>VMKM01000484.1:0-324823 GCA_008360985.2 Macquaria ambigua
AACATTTCAAGCATTCTTTTTTAAGAAAACTCCTGGTTAAGACATAAGAATAAGTACATTCTACTTATGAGCAGTTTTGAGGTGCAGGCACTGTGCTGAAATGTCTTTATACTTCATATTACTCAGTTACATTTCAGAGGGAAATATTGTTGTTTTTAAACCCACTGCATTTATCTCTCAGCTGTAGTTACTCAGCAGAATTGTGGTTTAGATGCAAAATAAATGATACGCTCTAAAATATGATTTATTGCTGTTAAGCAGTATATGGAGTTTTACTTAACACCACTTTGTTAAACTCATCTTTATATAAAAACATCAAGAATTAAACAATCTGCAAGGGACCATTTTTCACAATGAGTACTTCTACTCCTTCTTTACTTTTACTTGCAGGTTTTTCAGTGGATTATTTAGTATTGCTACTTTTATTTTTGTAAAGACTTGAATCCACCACATATTTGTAGAAAGTTGGCTCGTGTTCTCTAGTCAGATTGCACAGGTACACATGTCAGCTCTATCATTAGATGTGTGTTAACACAGCATCTCACAGCGGTGTGTTTCTCAGCACCTGTTACCCAAAAACTAAATTCAGATGTGAGGTGTCAGGCTACCTTGAAAAACAGATGATAATCTTTGTCATATTTTCTACAAGGCACTTTTTAAATCCAATCTGATCACTAGCTGTAGTATTTTGAGCATGTAAGTCACACACTGTATCTCTAAAAGGATGCACTCTTATGTCATTTATGTAACCGATGATCACTGCTCTTTCTCAGACTGCCTGTTTGTTTGTGCAGGACTTAACTGTGCTGCTGAACACATTCTTCTTGTTGTGAGTGGACATCAGTTATTTCTAAACTGTTACATGGGGCAGTAGCATGTCATTGTGTAGCATATCTTTTGTACAAAGTCTGTCATTTCACCAGTTTGGATGTCAAAATAAAGTATGTACAGTAGATTCAGGATAACCAGTAATTCCCTTGTTTCTACTGTATCTTGAAGAGCGGCAAACTGTTAACACTTTAGTGAAATATCAAAACATGGTTGTAAGAGTTGTGATGACAATACCGTGATGTAAAAAGACACAGGCAAAACACTGAAAGAAACATTGTGTGGAATTCAAGGTGTAAGACTTTATTGACTCAGATGGAAAATGGCTGCACGTTGTTCAAAACTCTACAACAATACTGGAGTTAGAATGATAGAAGAAAGGCAGCAGAGTAAGATGGTGATCGCAGGATCAGACTTAATAGCTGGCCATGGTGCTCTCCAGCCAATCGTTGAAGATGCAGACCTGTGAATGGAGACAGAACAAAGTTTGTTAGCACATCCAGCCAGCAGCGAATATGACTTAACTAGGCATGCACAATGTGAAATTTCAATTTCAAATAGCTATATTATTTAGGTTTACCTTGGTGTAGACACCAGGGTGGTTCTTCTCAGCACATCCGTAGCCCCAGGACACAACACCCTGCAGCTCACTGTTGCACACGACGGGGCCACCAGAGTCACCCTGAGAACAGAGAGAATAAGAACAATACAAAGAATGAAGTTCATATGTGAAGAAAATTCCCCAAATTCTAGATTTGCAACTGAGATGCACTGGTCTAGGACAGAGACCTGCAGAGTCCTCTTGTTACATACCTGGCAAGAGTCCTTGCCTCCCTCCAGGTATCCAGCGCAGAACATGGCATCGGTGATCATGCCGGGGTAGGAGTTGTTACAATCGCTGAAAGACAGGATGGGGATGTCCAGGCACTGCAGCTTGTTCCTGTCAGCAGCTACAACATGTAAAACAAAGTATGGGTGGAAAAAGGTTAAAATAACACAAATGAAAACAAATGTTGCCCTGAAACATCCTGTGACTCCTGGCTGTTAAAATGCAGATGTTACTCACTGGAGCTCATGGTGTTGCCCCAGCCAGAGACTTTGCACATGGTGCCAGCAGGGGCACATTTAGTGGGCAGAGCCACAGGCTGCACATACTGGTTGAGGGTGGCGGGCTTGCTCAGCTTGATCAGCATGATGTCATTGTCGATGTTGTAGGAGCTGTAATTGGGGTGGCGGATGACGCGGGAGGAGCTGATGAACTGCTCGGTTCCCTCGGTGACCTTGATGTTGTGCTCTCCAAGACGCACCTCAACACGACTGGAGAGGAAAGAGAAGATTAGTGGCAGCTGAATTTCATGATGCCTGTTAAAAGCAGATTAATTCCTGCATGCAAAACTTTGTCTTTATGATATTAAGGAGTGACATACGACTTGTAGCAGTGAGCAGCAGACACAACCCAGTTCTCGTTGACCAGGGAGCCACCACAGAAGTGGTAGCCAGAGTTCAGAGACACCTGATGGGGCTGGGAGTAGGCCTTGCACTCATACCCTCCAACGATCTTGTCGTCCTCCGTGGCAACTACAACACACACGTCAGCAACCAAGTTAGTAGTTTGCTTAAAGCACTCTTTACCAGCAAAACATTTCAACGAAACAGATATGTCTTTGAATGCAGAATGTCCTTTTGTGTATTTTTAGTCAAACCCCAAAGTGTGCATCATTTGTTTGAGTACTGAAGATGGTTAGAGATCAATCAGCCATTCTCTCCAAAACCCTCACTTAAGGGAGATGCTATTTTTATTCTGGACAAAGTTCTGGGATAAAGGCCAACAGACTGTTAGAAGTAAGGAAGGCAATCTGCTGGAAAAGAACTTCACACTCACAAGCAGCTCCGATGAGCAGAACGAAGACCAGAGACCTCATGGTTGCTGTGTGATCCAGTCGATGAGAGGACTTCATCTGGAGCCCTGGTTTATATCCACAATCACGAGAGCGTCCCTGCTCTCCGGCCATCCTCATTAGTCAGTGAGGAGCCAATCTCTGTCGCGCGATGTTGGGGTTACGTGATTCATTTACAGAATTACATAAAAAAAAACAACTTAGAAGTAAGTGGCTGTCTTGTCAGTATCATATTGGCTCCTGTATTATTTATTTATTAATTTATTACACCAAAAGTATAACAACTTCTTTTATTATCCATAATATCTAGACATGTTAGTTTAAACCTGTTTTTATTTGATATGTTATCACTCTCTTTTTTATTATCATCATGATAAAATAAAGCATTTGTGTCAAATGAAACTTTTCCTAACTAAATTATTACATCATCACTACGTGTTTCTTAATGGCCACACATCACTTGTCACATAAAATTAACACTCACAGCCCAATTAATTGTTTTATTAGCATTAAGAGTGGCTTTTATCTTGACTAGCATGATGAGAGAGAGGTTGAACATTTCAACATTCTTTTAAGAAAACTCCTGGTTAAGACATAAGAATAAGTACATTCTACTTATGAGCAGTTTTGAGGTGCAGGCACTGTGCTGAAATGTCTTTATACTTCATATTACTCAGTTACATTTCAGAGGGAAATATTGTTGTTTTTAAACCCACTGCATTTATCTCTCAGCTGTAGTTACTCAGCAGAATTGTGGTTTAGATGCAAAATAAATGATACGCTCTAAAATATGATTTATTGCTGTTAAGCAGTATATGGAGTTTTACTTAACACCACTTTGTCAAACTCATCTTTATATAAAAACATCAAGAATTAAACAATCTGCAAGGGACCATTTTTCACAATGAGTACTTCTACTCCTTCTTTACTTTTACTTGCAGTTCACTGGATTATTTAGTATTGCTACTTTTATTTTTGTAAAGACTTGAATCCACCACATATTTGTGGAAAGTTGGCTCGTGTTCTCTAGTCAGATTGCACAGGTACACATGTCAGCTCTATCATTAGATGTGTGTGAACACAGTATCTCACAGCGGTGTGATTCTCAGCACCTGTTACCCAAAAACTAAATTCAGATGTGAGGTGTCAGGCTACCTTGAAAAACAGATGATAATCTTATATTTCTTTTATTTTTTACAAGGCACTTTTTAATTAATAGGTAGAAAACAGTGGTGGATGAAGTACTAAGGTCCTTTACTTAAGTAAAAGTAGCAATACCACAATTTAAAAATACTCTGCTACAAGTAAAAGTCCTGCATTTCAAATTCTACTTGAGTAAAAGTACTGACGTATTACCAGGAAAATGTACAACGGATCATTTCACAATGTTATGTTACGGAGCAGCTTAGGTCCAGACAGATCATACTTCTCTAATCTTAGTTAGTTTTGTCATGGGACAAGTTACAACTTTGTCCTTCTTATTAGTACATGATGACCTCCAGCATAGCTTTGCACAAATGAGTAGGTCTAACCAGTAGGTCTAGCCACATACATGAAAACACCTTTGCGGGTATGCATGGCCTTTAATCTATAATAATGCATTATATTTTATAAGTCAATTTAGTATGTAACAGGAAAGACACTAGTAACCATACCTGTCAAATAAATTTAGTGAAGTAAAAAGTACATTATTTCCCTCTGAAATGTAGTGGAGTAGAAGTATAAAGCAGAATAAATTTTAAATACTCAAGGAAAGTACTACACATACCTCAAAATTGTATTTAAATACAGTACTTGAGTAAATGTACTCCACTGGTAGAAAGCACTCCACAAGAACATTTTATCTTATATTATATCTTATATCTTACATCTTATATTTATAATTAAAAAAAACAGTAGTAGGTAAAAATAAAGTTGATGGCACAAGTGCAAAATAACATGAATAAATATCGGAAATAAGAGACAAGGCAACAAAAACAAAATAAGTAAACATTATAGAATAATCATTATAGAAACACCTAATGATACAAGTGTGTTTTGAAAAGTGACTTAAAAGATGATTTATGGACTAATATAATATTTAAGAATAATGTTCATTTTTTTAAATATATATTTTTATTTCATTTAGTTTGTTTTTTATTTTTATTTACTTTCCCATTCATTAAAGTCTTATTAACAATAACGGCCTGTAACCTGCTGAAAACCTCTATAGATTGTCTAAATAAGTCATCTACGTTACAGTTGCATTAATAAGACAAATCATTTTTAATAGAAAGAAAACAATAATTTCACAGAAGAACCAACGATTGATTTCAAACACTTTATTTGTTTTACTTCTTCAACTCCAGCAAAAAAAAAAACGCTGTTATTTGGACAGTTAATGATGTCTGGTTGTCTGTCTGATGTGGAGGTTGGATGCCGGAGTTAATAGCTGGCCATTGTGCTGCTCAGCCACTCAATCTGCACACAGACCTGAAAATGGAAAGATATTAGTCAGTTAGTTGCGGTGAAACTACACTGAGGAGGGTTACAGTTATATTTTTAGTTGATGCAGTGAAACATTACCTTGGAGTAGACACCAGGGTGGTTCTTCTCAGCACATCCGTAGCCCCAGGACACAACCCCCTGTAGCTCACCGTTACACACAACAGGACCACCAGAGTCACCCTGAGAGAGAAAATTATTATACTCACATTGTAAACCTTTGCAATGCTGCACTTAATTATGGCATGTCATGGCAATAAAGCAAATTTGAATTTGAATTAGAGAGGAGTTAAAAAATGTCCAATTTGATTCACACCTGGCAGGAGTCCTTGCCTCCCTCCAGGTATCCGGCGCAGAACATGGTGTTGTCGATCATGCCGGGGTAGGAACTGTCGCAGTCCTCATCAGACAGGATGGGGATGTCCAGACACTGCAGCTTGTTGCTGTCAGCAGCTGCAGCAAGAAAACAAAAGTGTGCAGTAGGGATGGATTGTAGGCAAATTCTTTTCAAATGTTCATTTAGACACAGTTTCAGACATCTAAGTTTGTCTGAAAGAATTGTTTTCTACTCACTGGAGCTCATGGTGTTGCCCCAGCCAGAGACTTTGCACATGGTGCCAGCAGGGGCACATTTAGTGGGCAGAGCCACAGGCTGCACATACTGGTTGAGGTTCGCGGGCTTGCTCAGTTTGAGCAGCATGATGTCATTCTCAAGGGTGTAGCGGTTGTAGGACGGGTGTTGGATGATATGGGAAGCACTAATGAACTGCTCGCCGCCCTCAGTGACTCCGATGTGGTGCTCTCCCATACGCACCTCAATACGACTGAAAGAGATAGAAGATGGTAGAAGGTGGAAAAAGACGGATGCTTGGTTTTTATGTTTGCATTTCTAGTCCCCCATCAGATGAATACGTGAGGCCTAAAAATATCTAATGTTTGCTTACGACTTGTAGCAGTGAGCAGCAGACACAACCCAGTTCTCACTGACCAGGGAGCCACCACAGAAGTGGTACCCGGCATTCAGAGACACCTGATGGGGCTGGGAGTGGGGCTGGCACTCATATCCACCGACGATCTTGTCGTCCTCCGTGGCAACTGAAAACAGAAATAATTATAAGTTTGCTGCAGTATAGTAAATACACAAAAGTGCGCTATGCATGAAAGGCAACCTGCTCAAGAAGTACTGTATCACACTCACATACAGCTCCAATGAGCAGAACGAAGACTAGAGACATCATGGCTGCAGTGTGTGATCCTGTTCACCTGAATCCCTGTTTTATATCCACTCCAAGCTGCCTGATTGGTCCAATAATTGCCATTTTACTTGATAGTGAGGTACTGACCACCGGATGTAGGTGGGTTATTTCAGGTGATTGACCCACAAGTCAAGGAGTGACAGGCCTGTGATCCAATAATATTCAACCCAATATGGCTGAAACAGCTGGATTATTCACATAATGCCTTTACTCAAGGCTGAGTCACCTCATCGGTACTAGAAGAGTCAGGCAAGATATAATCTTAATTTTATAATCTAAAAGAGTACATGAAACTTTACCTAAAACAAACCTAACATAATGACTAACAGAACGGGTCTATATCTTATAGTGAAATTAATCCACTCAGAGACTTACATTTTCATGTTCAACTCAGGATAATTACTATGCAGGCAAATAATAATGTAGTCAATTGCATTTTTCTAATCACTGTTTGACACACTTTAATTGCTATTTGTCATTTAACAGTCTAAAGTTAATGACTGTTGTGCAGTTAAAAATACAATTGAAGCAGTTTCATTTAAGCACATGTATAAAAGTGAGGAAAAATCATATTAAATCCCACTGGTAACTAAGAAAATACTGTACATCGGGGATTCTAAATCCTTCTAAACAGTGTGTGGATTTTGAATCGCCAGACTGTGACTTTTGAGGAATCATGCACCTGTTCTTGTTAATCTTCCACTAATATCCATGATTCATGCGTATTTATCAGCTCCACTGAAACGTCTAAAAAATCAAATGTACCTCTGGTTGACTCAAACTTCACCAAGAGCAGATCTGCACTGTATTTCAACCCAGATATCAGGGGAATTGATTGTGTGATTGTGCAGAGTTTTTGATTATTACTTAGTTGGTTATAATTCCTTCTTCAGATAACTTTTTAGACAAAAAAGAAGTTAAAAAGTCAGTCGCTTGACAATGAAACTCCAACCCAATAATCATGTGCAGTCCCATTTACAGTTTATTCACTGAGAGGTGTCCATACTGCTCCAGTAATTGTGCAATTAAGTGATTTTGTTTCTGGGTGCTGTTTGTCTCTTGTCACTTCACTGAATCATCCTTTTTTGAGGTGTTCTATCTAAAGACACGTGGGTTGGGTTTCCTGTGAAAGCTGCATTCAACAGCTGAGTTTGTGAACCAGGCCATCTGCAGAGCTGCAACCATGTCTTTACAGCACAAATCCGTCCATGTCAGGGTTAACAATTACAAAATACATCCTGTGCTGCAAAAATGCCGCATTGGAATGTTTATTATGTTTATTTTAGAGTATTTTAGAGTTTATTTTAATAGTCACAGCATCATGTAAACTAGCTAATGTAGAGATAGCAAGAGAAATTGTAGTTTTTGTTCCTCCGATAAGTGAACTAATTTAAAGGACATACAGCCATTATACACTCACAGATCAATCAATCCATGTCATATGAATCATAGTCTTTCATAAAAATGCACAAATTTGCTATATTGAATTTTAAAATGCATTTAAATGCTTGTTTCCCCAATGTCCCTCCTTTATGATTGCATTTAACATGCTTCTTAAAAGATTTACAAATAATACATTTTCACCCATGCAGTATGTCAGTGCACACTACCCCACAGCCAACAGAGTATTTGCTTTTCCATTAACCAGGATAAACTTTTCAGGATCCTGATTGGTCAAAAATAACCTTGGGGGTGTGTTCAGCAGGGAACAAGGAGAGGAACCATTCCATATAAACCAGGACTCCAAGAGAAGTCTCTCACTGTCAGGATCACACAGCAACCATGAGGTCTCTGGTCTTTGTTGCTCTGCTCATCGGAGCTGCTTGTAAGCATATGTCTTTCTGCTTGTAATCACTGAATAAAAAAGATGTTCACTTGGTTGCTGACCATTTGGCCTCCTGTATGTTGACAGTTGCCATGGAGGACGACAAGATTGTCGGAGGGTATGAGTGCAAGGCTCACTCCCAGCCCCATCAGGTGTCTCTGAACTCTGGCTACCACTTCTGTGGTGGCTCCCTGGTCAATGAGAACTGGGTTGTGTCTGCTGCTCACTGCTACCAGTCGTATGTCACTCCTTAATATCATAAAGACAAAGTTTTGCATGCAGGAATTAATCTGCTTTTAACAGGCATCATGAAACTCAGCTGCCACTAATCTTCTCTTTCCTCTCCAGCCGTGTTGAGGTGCGTCTTGGAGAGCACAACATCAAGGTCACCGAGGGAACTGAGCAGTTCATCAGCTCCTCCCGCGTCATCCACCACCCCCTTACAGCTCCTACAACATCGACAATGACATCATGCTGATCAAGCTGAGCAAGCCCGCCACCCTCAACCAGTATGTGCAGCCTGTGGCTCTGCCCACTAAATGTGCCCCTGCTGGCACCATGTGCAAAGTCTCTGGCTGGGGCAACACCATGAGCTCCAGTGAGTAACATCTGCATTTTAACAGCCAGGAGTCACAGGATGTTTCAGGGCAACATTTGTTTTCATTTGTGTTATTTTAACCTTTTTCCACCCATACTTTGTTTTACATGTTGTAGCTGCTGACAGGAACAAGCTGCAGTGCCTGGACATCCCCATCCTGTCTTTCAGCGATTGTAACAACTCCTACCCCGGCATGATCACCGATGCCATGTTCTGCGCTGGATACCTGGAGGGAGGTATGTAACAAGAGGACTCTGCAGGTCTTTGTCCTAGACCAGTGCATCTCAGTTGCAAATCTAGAATTTGGGGAATTTTCTTCACACATGAACTTCATTCTTTGTATTGTTCTTATTCTCTCTGTTCTCAGGGTGACTCTGGTGGCCCCGTCGTGTGCAACGGTGAGCTGCAGGGTGTTGTGTCCTGGGGCTACGGATGTGCTGAGAAGAACCACCCTGGTGTCTACGCCAAGGTAAACCTAAATAATATAGCTATTTGAAATTGAAATTTCACATTGTGCATGCCCATTTAAAACATATTCACTGCTGGCTGGATGTGCTAACAAACTTTGTTCTGTCTCCATTCACAGGTCTGCATCTTCAATGACTGGCTGGAGAGCACCATGGCCAGCTATTAAGTGATCCAAACAGTCCAAAAAAGTCCAGTTAAACAGCTTAACACCAATTGCTGTTTATGTTCCATCTTATGTACTGGACAATATGACAAATAAACAATTTAAAACAAATCATTTTGGGTGTACTTTATGCAAATTATATTTCAAAGAACAGATTCTTTAGTGTAGTTCAGAAAATGTGGCTCTTATTTTATAATCTTGTTTAATTTATTTTATGACTGATTTCCCAGGTCTATATTTCATCTGGTTTGAAATAACATGATTAATAAGGCTTCCTAATATTGACTGATAAAGTTATAAATGTACATGGAATTCACTTAGCATTAGCTGCTGCTTAAGGTTTTCCTTGTACTGTGTATTATGAATTATTGATAATTATCAGTTTACCCAACAACAATGACTTAAAAACAAAATTAATTCAGCAAGTATTTTACTTTTGATTATAAGACATTTATATCATGATCAAGATTCTTGATAAACAGGTGAAAAGAAAACAGAAGAGCATATTAAAATGGGTGTCCTCCTCTGTGTACTATTGACTATGACTAAACAAATGTCAATGCATTATTTATTTCCATGACATGATTGTGATTGCTTTTGCCTCAGACTTTTCTCATGCCCCAAAGCTGATGTTGCTATCCATGCTCTAAAAAGTTGCAATGAATTTTATTTAGATCACGCTGATGATGTTTGAATCCAAATTAGTGTTGGGTTCTTTATTTGCATGTTGGTGGCAAATGCTACTCCCATTGCAGCAACATGTTTCCAAATCAACCCTTCCAAAAAATACATTTATATACTACTAAATGGTTTGCCTAATCCTAAACAACATTGCTCTTCTGGGGTCTTGTGTAAAACATAATATCCGCTATATTATTGACATCCCTTCCACATTAGTATTTTACCGTCTTTGACAGTATTTTAATGGATTTATAATGCAGCTTGAAGGACCTGTAGACAGACTGCATTACACAGTACTAGAAGTCTCACAATTAATTAGAGGGGGGTGCTGTGGTTGTTGCCAATTAATAATTCTAATTCATTTCCTGGCATTTGAATTATGAATAAATTAATTATAAATGCATATGCAAAATGATTTTTAAAAGGGACTTTAAATTTTACATGTAGTCATTAATTTACTAATCTGTCTTGCTGTCATATTCCATTTCATCATCTCATCTCTTCCTGCATCTTGTGTCACGGTGACGATGATGAAGAGGGATAATCCGCATTCCTGGACAGAGCAGCAGGTGCACTGCAATCTTCTCTGTCTGTGGAGAACAGATGGGAGATATTTCTGTGCAACTGTCCATCGATTGAGTTCAGGCTGCAGAAGTGCCAAACAAGACAAGTGCCATCACTTCGGCATAACTGACTGCTGATTGCTGATTTTCAACCAACAGCTTCGACTAACCTTTTATAGACAAGAAAACAAGGCAATTACGGCGAGCATGACGTTTCTTTTCTTGTCGAAGAGTAAAAGTAATTGCAGTGTTTTTGAGCATCATAGTGTTTACCTGAATGGTGGCGATAGTTTAAAGTACTGAATGATGCTGTCAGATGATACATCAAAACTATATGACTTCAAGCTTGTGTTGCATCATTTTTTCTGCCAAGACTTATTTTATTCCCATTCTCATAAAGTACTGTTGAGCACCACATTTTTTTTAGAAACCTCACATAATAAATCTCTCAGCAAACTATCAAAAAAATGTCATATTCATTTCATTTCAGACTGGATATTGCTCTAAAAAGTGTCAGGAATTGGGAGGTTCTTGGTTTGAATGTCCTGCTTGGACTGAACCATGATGATGACAGAGGATCAACTCGTGTGGTCGACCCAAAACTATCCCAGAATACACATTTTAAAATAATCCACATTTTAGCAGTTAAGATCTTCCAGGCCCACTTTTCATGTTCATATCCAAAATCAAATTTTTAAGAAAATTGACTTTGACCTTTAAAACATGTTCATTTTAGGCTTTGTCAGAAAAGATATTGTCATGAGATCAAATGACTTTGCTGAAAAACATTGTGATGAAAAAAAAGAAAGAAGAGTGTCTGTTATCTTCAAGCACATGACCTTTGAACCACAAAATGTTTAGATTATAAGAGAGGCCTTCTGTTTTTGTTTGAGTTTCTCTGCCACCAGAGTTTTGTTAAAGAAAGGACTCACGACCAACGACTGAATGGAACTCATTGGACAAATTTCAATGGAAGTTGAACTCCTTTTCAGATTCTTGGTGTATACTGACACTGATAAATGAGCTGTTGCAACATCTGTGCCCTTCCTTTCCAGGTGCATAAAGCATTCTGCACTCAGGAGACAGAAAATCAAAATGAGGCCAGTGTATATGCACTCCAGGAAAACTAAAAGACTGACAAAACCTTATAAACACTATTGATGCAGCTTTCGAATGCTAAACACCAGTGCTTTTCACTCGTTAACAGATAAAAGCAACAGTTTGATGGAAATCTTATGGAGTGATTGTTTAGTGATATGGGTCACAATATGTTGGATTTGCTCACAAGCTGATGCAACTTTGTGAATTTTTACAGTGCACTGACATTAGTCAACAATAATAAACACACTGATGCATCACAGAATGATAGATTTTATTGATTGTTGCCCAGACTGAACATATCTCACATCTCTTTTTCTCTCTTTTTCCCACTGTTTCTCCTTGTGGCTCTCTCCCAGCCGCTCTCCCGCTGCTTTTCTTTCTGATACAACCCGCCACCACCTCCTGTCTCTGTCTCCTTCAATTTCAATCTTTCTCTGGTTTCCCCTCTCTCATGTAGTCCTGTGATGGGAGATCACAGCCTAGCTGTATCTGGAGAGAATATCGTTGATCCAGGGCAGCAGAGAGCAGACTTTGGTGTAAACGCCCGGGTAGTTTGGCTGAGCACAGCCCTGGCCCCAAGAGACAATACCCTGCAGCTCCCCGTTACACACCAGAGGACCACCAGAGTCACCCTGAGTAGGGAAGAGGAAGAGGAGAAGAGTTTATTCCTTCCATCATCTCATCCCATTAAATGTTTTTTTTACATGTTGACAGACCACCAAGCCTCATTTTATGTGCTGTGTAATTGTGTGGAAAATACCTGACAAGAATCCTTGCCTCCCTCCAGGTATCCGGCACACACCATGCGGTCAGTGATCATGCCAGGATAGGAACCGTCACATTCCTTGTTAGACAGAATGGGGACTTCCACACACTGAAGGTAAAACGGGTTGAACACTGCAGACAAGAGCCAGAAAGAAAGATAAAGAAACATCACCAGGATCAGACCTTTTTGGCTATCTCCAAAATGTCAACTTGTATGGAGCTAAAAACAACAGCCATTTGGTTTTAACTTACTTACCACCCTCAAATAGCAATTGTCCAATCATAGCTTAGCAACCATAACTAGGTATGACAAGCCTGTCAAGGATTTTTCCACATGTTGAAGTGTGCATGGGACTGTAGTAAGGGCAATACTCTGTATCTAAAGAGTTTGGAGGGTGGTGTCTTTTTTAATCACCTTTCCAAAACCAAAAACACAAGGTATAAGGAATGGGCTGAATAGTGTTATGTTGACTAAACTCCTCCTCCTCATCCTCAAACCCTTTTCTCTTGTAATAGTGAAGCATACTGTTACTAATATTAGCATTAAAGTATAAATCAAACCACTGTGTTGCTTGTATGTTTTTAAGTGTTTCTAAGTATGTTTTTCTAACCATCCCAGGGTCATGTTAGAAAAAATTACATTTAATTACATCAAGCCATCAAGTGCATATTTAAGACCCTTTTACTGGCTTCACTTTTTATTTTTAAAGGAAGTAGCTGAAAACAATAAAAACTCAGATGTTTTCAAGCAATTCAGAGAGTGGTTAGCATTAGCTTAGCTACAGCTGATAAAATCTGCTAGCGACAGTCATCATTTTAGCAGAGCCACGGTCGTTGGCTAGAAATGGAGATACCTGTTTGTCTTGTGTGTGAAACTGAAGAACGATTATTTTAAAAATTACAAAAATAAATTTGAGTGGTGAATCTGTCACCACTAAGGGAAAACTTGACAAACATAGCAACAGTAACTAAGGGGGGTTTTTAAAGGATTTATTTAGAAATCTGGTTGGGAAAATGTGTCAGCCATCAAACAAATGTGACCTTTCAAATGAAGTTAAATCTTGGGAATCATCAAAGTTGGAGGCTTTCATATGAACGTACATGGACTAATCATTTGGCAGAACATAAGAGAAACGTATTCAAGCTAATTTTCAGGCTTTCTTTTCAAAGAATAGAATGAATAAAATCCTGTATTTTCATGTCTTGCATTCATGATTTCTACTAAACTTTATATATAGTGTTTGCACTCATAAAAATATATGTCTAATACCTTTTACAGGGTTTCCTCTTCTCCTTCATATCTTTTCACATCTTGTCTCATGATTAATTAGTAGTTAGTAGATGACGGCCTAAATAATAGCCACAGTCTTTAAATACATGACATCTGCTGTCTACAATAGCGCCACTACTCTTCCTGCTGGTTAATGTTTTATATCATAAAGGTTTTATCATTTTTGTGATAGTAGGTAAGGTGGTTTGTGTTCCAGGTGAGGTGGTCCACTTCTACAAAAACACAGTGGGAAACTCTGTTTTAGCACTTGAGCAGTCAAGAAATTAATGTATATCATGACTCAGTGGTTTATTAAGGGCTTTGTTAAAATGTATTCAAATCTACGGAAGGCCATGAGTGTAATAACTGGTTATGTTTTGTTTCTTCAGGTGATCTCAACAAAAACACGAACAGGATGACAACAGAACTACAGGATGACAACAGAATAAATATTCTGTTATCATGAGCAAAATGTTTTAATGACTTTTAATGTCAACATCAGGTGCACCTCACCTTGATCGGTGTAGATGTTCCCCCATCCGGACACCGTGCACATGTCCCCAGGTACGGGGCAGGCTTTGGGCAAGGCGACAGGCTTGACATACTGGTTCACGGTGACGGGGTGTGCCAGCTTCATCAGCATGATGTCGTAGTCCAGGGTCTGGTAGTCGTAACTCTGATGCCAGTAGATGGCATCCACTGACATGTACTGCTCCGTGCCCTCGTACATCCAGATGTGGTTGTCACCCAAGACGGCAATCTGTGAATAGGGGCTAAAATAGAGACAAAGAACAAAATGATCACAATTCTCTTAAACATACAGTTCATACAGAAATCTTTGAATACATTAATGTAATACAAACTTTTGCCAGCAGTGGGCAGCAGAGATGATCCACTGGTCATTGATGAGGGAGCCACCGCAGAAGTGGTAGCCGAGATTGAGAGACACCTGCCAGGGTTGAGAGTGGGCTTCACACTGGTAGCCACCCACAATCCTGTCATCTGTAGGGGCTGCAGCTGTGGTGTAAAGAAAATACAAAATGTTTCACATTTATCAAAGTTGCTGTTCTTTTGTACCCTAAAACTGTTGTACATACTGCAAATGTGCTTTACCTGCAGCACCCAGGAGTGCGAGGACAATCAGGCCAATCATCTTGTGGCTGACTCAAGCCTTCCTATGACCAGACTGGACGAGAATAAACTGTCACTCACTGCATTTATACCTAAACTCCTATGTGTCTTTCCATGCACCCCCTCCCCCTCCACACCTCCACACCTCCACCCAATTCTACCCACCCACCTCCGAATCTCTGTCCACTCCTCCCGGCCCAATCCCTGCCCTGAAAAATAACCTTATCTTCTCATGTGCCACGTTCATCCTTTCAGTTAATAAGTGAGCCACATCTTACATATTTTTGGCCTTGGAGAGTGTTCTGTGCACTCCGTTTTTGACAGATCATTTTGTAGATTTTCTGCAACTATCACCTAAATAAATGTGTCTATTTTTATGGGTGACACATGTGTAACTCCCTTTTTAGCAGATGCCAAAACGAATTATTGTAACTTTTATTCAAGGGCAACCAAAAGCAGAGCCGTAAAACAGCACATTGATTTATTGGATTATTTTCTTTAACCAAAACTATGATCCATAAAATGTCTGTCATAGGAATCTCTTGGTTAACAATTATTGCTGTAATTTTCTTCTTTTTTCCCTTCTTTTTTCATATTGGCCCAAGCCTAAAAGAAAGTTGTATAGCTGTTTTCACATTTCTGTATATTGTAGCTTGCCAACAATGAGTGACCTATGAGAGAACCATCCATGTGTCCATGTGTGGAGACCTTGGTCCACATTTGCAAATGAGGTGCACAGATGACATAACCACAGGGGGTGTGCTACAATGGGGCAGAAGTGGGCAAACATGAAAATAGGAACGTGATAAGAGGGTGTATTTGAGTTGACACCAGGAGGTAAGAACAGAGTGTGAGGACACAGATGGGGTCAACAGGAGGGGGCGGGGGGGGGGCAGGCTGGGCACAGCGGGGCTGGGATATAAATATGACCCAGGGTGTGTCCAGGTGTCTTCTGATCATTCACCTGACACCATGAGACTGCTGGCTCTGCTGCTGATGGTTGGAGCTGCTGGTAAAGACACAGAAATACACACATGCACGAGGATACATACACACATACATACTTGTGTACAGTAATGTTAGCGATTTCAAAAATATGATAGAAAGTTGCGGTTGAAGATAACTTTGAAAGACAAATCTTACTCTTTCTGTTACCCTCTACCTCTTTCTGTATGTGTTTGTATGACAGCGGCAGTTCCCCGCGAAGATGGCAGGATCATTGGCGGGCAGGAGTGTGAGCCTCACTCTCGTCCATACATGGCCTCCCTCAACTATGGATACCACTTCTGTGGTGGGGTGCTCATCAACAGTCAGTGGGTGCTCTCTGTTGCCCACTGTTGGTACAAGTAAGTATGCATTGATGGAGGAAAGACTGCTTTCAGATATTATATGCATTATCCTCTCTTGTTGCCTAAGTTCTGTTTTTATTTACCACTTGCTTGATATTTATGCATTTTTTCCCCTTTGAGATAAAAATAAATACAAAAAACATCTGTAGGTGGAAGGCTAATGCTTTTCAGTCTAGGACCATATGTGGAGGACATCTGTTAAATCTAAAAATAAAAGCATCGCAGTCTTTGCAAAATAGAGAAAAGACTTATTTTGAATTATACGTGATACAATACTGGAAGCTTTTTCTGCTTCCACATTTTTCTGTTATATTTTACCTCCTCTCTCAGTCCCTATGCCATGCAGATCATGCTGGGAGAACACGATGTGCGAGTGTTTGAGGGTACAGAGCAGCTCATGAAGACCCAAAACATCATCTGGCACCCTAGGTGAGTGAAAAAACATGAACCACCCCGTCTGAGAATCTTATTCCCTTTGCACGGTTTCATGATCATCTGATTTGTTCATTCAGTGCAGAGAAACAGATGAAGTCTAAAGCTTCTTTTATTTTTCTCTGTGTGCAGTTATGACTACCAGACTCTGGATTATGACATCATGCTGATCAAGCTCTTCCACCCAGTGGAGGTGACCAAGGCAGTCGCTCCCATCCCATTGCCCACAGGGTGCCCAATGGGGGGGCTCCCCTGCTCTGTGTCTGGCTGGGGTAACACCGCCATGGATGGCGAGGGTGGGTTGATAATAGTGATTTAAACTGTACAGCTAAAGTGCACAAAGGACAACATGTTTAATGGCATTATGTGTAGAATTTGTAGTGTTGAAAGTGATTTTAGCTTCTTTTAAATTACTCTGATGGCAAATCTTTGAGATACATGAGACAATCCAGGTGAAACTGGTGTAGTCAATATGTTGCTTTCAAATCATTCACTTCAGAGTCTGCAGGTCCAAGCTGAGCAGCGAGGGGGAGGCCGTAGCAGCATGCATTGCTGTGTTTGCAAGTGTTTTTTTATGTAGCTTTCCACCGGGGGGGTGTCAGAGATGGTCATTTTCATTTTATCTACAGATAGCATCTTTAACGGATTAGTCTGGTGAGATTCTATATTTTTCTCACTCTCAACAAATCCCATGAAAAGCTCAAAACCAGCTGTGACTTGATCCTACACAGAGGTATTGACTGTGTAGCCAAAGTCTGATATAGCTTTTTCCTCTGTCATAGACCTCCAAAAACTGTTGGAGACATCATTGAGCCATACCGTTGTACTGGGTGATGTAGTGTCCAGCTGTTTTAGGAAATTATTTACCCTTTTTAAAAAAAAATGAAAGTATATATTTGTGTATCTGTTTTTATAGGTTTAAGATTCACTGATTTAAAATTTAGTAGGAACCAATGGGCTTGGGGCACATTATTGGTTTTGTTTATTTAATGTTGGCGGTTACAAAAATACAGAATATCGCCAGATTTATCCTATAAAATGATTTATCTACTTACTAAAGATGTTTCAGAGATTTCTAAGACCATCGCTGTTCTGCCTGTTACAGTCTACATGCCCACCCGTCTGCAGTGTTTGGACGTGCCCATACTGAACGACCAGGACTGTGAGAACGCCTATCCTGGCATGATCACACGCAGGATGGTGTGTGCCGGATACATGGATGGAGGCAGAGATGCATGCAATGTGAGTTTTACAGTAAATGCTTCCAACGACTAACTGGACAGCTCTGTGTGCGTGGAAGAATGAATCACTGCCTACCTGCTGACACTCACTCCCTCTGTGTTTTGTCAGGGTGACTCCGGCAGCCCTCTGGTGTGTGACGGAGAGGTCCAGGGCCTGGTGTCATGGGGTCAGGGATGTGCCCTGCCTAACTACCCCGGAGTCTACGTGAAAGTGTGCGAGTTCCTCTACTGGATTCAAGACACCATGGCAGCCAACCCCTGAAGAAATTATCCATTTTCACTTTATTTTTCTCCACTTCTTCGCCTCCACTCTCTGCCCTACGTTACCACTCCTTTCTACTTTCTTTTACAGCCCTAACTTTGATTTTTCTGTCTTTCTCTGGTGCCTTGTCTCATTTGGAGTTTTCCCCCTCATATATCCAGACTCAACACACATGTTCCAGAACATAGACAAAATAAATAAAACCAACACAGGTATATATTCACTTCTCATTTGTCTGTTCATATTTTTATGTCTACAATGAGAGAAAAACAAAACACTAAATGAAACTATTTAGAAGCTCAAGTATGTGTCAGTTACAGGTCTATTTGTTTGATTTTAGTACCATATAAAACTGTTTGATGGAGTGATATAGAGGCCTTTATTTAGTCACATATCTTATTTACAAGAACAAACGTGTGGTATGGGTTAAATGACGAGGTAGCATATTTCTATTGTTTCATATATTCACCCTAGATATGTGGTTGCCCCCCTTGTCCAGCTAATTACATTTTCAAATATCAAGCCTTTCATTCATTTCTATTATTTCATGGAGGCTCATAAAACGCTTTAATTATAGAGAAGACGGTGTGCGAAACTATATTTAGGAATCAGTACTGAACCTGCTGTGGAGATAATGGCAGTGTGATTATTGAACAGTAGGAGGCCTCACTGAGCAATTTCCCTGTCAGTCCCACCCACTCATCTCAACTTCAGCAGTGCAGCAGACATGCGGTCGGTCATTTACAGTTAGACATGACACCAAAAACTATTTTTACATTCACTGAGGGCTGATTTCTGGAATGAAGATATTTTAGTCGCCAAGTATTTCCCACTTTATTTACGGAGTCTTTAGATGGCAGAGGCTGCTTTTCTGTCAGGACGACATTGTTCTCGTCATCTCTCCCAGGCCACATTTGTCTCTCCTGAGCCCTGCTTTCCTCTCCTCCCTCTCTTTATGTCTTTGTCTCTGTTTGACTGGGCTGGAGGGTCCGAGCCATGCTGCTTCACCTACACACAAACACAAAAATAGGTCATACTAAAATGTACCATTCATATGAAAAGTGTAAAAGTCTAAGGAGATATAAGATACGTAATCATGTTGTGAAATACTCATGTTTAATTTTAAAATTAGATATATCATCTTTTTAGATGAAAGAATGAGACTAGTATTAGATTATGGGTTACCAATTAAGTTTGAACTTGCTTACATAAGTAGTTCTCAAACTGGAGAGTGCACCTTTGCAGGGTGGGCAAAATTGAGTAAAACTAAAGTTGAATAGACTTTTCTCACAGCAAGCTTTTTGACCTCTCAAACAAATGTGTCACTAATAACATTATTAATTGCTGCATTGCATTGCAATAATTGCTGGAACTTAGCCATTGTTAATGTTATTAGTTGCTTTTCTGCATTTTGGAACAATAACTTGTAAAAATAACAAGATGCTAGCAAGGCTAACAGGATTCAGGTTAGCAAAATTCATTTAAAAAGCATAACAACCTGTAAAGCACAAGGCTGTCTGGCCAGACTTTTGAGAGGAAAAGAAAAGAAAAACAAGTACTCAAGAAGTGCTCGTTAAGCTAACACATCAGTCAAATCCAAGATATGAAGAAGCTTGTCAGTGTAGCATTAGAGTCTTGTGTCTTTTGTGAGTAAAAAACTCACATTTTTAATTTGCATGAGAAACATTCACGAAAAGAAACATGCAGTTCATAGTCTTGATAATGTTATTTAAATAATAATTTCACTGGGCTCCTTTTGTTACTAGTATTCCCAGTATTGATACCTGTTGATAGAAATGCTATTTTATAATTTATGCATGTGGGGAGGCTTGAAATGTTTTTATTGGTTTCCAAAGGGAGACAAGACAGAAACAGTTTGGGAACCACTGGCTTACAACATTGTACATTTTTTAGGATAAGATCCTCCATAGCGTAGAATGATCTCACTTCTATTTGGTTTACACTGTATGTGCACAGTTCAGGATATGAGCTTATAACATGCCATAACTTACTGTTGCTACCCTTCTGAGAGGAAGAAGAACACGTTGCTTCTGTGAGGAATTCAGCACTGTTTAAAACATAAAATGGAAATACAGGTGAGTTAGCTGCTGAGCAAGAACAACTGAATCAAGGTTCGGGTGAAAAATACTGGTTTATTAAAGTAAGTCTCAATGGAGTCAGCTGTCATTCACCTGTGGGAGAGTGGGTACGGCTGAGACAGTCTCAACCCACCAAAGTTCTCCTCGTCGCTGCTGTTTGTCTCCTCTCCCAGATACCTAAATTGAAAGAACACAACTTATTTTATGTTCCCATGTTATGTTTAAAAAAAAACACTGTTAATGTATAGATCTTCTTGTCCCATGTGCGGCTAGTAACCGTATCAATAGAAGCTAATGGAAATCTTCTTATCAATAAACAATAGGACAGAGGATCCTAATCAAATTAGGAAATGAAATGAACGATCATCAGCAATCACCTACAGTAATAAACAATAACAGCAACACTGTTGCTCTGTAACTCTGCCTTATAGCTAAATCTTCTAGATGCTAACTAAAATATTTTTAGTAATTGTAATAATCTTTATATATGTGTTTAGGTACAGTAGCTGTTAAGAATAATATACAGAATATATTCTTAATAATAATAATAATAAATAATAATACAAATAATAATAATAAAAATAATGTATATAAAATAACACAGTCCACAGTTAAATGCCTGATTACTGTATTATAAATAATAATACTGATTATAACACAAATAATTAGCAAAATCAGTTAATTAATATGGCATGCTGAGTGTTTGCACAGTTGATCCATATATTTAAAGTCATCTAATGTGTTCCCAGCATTATGCCAAATACATGTTAGAGGTTACAGTAACTTGGTGGAAAGGTCTTTTCTTGGTTCCCTTATAGAAAATTGGAACTGATTTTACCAAGAGACTATAAATAGAGCTGCAATATCAAGATCCTTATCTCAGCAGCAAGAAGTCACTTTGTAGAGCTTTAGCAGCATGCTCTTGACGGCAGACTCTTGAAGGCTTCTAGTATACATGTAGACAACAACAGCATTGTTCCCCTTTACTGCTCTATTTTAAATAGTGTCTCACCTGTTTATGTTTGTGTGTTGTTTGTGTCTTCTACATGCTTGAGCCTGCTGAAGAGAGGAAACATGTCACAAAGATTGTGCAGGCATCAGCTACTACACATGTTCACACTAACGTTGGTGTTTAGCGTCTGTAAATTAACACATCACACCAACAATATGCAAATAGCTTGAGTATCAGTGGGAACTTACCGAATGGGAGTGGGAGGGTTTGGCCGCCGTCTTGCTTTGTGATGTCTGGGATTGGCTGGAGGGAGATGGACAAGGTGGGGCTGTGCTATTTTTAGGGGGCAGAGGTGGAGCACTGATGCGGGAGCTGGGAAGCTGGTAATCCAAACTTGAGAACTGTTGAGAGAAAATGTAGGCAGTCAGTGGTCAGTTTTTTTTCATTTGTTCTTCATTGTCAATCATTGCTTTAAAGTTACAGAAGGAGACTATGAGGATGAGGATACATGATGCAAATGAGGTGCCCAAATTTTAAGATCTAGTTATAGTGCAGACAGACCGGCATTATCATTGGCTAGCGCGGCTAAAAGTATAAAAAACAAATGGGCATATACAGAGAAATGTATTCACACACCTTCCTCATGGCAGCCATTTCCTTTACCATCAGTTCAATGTCCTCATGGTCCTCCTCCTCTGCGTCGTCCTCACCCTCCTCCTCCTCCTCCCACTGACCGCTGCCTGGCAGGTAGGGCTCAATGAGGATGGACTCTGTTCCTCTGATGTCGCAGCGACAGTATGGGCAGGTGTGGCCAGCTGACTTCTGCTAGATAATTATTGGTGACAGGTCATGGACAGAGTAACGGAAACACTAAATGAATGTAAAGACCCATTGTCACTCATTGTCTTGAGAGCAGCTTCATGTCTTTTGAACTGCATGTAGTGGAATATGTTGAACTTGTCTTCAAAGAAAAAAGATTTTTCGAAAGATGAAGGTGGTGGAAAATACCACGTTCAACAGACACAGTAGATTGTGGGTTTCCACAAATGTAAACCAGATGAAGATAAAGGGAAATCGTAACATTTGACTTTTTTTTTCATTGCTCTGTGACCACCGATCCTCTTTTCAGATGCAGTCTTTGCAGTCCTTGTTGTTGAGATGATTTTTCAGATTGCTCCCCTTCTAAATTTGCAGTTTGCCTGACTGATTTGGCCTATTTCAACTCTTTTACTTGCCCATGCCGCTTTGAAAATAATGTAATTAAACTTTTATTTAAGCAGATGCATCCTGTTATTTGGTTTTCAGCTGTTATTTTCTTTACACTCACGAAGGTCATTGTATTGTATTGTAAACTTACTGTTGATGAGGAAGTTTGTTTGACCACAATATAGACTAACTTACAACTTTTCCATTGTGGTCTGACGTCCACAAAGCATATCTAATTTTCTTTTCCTGTCTGTCTCTCCTTCTCATTCTCTTTCACACACACTTTTTTTCAAAGTGTATGTGACCAATACAGTTTGAGGAGGATGTGAGCCTGAGCTCACACAGGAAGTCCTCAGCCAAATGTCAGGACTTGCTGCTATGCGCCTTTGCAAAGACACCTCCTGAACAGAACTACTGAAAGAAACTGGCTGAAAGAAATAGAAGTAGAGCATGAAACTGTACTTTGTCAGCAGCAGCTTTAGTTCTGATTGGATGTCTTTAACATCACTCTGTGATTAAAAGAGGAAGTAGGAAGTCGGGGCTGCCCCGTTGCACACAGGGCATGCTGTCCACATGACGACTAAATTTACAGACAGACTTTTGGGATTTGTTTGCCATCTAAGTGGTCAAATGTAAGTGATTTCATTGAAAATCGACTGTATGATATTCTGTGTATCTTTCTCTGACATTTATATAGATGTGATCAGGCGAAAAGTCCCATTGTATTCCCCGTCTACAATTTTACAGTTGTCAGTTTACATACTGATGACATCTGTCATTGATATTGATGGTTCATTTCACAGCCCTTTTCCTTTTGAACCATTGCACCAAGCTTCGCACTTGTCTCTCCAGTAAGTTATCAAACTATTTGCTCATGCAAAGAATTGGTTTAAGAGGGTTTAAGTGAGGAGTCGACAGCTCTTTTTGTGGCCTGAGGGAACTGGAGAGTTGACACGTTTGTAGATGCAAAGTGACCTAATTCACAAGCACAGGTATACTGAATACTTCTTAAAATGTTGTGTTGTTTCAACAAGGCTGACTGATGTAATGTGACTTCACAATAAAGGCTGAAGTGGGATATAAAACTGCTCTAATGTCCTTACAGTACGAAGGCAGTGTAATAGTTCCACATTCACTTTGAATAAGAATATCTGGGTATAGAAACACGTGGATGGCATGGAAGTTACTTTATGGAATTTTTAAAGCAAGCCTGTTTTTTTAAATGAGGAAAGTTTTGCACAACTAAAATAATTATTAATTTCAATGAAATGTTTTGCATGGAGATACTGAGAAATCTGAGTTTCTTGGTTTAAAATTAATAAATCAGCCATGACATTGCTTTGTGAAGGTTATTTTATATAACAAAGCGTGCGAATAACACTCACATGCTTTGTTGAACACAGAGCATATTTTTGACATCAACCCCAAACCACACTCAAATAACCAGCTTTGTTACAGTATGGTGGGGCTATAACCAACAACCAAACCATGGGAGCTCTGATTTTCAGGTTGGCCTACAAAAATAAGTCTAGTTTAGTCAACCCAGACTGTTTCACTCTACTGAACAAACACCAGCTGTTACGGTAACAATCTGTCTCGGTTTAACATGTCATATTGAGCACGGGTGTGTTTTGAGTAAGTGGATGGAGGTTCATACCTGCCAGCCTCTGAGGCAGGGTTGGCACAGGAGATGCCCACAGGGCTGTATACGAGTGTCCTTATCCCTCTCTGCACAGATCTTACACAGCTGGAAGGTGCTGCCGATCTCACAGTAAAGCTCATACTGCTCCTGTTGGGTGTTACAGTGGTGGTGTTGGTGTTGGTGGGTACACAGAGAGACAAGACAGAAAACGATAAGAGAACATCTCAGGATATGATCTATGTTTTGTCTTGGTAAAGCTTCAGGATGCTGTTGGCAGTTTGATAAATTGATAAAGAGGTATAAAGTGCATCCGTGTACTTCTGTAACTTTGACTTTGCCCCTCTGGGCCGGTTCACATAAGCTCGTCAGGTCGGGGTTCACATCACGGCCATCTGGGTACAGGTAGCTGCAGGCACAGAAACACACAGCACTTAGAGAAAAGACACAAACAAAGAAACAATAAACCAGAAGCCTGTGTGTGTTTGTCCTAACCAGCCTTCTTTGAAGCCCTGAATGAGTGCCTGGTAGAGAGGTGTATTCTGGGGGATGGTCTGGACGATGCTACCTTCAGCGGTCACATGGCCAATAGCCCACTGGCCCATTCTTGTGCAGCTCAGACGAAAGATATAGCTTGGAGAGAAAGAGAGCCTTGTAAATTACTCTTGTTTACGAGACAGAAAATCAAAGATAAATCAAATTCAGAGACATTTTATACATTAAAGTTCACAGATAAGTCACTTGAGCATTATTTTGCGTTGGGGTGTCAATGAGTCTCTTGCAAATACAGCTGTTTAGGTCTGTGTTTATTTCTATATTTTCTGTATTAGTGCAATTCATTCCAATAAAATTCCTCTCATTCTTAAAACAGCTCCAATATTGATGCTGCAGTATACATACGCCCACTGCATGACATTTTAGGCCGTGCTTATTGTTTATCTACATCATTTCATTTAGCTGTACTAACATAAGAAGAACAAAATCTCTTGAATACGAGATGGAAAGCTGGAAAGCTTGAGTTTGATGCGCTATGAAAAATATGCCAAAAACTCAAGAGGAAAAGAAATACAAGGTACTTCGAAATAGATTAAAAAGTAATAAATGAAGCCCTTTTCCCCTGATGAATTTTTAAACCTTTCATAATACTTAAACTGCCAGATTTGATGTAACTCAAGTACTCAACAACCTCTTCAGTGCTAGTTTGAGTTTTGAGATATGTGTGACATATATCAGCTTTGCTTTTCTGAGAAGTGCATCAGTCAGAGTTTGTTGCTGTGCTTGTCCTCACCTCCCAGGTCTATGCAGGTAGTGTTCCAGACGAGCTACAACCTGGTCATAGGTGAGGAAGGCCATGTAGCCTGAATGAGTCACTGCTAGCTGGTTCCAGTTCCTTATGAGTGATCTCCAGGGCTAAAATGAGAGGAGGGCAGAGGAGAGGAGTGGAGTGGAGAGGAGACTCAGGAAGTGAGCTCATGTTCATCATGTTTCATCACTAAAGGAATATTTCAACATTTTGGGAAATACGCTTATTCGCTGTTTTGACAAGAGCTGCTGTAGATGAGGAGATACGTCTTTCATGTCTGTATGTTAAATATGAAGCTACAGCCAGCAGACAGTTAGCTTAGCTTAGCTCCTGGAAACAGGAGGAAACAGCTATCCTGGCTCTGTCTAAAGGCAGCAAAATCCACCTACCAGCACCTCCTAAGCTTACAAATTAGCACATTATATCTTGTTTGATTAAAATCGTACAAAAACTGAAGTGTGAAAACAACAGGTTATTGTTATATTGGAGACTATGTGCTGGACTACTTATTGGCTGGGCACAGTGACTTCCTGGAGTCTTGTCATCACCGTGAGGTTGCCAGGCAACCACTGGAAATTCCAGGAAATCACCGTGCTCAGTCAAGAAATAATCTGGCACATAACGCCCCGTAAAACCACAACATGTTGCTTTTACACTTAGGTTAGTGACAGAGTCAGGATAGCTGTTTCCCCCTGTTTCCAGTCTTTATGCTAAACTAAGCTAACTGGCTGCTGGCTGTAGCTTCATATTTAGTGTACAGATATGAGAGTGGCATCCATCTTCTCATCTAACTCTTGGCAAGAAAGGGAATAAGCGTATTTACCAAAATGTCAGACTAATTCCTTTAAGTAATCAGTTCATTACCTTTGTTTGGAAAATTTCACCTTACCTGAAACAGTCTAGTGAAGATGTCAAACTCAAACACAGAGATGTGGTCATTACAGGTGAGATCTATAGTTGACTTCAGAGCCATGGACTCCATCCCATCCTCAAATGCATGTACACTCTGCAGCTGCTCTTTAAAACTATTCCACTGTACTATACACCTGTCAGAACACATTATTATCATGTAGTCAATGTGGACACACATAAAAACGCACCAACTAAAATAAAGAAATGTCACAAGATATTCTCGCAGTATGAACATTTCCTACACTCACTTGTTGCCAAATGAATGCCTCCAAAACTCCTGAGCCTCTGTCTTAGTCATCCTGTAGGTGTCACCCTGAAAACATCCCCCTTGAAACATGGCCTTCAGCTCCCAGAGCATGTGACTGAACAGCAAGGACAGTTTGATCAAGTTCCTCCTGAGAATGAAAAACACAGCAGACTTTCAGTTGTGGTTGCAGATAAAGAAACAGGTATACTTTGCGCTAATATGTCAATGTTTTCTGGCCCTGTGGTGTAGAAAAAAATATACAAAAATATTAAAAATATCAAAAAATTAATTATTTCATATTATGTTTATCATTGGAGCTTTTGCATCTTACTTGTGTGACTATTTAAAATGTGTTTTCTTGAGGTTTTTACGTAGTTACATAAAGTACCACTAGCATAGAGTTAAGACTCCAACTGTTTGTGTAGGTGAGTGAAATCATGGGTGTCAAACTAGGCAAGCATGTTCAGCTATGACAACTGTGGTAAACACTGGGGGTTGGCTATAAATAGATTGCGTAGAAATAATAATAAAAAAATAAGATAAAATCAAATTCTACAACCACCTTTTTTGGGGAAACCTAGCTCTAACTGTTGTACATTTGATATTCTGCTGCTATGTTTCAGTTGAAACAAGCATTGCTGAAGCACTGCTGATACTTTCCATAGATACACACACATAAATACGCACAACAGGTAGTCCAGCTAGCAAACAGGATGCTCTCTGCTGCATGCTTGTCTGTAAATACCACAAAATGTTCCAGTGGCCAGTTTGTCACTTCAGGCCCGTCTTAACCAGTATTTACTCTCTTTCTAGGCTGTTCCGGGGTCATTTATGCATTCAATTTTTATGACAATTGCTTTTAAATATTTCTCAACTCTTGAGTTTACTTTTTAAAATACTCCTTACACACGTCTCTCTTCCAACTTGCAGCTTGGTGCAACAGGTAATCTGGCACCCCAAATGGATTAAAACACATTTAAATACATACATACATTTAAAATCAATTGATATGCAAATAGTTTTGGCTTCAGAAGTTTAACTACTGGACACAAGATGTTTCCTACTTCACTGAAAAGCCCATTCTGCTCTGTGAAGGTCAAATATTCAAGTGAAGTAACAATACACAAAATACATGTTTGGGTGGAGGAGGACTTTTTTACACAAACTTCACTGCTTCAAACGTAATCCACTATATGTTACATTAATTAATCAGAAATACATAGTGTGCAATGTGCTTTAATGTACTGTATATTTTGACATTTTTAATTCTGACTAATTTCAAATACACAAACTACAGTACTGCCACTGTTATAATGCAAATGCAGTTAAAATTTGTATATCTACAGATATTGATACCTGAATGCAGTATCAGTATAACAATGCCAGTCAATCATATTTATTGAATTTGGCAACATGTTCTCATCATCATTACACCATATCTCCTCTTTTGCAAGACAATTTTGATGCATCTCTGGAAATCTTCTGCAGATCTGTCCAGTGTGTGTGGGTGGTGGTCATATACTTTCCACCTCATTGAAGAAAAGGAAACCTCTATAGTGTTGAGCAGGGGAGAGTGAGGTGGGCGGAAATGTGTAAGCCACATCTCTCGCTCTGGCTGGCTCTCATGTACATAAAAATATCATGAAAAAGATAGAAAGGTGGCCGTGAAATTTACAGTACACACACCAGTGCAAATGTTAATTTTGGACAAATGGCCGACATATTGTACGCAGTAGTGATGCCGGACAATGCAGTGCATTACTGTGATCCTTTGTCTGGTTAATTGTCATTTACTGTAATTGTGTCATTGTTAGAGATTGTATATCGCTCATCAGCTTGATCAGTGAACCTGAAGAGGCTCTACGTGAAATGCGTTGTTCGCTTCAAATCTTTCTTATCTCGTGCAAAAATAGAAAATAACTTGTATAGATCTTGAGGGCAGCCACATTTGAACTCCTGCCAGCACCTGATTAAAGAAATCTTCTCAGTAAATTCTAAACATAGATAGTTATGTAGCGCTTTCATACACCAATGAAAGCCTCTTTATATATATTCAGACACAGTAATGAGAATGTGATAATTAATTTTTACTTTGAAACTTCAAGACCCAGAACCTGAGGCTATCTCTGAGGGACACTCACATTAAACATTACGCACATATCCTCGAAATTCACATCAATTCTGCATCCTAGAATCCACTGAGA
The DNA here is from genome assembly GCA_008360985.2 of Macquaria ambigua. Taxonomy (NCBI): domain Eukaryota; kingdom Metazoa; phylum Chordata; class Actinopteri; order Centrarchiformes; family Percichthyidae; genus Macquaria; species Macquaria ambigua. Next base: position 28,878 of record VMKM01000484.1, read on the forward strand.
TCTATGATCAGTGTTTGTTTGCTAAAAAGGTTTAATTACTACAAACTTGAATTGAAATTAGCATTCAAAGACTCGAGCCGCACCCTGAACACGATGAGTACACTAAGACATTAAACGCTGACGAAATATTTGTCAGTGTCAAAGGGCTCTAGGGCATAGCCAGTTTAATTTTTTTGTTTTTGTGAAATGTATAACTTATAATACTTAAAAATAGGCTGAATTTTCATTGTTACAAATTACATGAACGGATTTATTGCGTAATTGATATATTGACCAATAAATATACGTGTGTTTCTGATGTTGTTTCAGCTCACAGTTCTAGTTGTATGATTACCGGAGTTTGAACATTTGCATGTGTTTCTTTAATTCCATTCAGAAGAGATGGCTCCTCATCAGTGTTAATCTTTCAGCCGCTAAACCTTCCTGTGTCTGTTTCTGTCGCCTGTCATATCTCAGTTCTGTTTTTAACTTCACATGACAGCCAGGCAGAAATTTCACTTACTAAAGGGAGACTGTTATTTAAACCATCCAACAGTCAACGTTGTTAGAAATAGACGAGATCACCTGCAGCTTACTGGCCTGAGTCTGTGGCACAACAAGCCGCGAAAAGAGAGGACATTATAACAGGACATTCTAAAAACACAAAAGAGGATATTTACACAATTTGTCCTGACATCTAAGCCACATTTCACATAACACGATGTGAATTTGCCACATGACTGCCCATGCAGACCTGGCTGCGGTGAAAAGGCCATCTGTTATCTTGTGTGTGCAGAAGATTCTTGACGATGATGCAATAAATCTTCAAATATGACTTATCTGATTTTCATATTCCGCTGAAATATTTGATAAAAGCTGGTGTGTGTAATAATCTCATACAATGAGTGAACGACAGTGGAGTAGGGGGGATCTATATGCAATGGCCTGATTCACTCGGCGGTGTCTCAACTGATTGAGTTTGGCTGGGTAATATGACTGAAATTACAGTAATAGCACCATATTTACTTTTAATTTTTTAATGCAGTGTACTGAGTTTCATTGTTAATGCAATACATCAGAAAAGCCTTGTCATGTGTAGAAAACAAGAACCAAAATAAGTCATTTTGTCAGTTTTTAAATACATATTGTGTAAAACATGATATAATTAAATTGTCACAATAGATAGACAGACAGATAGACAGATAGACAGATAGATAGATAGATAGACAGATAGATAGACAGATAGATAGACAGATAGATAGATAGATAGATAGATAGATAGATAGATAGATAGATAGATAGATAGATAGATAGATAGATAGATAGATAGACAGATAGTTGTTACCCTTTATTACAGTAAAAGCTTTACTCATAACAATGTGCTCCAGATTCTATCCCTCCTGTATGTTGTATTGTGTCGTGATACATTTGCAATAGATACAGCAGAGCATTTGAGTGCTCATCCAATCCTGAATTTAGGCCACATGCAGGTTAGAAGATACAGTAAAATAAAAGCAGAGGATATCTGCGTATACCCTGTGGATACCACTGTATGGACATAACACTGTTCAAGGCCAGCCAGTCTCTCTCCCAAGCTGCTCACATACTGAGGTTGTAATTGCTTTTGCCTAGATCCCCCACATTAGCATCACAAAGATGCAGGTTTGGCCCTTTTTTCACCTCCGTCATTAGTAGTCCCAACAGGAGCAGGGGATGCAGCCCAAACTCCAAATAAAAAAGTCACTCTTTTTAGCTGATCCAAAATATCCACTTTAGCCAAACAGCAAACTTATAGAACGTGGTCATTTTTTCCCCCTGGCACACAATGAAGTCTTTATTTGACTTGTGGGAACAGGGGAAGTACTTCAGCTTCTATAGATGGCGTGAAATGGTTATTTCAGTTCATTTAATTTAGTGTCCAAGGAGGGTGCGAAGCCTCTGTCATAACTTTCAAGTATTAAGTTATGACTCTTTATTTTAGTCATGCAAATATAGAAGAGTCTTTTTGAATTCTAGTAATAGCCCAAGCCCCAGTCCCACGGTACTTGATACAGATTTGAGGGATGTGTGGCCTCTTTCTGACCCCACAGAAACAGAAGGTCAGGTTACTAAGCTAAATTTGCCTGGAAAAAGATCATGTTTTCAGTTTCAAACATGATCTGGTTGAATTGGAAAGAAAATGGCAAACACAATATGAGCCCATCCTTAAATGGTCGGTTACGTCGGGTAACCGGCCTCCATGCAGTTTAATTTGTTCAGGTTGTGAGGTCTCGGACATTTTGTTTGTTTGTGTGAACGAGTTTGAATGGAATTTAATTTGTGGTGCTCACACATTTTTAGAAATTCAAACGCAACATCTATTTCCAGAAAAAGTTTCCCCATTACTCTGGATAACCCACAGATCTCACAGCAAACAGTTTTCATTGGAATTAGAAAGCAATATCCTTATAAAAACAATATGATCCGTGGATTATCCCGAGTTACACGGACACTATTTCTGGAAAAAAATGTTGCTGTTGAATTTTTTCTACTTATAATGTTTTAATGTTGTGAGCACTAAAAATATGCAGTTTCATTCAAACTGTCCATTGTAGTACAGAAGGGTTACGGCAGCATTCAGAGATGGATATTATTTTAAATCTGGGAAAATAAAACAAAAATAGCTAGATATTCGTAACAGGAAAGTGAGAAAATATGTTTTTTTTTAATTTGCGTGAACCAACATTCTAAAAATAGAAAAATATGAGTTTTCGGGTTGCAACTAACAATTATTTTCATTATTGATTAATCAGATTATCCATTAGATTAATCAATTAATTATTTAGTCTATGAAGTGTCCAAAAATAGTGAAAATTGCCCATCACATGTTCTGAGAGCCCGAGGTGATGTCTTCAGATGTCTTGTTTTTTCTGACCAAAACCCAAAGATATTCAATTTACAAGAATACAAAACACAGACAAACAGGAAATTCTCACGTTTAAGAAGCGAGAACCAGCACATTTTCGGTTAGATAAATGACTGAAATGATTAATTATCAAAATTATTACTGATTAATTTTCTCTCAAGCAACTAATAGATTAATTGTTTTTTCATTTGTACTCAAAATGAGAAACATGACATGACTCTTATCAAATGACTAACTCATTATGAGTCATTTTAAAAAGGGCAGAAGACACAGGACATAATCATTAACGAATGAATGAAGAATTTGATGATTTATCTAAACCTTTTTATGAGTAAGATGAATTGCATTTTAGTATGAAACACTTCAAGAGAAGAAGCTAAAGACTATTGTGAATATCTTTAAAGTGATTTAGTGTTTCAAAACCAAACGGTCCCACTAACATGTGCTGCTCTTGTGTATTGATGTGGATGTCAGGGGCCCTCTTACCTGTAGCTGGATGTCTCCTCAAATATCTTCTCCCGTCCCTCTTTAAACAGCAGCACAGCTCTTTCCGTCTTATCCAGCAGGTTTCTGACATGGACCCTCAGGTACTTGGCCTCGTCTCCGCGGGGCACCTGACTGCCCGCCGGCCTGGAGACTCTGTAGGGCTCCCAAACCTGCGTGAGCAGTGTTGTCGTCTCAGATACCAGGTCCGGTAGGTATGGCGGACTGTTCCTCAGGCCCAGCCGGGGGTTAGTGCACAGCTCGTGGAGCTTATCCAGTCTTTTGAGGGCCTTGTCCACCAGTCGCCGGTCTCCACTGCTAGGGGGCTGTGAACCTGCTGCCGCCATAATTTCACTGTTGTGTGTTTGAAAGTGACATGAATCAAAAACGACCTTAAATGTCAGTCTGTCTGCATGTGTGGGGGCGTGACAATAAATAATAACGCTCCTGTTTTTAAGAGATGTCAAAGCTCAATTTCTGAATGCGTGAATGTTTATGAGCAGAAATAGGAGCAGCTTTTCATAATGGATCAAGTTTTTGAGTGTTTAAGCTGGCACTTATTGTCCTTACAATGGTTTTTGTGAGTTCCCAGCTTCGTCTGAAAAGCACACGTTAGCCTCTTCAAACAGCATCCACCCTTGATCCATATAATAATAATCCAACAGCATTACATAATCCAGCAATGGATAGCACATTCAATTACAGCATTTCTAAATATGCACTTGAATCTAAGCATTTCCTCCCAGCCACTCCTGTCCGTTTGTAGCTTCTCACTCCTCTGTGAGATCTTCAGAAAAATACAAGAATACAAGGTCTGTTATACAAAGGCTGTTTTTTTTAAGATTTAAGATTTCCACAACAGCAACAATACAACACAAGAGGCCAACCACGAGAAAGAATGAACTAAAAACAAAGGAAGGGAGGGTTTGAGACTGACACTCAACCCTTGAAACAGGTTAAACTTTTACCATCCCACTCCCAGCTCTCTCCACTCCTACACATTCAGCCTTTCTTGACCCCTGTTTAGCACAGTACATTGCTTACCAATATTCATGCGCACAGCTCAGCAGCACAGCAGTCCCACATTCTCCAGGTCAACGGAGCTGAGACATCTACTCACAGCACGGCAGAAACATGTTCTCTGTCATTGGCTGAAACGTTGCTGTTTCGTCTTTGTCTCTCTTTCTTGATGTCACCCTCTCTCTCTTCTTGGTGCACCCTTTGATTGGTTTCCTGGTTGCAGCCAGCTGAACAGGTTTGTTTTCTTTGCTCTATTGCTCAGGCAGGCAAGCAGAGAGAGAGTGAGGGAGGGAGAGAGAGTGTGAGAGAGACAAAGAGAGAGATGGGAGGGAGGAAGACAGAGAGGTGTGGACTCAAAATTAAAACATTTACTAAGAATGAAAGCAGTGTACAAGACCTGAGTAACATCTGGTATCCAAACAGGTATGGCTGCTTACTAAGAGACAGGATGTCTGTGCATATAAAGCAAAGGTCAAAGTTCAGCAACAGCTTCCCCAATTGAGATATAAAAAGAATCACCATCTTCACCTGACTGTCAGCATGGAACAATTTTTACTGTGTAATTAAATGGATTTAGTTGGCATTTCACCAGAATTTCCGCTGCAAAGTCGGTCTGTCAGGAGGTCAACCACTTTGTTCCAGGCTGAAATATTTTAAAAACTGTTGGATGGATTGAATTAATAAAATTTGGTGCAGACCAAATCCCCTGACTTTTCTTCTAGCACCACCATGAGGTTAACATTTCTGGTTTTGAATGAAGTGTCTCAACAACTAGGACCTACTGGATGGATTGCTATTATATTTGATAGTCATTCACAGAATGAATTGTAATAACTTTGGTGATTCCTTAACGTTTCCTTTAGCGCCTTCATCAGGTCAAAAATGTTATTTGTCTGATATTCAGGTTTATGATCAAATACCTGAAAAACTACTGACATTCCCATCAGCCTCAGCTGTACTTTGTGCTATTTAGCAAATGTTAGCATGCTAACACACTAAGAAAACTCAAAGATAAATCATTTTACAATGATACAAAACACAGAAAAGCAGAAAATTCTCACATTTAAGAAGCTGGAACCAGTACATTTTGGTAAAATATACAGGTGAAACAATTATTCACTTATCAAAATGGTTGATAAGATAATTAAGAGTTATTGTTATGATGACAAGGGATGTAATGTTAATCATGACAGGATCAAACTTTTTTGGAAGTTAGATATAGCCTATTGTATTTTGGAATGAAACGCTTCAAGAAAATAAGCTAAATATTGGTGTGAATATCTTTAAAACAAGTACCTGTTTCAAAATCAATTTCAGTCAGGTGCACTCTTACCTGTAGCCTACCTGGGTGTCTCCACGGCCCTGTCCGTCTTATCCAGCAGGTTTCTGACATGGACCCTTTAGGTAACGTTACATCAAGATGCCTTAACTTTTCCTTTAGCGCCATCTTCAGGTCAAAACTTTAATTTGTCCAATATTTTGGTTCATGACCAAGTACTGAACAAACGAATGACATTCCCATCAGCCTTAGCTATACTGTGCTAATTAGCTAGTTAGCATGCTAGTGCACTAAACTACGGTAGGATGGTGACCATGGTAAACATTTTAGCATGTTAGCATGCTGACGTTAACTTCAGCTCAAAGCACAGCGGTGTTACCTAAGCCTAAGTAACGTTACAGCCTCACAGAGCTGCTAGCATGGCTATACAAAAGTCTTGTTTAAACGAAATTGATTTTTTCCCCCATCAGTCATTTACTACGTCTACATGAACTTACTTAGGCCTATATGATGTGTCTGTCTCACTTTGAAGAAATGAAAGTTGCAGTTCATTGCCTATCTTATATCTACTGATGTGACAGATAAGAAGTAGGCAGAAGAATATGTGTGGTCTCTATTTGCAGCCAGCAGAGGTGGAAGAAGTACTCATATCAAAACTTAAGTAAAAGTATCAATTACCATAGTGTAGACTGTAACAAGAAATAGTCATGCATTCAAAATTTTAAGTAAAAGTACCAAAGTATTGGCATCAAAATATAGGCTTAGGCCTACTAAAAGTATCAAAAGTAAAAGTAGCTACTCATTATACAGAATGGCCCATTTCAGAATAATGTATATTATATTATTGGATTATAATTATTGATACATTAATGTGTTTGTGACTTTAATGTTGAAGCTGATAAAGGTGGGGCTAATTTTAACTAGCCTACTTTATCTGCTGGGTAGCTTGTCAATCCCCCCTGGGATCAATAAGGTTTTACCAGTCTATGGGTTCTACCATAATCTATAATATTACATCATAATTTATTTGTTGATTATATTTTGTATTATTAATCAGAATCCACAAAAGCAACTAGTTACTGAAGTTATCAAATGATTGTAGTGGAGTAGAAATATAAAGTAGCATGAAATGGAAGTACCTCAAAATTGTACTTAAATTGTACAGTATTTGAGTAAATGTACTTCCACCACTGTCAGCCAGTGCTACTGGAAGCTTGCACACTTCACTAACATAAACATAAGAGAAGCCAGATCGAATGTTACAAAATAATGATATAAAATGACACTAAAACCTTTATTTACTACACATACTACATATTGAAAATACCTGAAATGTATGAAGTTAATGTATAATAGCACATTTTATATAAAATTATATATTCAATATAATACATATTTTGTGTCCAGAACTTGTATTCTTTATGAGGTATGTCACCAGGTGTTTTCAGCATTGCAATGGATCAATTATTTATTTCTAAATACCTTGAGTAAAAGGATACATTTCTCATGCTTGTATATTTTGTGGTGCTAAAAATCCCATGGCACACAATCTGCACCACTAGAATGAGAAAACTGACAACCTCTGCTACAACATCCACAAGAGGGAGACACTAACTCAGATATACCGCTCACCCAGTTTAGTGCTGTCACTTCAATCTGATTATTTTACCCATTTAAATGTCAGTTTCTAGCTTAGTTGACCTTAAGTGAAATGCATACATATGCTTTAAAATATTTAACATAACAAAAGTACGTGCTAGATTTTCTCCAGTTGTGCATGCTGCAGTAGTAGCCCTACCACCTGTTGCAAAAGACACATGTCAAAGCCACTTACTCAGCAGCCAAAGAGAGCAGTAGTTTGTAGTGTAATGTCCAAATATAGGTTAATTATTTGGAGATGTACTACAAAATGCTTAGAGTTTCCCCTGATCATTTCAATTCCAAGGGTCTAGTTGCACCTTTGCTCTCCTGGCACAAGGGGGCCTCATTTCATTGGTTTGTATGTTACCTCATGATCTGTGCCACTAATGACTACTGTCTGCATTCATCATGCAGTCTCAGAATACTGAGCCCCTAAATATTAAAGGGTTATGGGTTTTTTTTGTTTACATATATGTGTATGCTCTTAAAGACCATTAAAACTCAGTCAATGTCTCATTCACTAAGCAATAAGCTCGGTGAAGTGTGTGTTCAGGATGAGACCGGCCGTAAAAGAGGTAGGCCCATGATTTTCATAAACAATTATACCTAATGTCAGAGGAGGAGACCATAATGGTTGAGTGCCTTGACAGCTGCAGAGCATGTTTGTGTAGTGTCAGGGTCTTTTAGGGACTTTAGACACCAAGCTTGACTTTCCGTTGCCAGCTCCACACTTCAGTGGAAAGAGGAAAGTCCCAAATTGACCCTGGTAATCAGAGCTTGGTCTGAGGGTGGAGTAGGATAAGATTAAAGACAAGGAGATGAGGTGTGATCTGTGTGTGTTTGTGTGCATATGCATGCTTGTCTACACACATTTATGGTTTGTATATACAGGCTTTGCTATCAGGTAACATGGCGGCAGTGACATGGCATCAACGGATCAGTCCGTCAGTTTGGATAGGGCATCTTCTCTCTCAATTCTTCTCTTTATTCTCCTTTTCCTCCTTTTGGGAGTACAAGTTCAGCTTGGAGTCTGCAGGCTGGTGACACATCACCAACCTGAAGCAACAGATGAACTGACTGACTGTGCATCTGATGGACTGCAACTTGCAAAACATCACCAGAGTGCTACACAATCTAGAATTAAGCATTAGGCATACTTGAGCTTTCATATCTTGTTTATTTACAATGTTATGAGTACACATATTTGCAGAAATAATATTAAAAAAAGCACATATGTGAATTTGTGAGTCCAAAGCTGTCCCACAACTGGGACAATATTGTCTGTTCTATATGATAATGGGATCAGCAAAAGTGGGACATCGTGTGACTTTGTGGAGTGAGGTGTGAAAATCAAAATGATGTCTCAACGGATTTATTAAGAGGGCACAGAAAAGTTCAAAAAGGAAATGTAAATAAATGTTCATAAATGTAAAAAGTAAATGTTCATAAATGTGGTAATATGCCCAATTTCATAATTGAAGTATATAATCCTGCACATTGCATGTTGTTAGTCTTCCCTTGTTGCATTATTTTAGAATAAAGGAAAGAAATACAGTTTACATTAAGGAACCACTTTGATTGCTGTAGCTATACTTTACCTGCAAAGACTTAGCTCTCAACTCAACTGAGTCTGAACATTTAGCTGTTCTCTTCATGCTGTATGAAACAGTTAACTGCTCCTCACGTTTGGAAATAGCAAAGTTTGCTGTTTGCCATACTAAGTGAGTCCAAATGTAATATGGACGCATTTATTATTAACATGACTACAGTTCAAAGCAAAATAAATTGGAAGACAAAGAAAATGAAAATGAAAATAAAAAAGTGCGTCTTGTGAGCATATGTCACTGAATGGCATGTTGTCCATGTTAACAATTACAGTATAAGCCAATGACCCAGATTTAGTCCCTTTTTATTCTGACCTGCTGTCACATTTTGCACAGCGATGCGCCAGACGCATGAGAACCGGCAAACGCATCGATCCGTGAATTTCTTGAGAAATTCAGTATTAGATGTTTTGAACATGCAAAACAGACAGATGTCACAGAAGTCGGAAATGCAGAAATTATTGTGAATTAAACGCAGTGTTTTCTCTTTTCCTCTCTCACTCAGCAGGCTATAATTTGCCTTGAAGTGCTGCAATCGCTTTGTTTCGGTTTGGCAGGGAAAGGGAAAGCACCGTCAAGTTCATTCTGATTACGTTCATCAAAAGCAGATGAGCGCTGGCGCACTTACCTGCAGTTGTTACCAGGTGCGCAAGGATACACATTATCTACACCAAACTTATATTGGCTCTTCTTTAAAAAACAAATTTGCATTCCGAGTCAATGAATTTGATCGCCTATCTAAAATACACCAGTGACACAAAAGGAAACAGAGTGGTGGTTTGATCGCTGCCCTTCTGATTTCAAGGGGATGGGAATAGCGTACTATTGGCCACATTTGATGGACCGATCCCACTAAACTGTCACTGAACGTCGACAAGTTGTCTTCAGCGCACACACCTGAAACTTCTTCAGATCCTGAGCGCCTCGCCCCCAGTTGATGCCGAGGATCATGACCATGAACGGTGACCACCAGTCGGTTGCCACAGCGCCGCTGGATCTGCGCACCACTAACCGAGAGCGTGGGAGCGCCGGGTCGAGGACTCCGGACTGCAAAGGTCGCGCCAGGGACGCTCGGGTGACAGGCGGCTCACCTGCACCCCCTGCGTGCACAGGAACAGACAGTTTGGAAATACGCTGCCCCGCGGTCAGAGGCGCACCGGGCTCAGAAACCAGTGCTGCTCGCAAACGGCCAGCGGACTTAAGGCTTCCTTTTAGGAAACGCCCGATTCCTGTCGAGCCGGAGACCCAAAGACAGTCTGCGGCTCCACCAGAAAGTGGAGACCGCTTTTCCCCTGCGGTAGATACGGACATCACACACACACGGGAGAGTTTTGTCGGTCCTTTGGAACGAGTCGCGGATGAAGGCAGAATCTGCGCAGCACCAGTCACTCCCAGGCGGGTTGAAGAGGCAGTTCAGAGTCCAGATGGATATCAGATACGCTTTTGGCAGCCGTTTGATTACAGTAAGCTTTCAGTTTATTACCTCACGATGCCTTTTATTTTATTTTTTTAATTTTCTTTAACCCCTATAGGCTATGTGACAAGTATAATTTCTGATCTTTGGTACACTTCAGTTTTTTGCTTCTATAAAGTTCTCTTCTGGAGTATTTGAAACAATTATTTTGTATGGCCAAAATAATCAAGGTGGGTGTCACATAGGCTACAGTATGTGCATGCAGGATCTCTGTACACTCTGTTAAAAGTTAAGACTAAGTTAGAGACACAATTTAGGTTTCCAAGACAGAACATGGCACAATACTAATACACAAGGGCTCTCAAAACTTTTTTTTTGGTATTACATGAATGATTTTGATTTTTAAATTAGTAGCATGACACTGCACAGCACAGCCTCCCCCTTCTTCAATATTTTTTAGTCACTAGGGTGTCACAGGTGGAAGAAAAGACAGTGTAGTCATAGTTGATGCTGCAGCTACTGCTGAATCAATAACAAAATGTCCAGTCAGCTATTCTGCAGCTGTTCTTCAGTCAGTCTCCTGCACTGACAAAAGTAGCTTACTGGGTCAACTCATAACTGAATACTACATTTACACACACACACATGCACAGTTGCACACTTCCTACAACAAATGACTTGTTTGCCATGCAGTCCAGTCTTTCTCTCTCTCACTGTCTCTGCCTCTCTTTCTGTGTCATTCCTGCTCAGGTCCCTACCCAGTGTACTGTTTGCCCCCTGTCCCAGAGCCAAACCACCCTCTGGCCCACCAAACGGGAAACCTGCTGACTGGTATCGCTCTGGCTACACATCAAGATGAAGATGGAGACACGTATGTTGATGTTTTTAAAATGGCTTAGGTTGGAAGTTAGGATGTCACTTTCTTGGTGTATAATTGAATCATGCATACAGCGTATCCATCCATCTGCCACACATCCAAGCCACTGATGCATGCAGTAAACTTAAAAGATTACTATGATTCATCCACCTCATGCATTTTCATACTCATCACATTTCAGTCAGACGGCAGTGTTGACAGTCGAAACTTGGTGCAATACACAGATCTGAAATCTTACCACAGTCATAAATATTCATGAGATTTCCAGCAGATTGAGAGGAGCAGACCCAGCTCACAGCTTCACCTGTAGAGACCAAGAGTTTGAACCAGTGATCCACTTTACATAATGAGCCTGAGATTAATAGTTTAACATACAAAACATTCCTAACTTCTTGGAAGTGGTGACTCGTCCGTTGCAAACTTGCCAAATATGAAAGTTACACTCAGTTTAAACTGTGTTAAAAAAGCTAGATGCTTCACAGAAAGGACAATCAAGGTCTGAACTGGATTAATTTTGTGGGGGTTTTTTTATTAAAAGGTCAAACTTTTTCTTAAAACTGAAATACATAACTTTCTGTACTTTGATGCCCTCTATGGTGGCAAGAAGTAATTGAACCATAAAAATGGCATGTGGGCGTGAATAGCAATGGCAGACAGCCACTCCAAACAGATTTTAACCTCCAGCAACATTTAAACATGCAGATGATGTAAAATATCAATATTCTAGCCCAAAAAGTTCTGTATTCTGTATTTCAACTTTATTTATTTTTTTAGTGATAACAATTCACTAACTATAAAGTTTTCACACTTAATCTGTGTGTGTGTGTGTGTGTGCCGATTCGTGGATCTGGTATGTCTGTCTCTAGAGCTGCATTCTTAAATTTGTCTTTGCGTTGTAGACATTTTGACTTGTAGGAGTAGCAAATTCAAATGTCCCACTAAGCCATGACAGCATGCACAATGCCCGGACCCTGAAATCGAAGCTGCTAAATGGAATTCAGCCATCATTTTTTACACCTTGGCTTTTCCTACTGTGACATGTGAAAATGTCTTGCATGAAAAAGTCCTATGGCACTTTAGTCTATATCATATCTCCTTACCAGCCAATGACAGACTGCACACTACTTGAACTATCTTCTCTGGGGAAACCATTACCATTGTTATAAAAAGTGAAACTGACATGGTCACATAAATAACAAGTGAATACAAGTGATTCACTGGGCTGGACCCAAACAACACTAGTCTCGACATGTGTGACTTTCTAAACAAAACTTTTGCCGTTGCACAACCTGGATGTGGTTTGTGAGATGTCTGTATCATCTCACCTTATTTGTTCTAATCTCTGTGACTCACCTGGTTCTGCATATTGAACAGGTACAGTCAGTGCCCCCCTCATATCCAACCAAATTCTTTACAGTTGTTTCACTTCCTATGAGTGTAGATCAGGAATGATTCACTATGTGGCAATGGAGACTTTGATCTATCACGCTAACCTGGAAACTATAACACTTGCATGTACAGGTATGTGTTAGCGTGTGTATTGAACAACCTATAATTTTAAGTCGACTAATCTTGGGAATGAGAATACTGTACACAAGAACTGGAGGAGTTTTTCGAAGACCACATGAATGCAAATATTAAACTTTAACGCATGGTTACTTTACTTGGTCTAAAGGTTTAACGCCCACCCACACACTAACTGAAATGTCAAACTGATATGAGAACACACACACAGAGTCATGTGACTGAAAACATAGCATGTCCAAGAATTAAATGGCACTTTGATGTTGCAGTTTCAAAAAGTATCAGCATCATTTGCATCCATTCAAAACAAACTCGTGATGACCAACATTTAGAGGAGCCGTAAGTCCCGTGACAAGTCACAGCTGCTTATTGTCCCACATCTGCTTCAGAGGCTCATAGTCACTATGACATGTCTGCTATTAACAGATAGTGGCGAGGAAATAAGAAGAAGGCAATGTATGTTGACTCTCAGAATAGCCATGATAAAAAGTACTTTTCATTTTTTACTTGCAAAGATATAAGCCTATATTTTTATTTTTTTGACAGTGTGGCTTCTTTAACAATGGCGCCCTATAACCTGATTTTTATTTTTCATCTTCACTTACTTCATTCATTACAATTAATGGTTGACACTCCTCTCTGGAGTGTCTTAAACGTATGTTATTCAACTTTGCAAGGCAGACACAAAACCAAAATGAAAAACTGATATGAACCTTATTTTATTAACAGTGCCATAATGCAACAAAGTGCTTTTCACAAAATCTACCCCCTTTGTAATGTAGTCGGGGCCTTGGCTGGCTTGTGTCGTACCTACTTGTTGCTTTGTGGTTGTTTGAAACTTTGTGTGAATTCTGCAGAAAGAAACATCTCAGCCCCCTGTCCTTTTCACACTGTCTATATGTACATGAGTGTGCGCGAGTTATGGTGAACATGCCCCTGCACTTACGTCAATGGGTGTTCATCCTCTGTTCTCAGCGCCTCTGAGCCCCTAGTTTCGGGAAAACCAGTGGTTGCTCAGTTTTTAAACACGATTGCGGTTTTTCTCAGGTGTCTCTGTGTGTCTCTCTTTTCTTCTCTGTGTTTTTAAATGAATGGGCTCAAAAAACCCAAACATCCCCTTCTCACTTCCTCATTTACCGCTTTCTTTCTATCAGCTTCATCTCTCTCTCTCTCTCTCTCTCTCTCTCTCTCTCTCTCTGTGTCGATTTTCTTACAGCTCCTGCAAATGAATTCATACATGCTTCCAGTCAGTCAGTGCATTTACCTGCACACCAACACTATTGTATGCAGAGTTTGGCAATGCTTTGATTATTTAAACTGCCATATAAACACCTTTACTGGGTCATTATAGTACTTGCAGACTTAGATAATTTCAAATTACTATGGCTTGTAGACCCAAAAGGTTTTGATTTTATTATTTTTATTTTTATTATTTTTATTATTTTTACAGTATTTTGATTCTGCACATGCACTGAACCAGATGTAAACATTCAACATTTTGTTTCTGCAAAGAACTACACAAACACATCAGGACTAATAGTCTACAGCCACACTAGCTGTTCTATGAGGCTATACACATGCACAGTGGTGCTAACATCAGCATGGCAACATGGTCATGATTACAGAGCTAACATGCTGATGTCTAGCAGGTAATGTTTACCATGTTCACCATTTTAGTTTAGCGTGTTAGCTTGCTAACATTTGCTAATTGGCACTAAACATAAAGTGTAGTTGAGGTCGATGGAAATGTCATTAGTTTTTAGGTATTTGGTCATAATACAAATTGTCAAATTGTCGTGATTAAAAACAACAAATGCCTACCTCATGGTGGCGCTAGAGGAAAAGTCAGAGGATCACCAAAGTCATTAGGATACATCCTCTGGGCACCATGGATATCCGTGCCAAATTTCATGGCAATACATCCAGTTGTTGTGATATTTCAGTCTGGACCAAAGTGGTGGACCGACTGACGGACTGAGTGACATAGAAACACGACCATAGCCATCCAGAGAGCCATGCCACTAGCATGACTAAAAACACACTAACTATAACAGAAATAACTCTGTATTAAGATGTTCTGTAAATTCATCAACACAACTTATCATCAGAGATGTACCTCTATTTTCTTTTTCTTATTTTGTAGTGTATGTTCTGCAGGCTACCACACACCCTTGAGGACATTCATCTAATCATCAAACGTAATCTTAGTATTGACAGTAGTCAAGGTATTTCTGTTCATTGAATACATTACATTCATTGTTGAGTCAGACAGCCAGTCACTCATTCCCTTTTCACACTGAAGCAACTACATAGGAAAAGACAGTGTTTGCTCATGGTGTGAATGGGTCACTATAGGTTATAAGTATGAGAAAGTGAACATGAGTTAATACTATGAGATGTGCTGAACTATATTTGCAGGCCCAAGTTTTCTGTGGACATTGCCGACCTGATATTTACACAGATTAAAAAGGGGTATCACACACACACACACACATTAACTCTCTGAGTGACTCAAGGTTAAAACTGAGTGTATTAAAACAATAACAGATCTTGTTTGCTCATCCAGGTTTGCTCACAACCCAATGTGACGTAAGCCGTCACTTCTGGTTAACTGGACTGTGGTGCATCTCTGCTTCTCTTTTGTTTACTATTCACACACACTGACACACATGACCGCATTGCTCAGCTGGTCCACAGACCACAGGATATGTTAGACTTCAGTCTGATCATTCAGTTTGGCTGCACCCCCACCCTCCATACCAAAAATGAATACCGCACAATGCTGCCATCTCTCCCTGCCTTCTCTTTTCTTCTCTCTCTTTCTCACACACACACACACACACTTACACTGGGACTGTCTGTGTTAATGCGGTGCGCTCGGAACTCCTGTCTGCGTCAGTGCCTCTGTGCCTGGGGTTATCTGGGGCTGTGGTCTGCCCCACTTCCAGGAACTAGAAACTGTACAGTTTCATCTTAAGAGAAAAGGAGAGAGATGGATGCAGATAGAAAAGAGCATAACAAGAGAGATAGTCACTTTAAGCCTATAGGAAGGCAACTATTGATACAGTAGTGAGAGATAAGTTCTGATTCAGTAGTTAAAAACTACAATAGAAGAGGCATTTGGCTTTCTGTTTATCAGAACATATTATTTTCAAACACTTTCCTCAAGTCATACCTGAACAGCCTGTAACTATATTTGACTGTGGATATACTGTGGCATGATTGGTGACTCCAATCACTGTAGGATGTATTGTCGAGACACTGCAGGGACTTTTTAACGCAAATGATGGGTAGCTGATAGCATATACAGTAAATATGATTAATAGATCTGATACAGATTTGTTCACTGTGCTGAGCTCAGTTACAGGAACAGGGACCAGCTGAGGAAAGAACCACCACGCTCACTCCCGTTCCAGCATACAGTTCTGCTTTTTCTGCTGTTCCCTCTGATGTCAGGAGCAAATCATCTGATTGTTTATTTCAGTTGCAGTTCCAACCTGCTCTTGCACATCAATTTTTAGTTTTGTACTCACACACTAGAGTTGATTCTGAGTCTATGCTTGCTCATGCATGTGCAAGAATTATGCATGTATATACACATGCACACACAGTTTATCCATGATTTGCATTTCTTTTTTGGCAGTTTTAATTATATACACAGACAGAGTAGAGCAGGACTTTTGTTTTTTCCCCCTGCAACCACCACGTGAAGGCTGGCACATGCTTATCCTTCAGTTTAACAGACCACAGGCACTATTATGTTCATACTTGCCTTCATCAAGTTGTCAAAGAATTTGAATGTTTCCACTGAGAATATGGAGATTATCTAAGCTGATTGCCTTTAATGTGGTTGGAGGACATAATTAGAGTAATGTGATACCGGGTAGATAGATAGATATAGATAGATAGATACATACATACATACCCAAAGAATCTTTCCTTGAACTGCACACTTTAGTCTTGCTAAATGTGCAGGAAATTGTAGTTGTCACATGCATGTAGAACTTAGCAGTATACGTCAGAGCGTTTGTTGTTTGCTCAGAGAGGTCTTTAATCTATATTTTTTCAGGCAGGAAATTACAGTCATTAATGACTCCATGTCAATAGGACACATCGCTGAGAGGAAGTGTTGCAAGAGTGCTTTTGTCATTGTAAGAACTTATTTTCTGACCTCAAATTCTGTGCAAGTGTACTTTTAACTTCTCAAGAAGCGTCCCTGTTTCCTGTTGCACGATTGTGCTATATGTCTGATTATGACTTATCCATTGGATGAAGCTGACTGAGTGCACCTATAGAAAGCCCCTGTCAGAAACCATACAGCATAATGGCTGGATTTCACAGCACACAGAGTGAGATGAAGAATGCTGCCATTGTTACTGACAACAGGAAGTGACATAAAACCAGTCTGGCTCTTACTGGAAGCTGCTTCTTCTGACAGGACGAAAAAGAAAAATGTGAAAACTGCAATACTGTTTTCAGTAGCATGTCTCCAAGGCTTAGTTTTCTGCCTTTCCCTGTCCTAAACTTTGGCCTGCATTTGTTCTTTCGCTTCACGTAGAGACCACAGATAGTGGTTTCCCCTTTAGTCTTGATAAGGGTGTGAAAGAGAGAAAGCTCCTCGGTACAACTGACTGCTTCTGATGACAAAAAAACTAAAGTCCATCACAGGTTAAGTTTAAAGGCCATGAAGAGAATATGTGATTTTCCATCCCAAATGAGTGATATAGAATATATTTATTTAAAGCATTGTTTGATAGTTGCTTCTCCTTTCGCCCTGCCTACTAAATTGTCATCGGCCCGGATTCAATGATTTACCGGTGCCCTAATTACTGGACCATGCTGGTTGAAAACAGGAGCGAAGCTAGCCTGGCTCTGTCCAAAGGTAACAAAATCTGCCTACCAGCACATCAAAAGCTCACTAATGAACATGTTATATCTCATTTGTTTAATCCATACAAAAACCGTGTAAGTGTAAAAAACAAACAAACAAAAAGGTTTGTCGTCACTGTGAGGTTGCCAGGCAACCAACTGAGACTTCAAGAAGTCCTTGCTCCAGGCCCAGAAATACGTAGTCCAGCACATAACCCCCTTAAAACCACATTTTTACACTTTCTTTTTACAGATTAAACAACGAGATAAAACGCAAGCTTTAGAGGTGCTGGTAGGTGGCTTTCGTTGTTTTGTTTTACAGTCTGCATGCTAAGCTAAGCTAACTGGTTGCTTACTGTAGCCTTATATTTAATAGACAGACCTGACAGTGGTATTAATCTTCTCATATAACTCTCGGCAAGAGAGGAAAATAAGCGCGTTTCCCAAAATGTTGAACTATTGCTTTAAGTTCACTTTTTGACTTTATTGCTACCATGTGGGAAAGTGATTTGTAGTGCACTGGGCTTAACAGTTCACAGACGTAAGTTTTGAACAAAAAGTGCCATCAGTCATGCAGCACATCCTCGTAATCACAGCGTCAAATACGCTACATATAAATATATATATAGTACACATAGTAATACACACGTAAGTTCTGATTAGTTATTAGATCAGTCATTTTCTTAAGTTATTACCACGATTTAATATATAGTGT
The DNA here is from genome assembly GCA_008360985.2 of Macquaria ambigua. NCBI lineage: Eukaryota > Metazoa > Chordata > Actinopteri > Centrarchiformes > Percichthyidae > Macquaria > Macquaria ambigua. The sequence continues at coordinate 47,188 of VMKM01000484.1, forward strand.
CAGTGGGTCACAATGTCAGGAAAACCTGTGACCCAGTTAAATGCCCTTTGAAATGGAGTTGTCTTCTGCAACATTTCTCTTTCAACTTGTACTGTAAAAATCTGTTTTTTTTGTTTTTTGTATTCATTACAGAGCTCTCCATATAGCTGTGGTGCAGGGGGAGTCGGCCATTGTCTACAAACTGATCCAACTCCTGATGTGGGCTCGCAGAGGCCTAGATATCTACAACAACCTCCGCCAGGTATAACAAAAACACTTTAAATACACACGTCACATATCTGTCCATTACAGCATGCATGCACACACAGCTGCTATGACTACTTTTTTTGGAATTAATAGTTTTGCATTTAAGGCAAAATGTTGTCTTCCTTTTAGAATGTGGCAGCCATCCAATCCACAGAAAGATTTTTTTTATGTTTCAGTTCTATTTTATAACATGTATTAAAGAGGTCTCAGCGTTAGTCAATATAACATGATGAAAGATAGACGTAGAATAGAAGTGTGATGGGGAATTCTGCCCCGACAACCACAGCATGTAAAACACATTCCCCTGCCAGACCCCTTCTGATAACAGTAACATGGAAAAGAATGAAAGAGGAAGTGCCTTGGTTTCCTCCTTGCCTTGCACCGCGTTATCGCATACTCTTACAGTTATGAAGGCTGATGGTTATGTAGTGGAATTCACCCTTCCTGGTTTCTCCACCTGTACTTGCCACAGGCCAAAGCCATGCACATGCTGGGAAAGACTAAGTGTGCTTTCCAGCGTTCTGTTTAATTTTGTACATGATTTTCTAGGGCTCAATTTCCATATAGGAAGGGTTTTTTCTGGGTTTGCATGTTGGATTTACCATGTTGTGAAATTCAGAGGAGAGAGCCAAGATGATTAGGCAGAACAAGGTGTGACTCCCATGAACTCTCATAAACCCTGCACTCGTATCTCATATCTTGGCATTAACTAAAAACACATGAATAGGCTGAATAATGACATGACAAAAGTTGCAAACATGTCACTTTTAACTTGTATTCCAGCATATAATGTGCTTCTTCTTTTTGCATATAAAGTCTTGCTGACATTCTTTGTCCAGGGCAACTTTTACTTTAAATTTAACTTTAAAATGTACAATAATATTAATGGACAAATGGACCCAATGGACTTTCACTGGGGGGACTAGTCTCTCTTATGAAAAAGTGACAGTGTCCTTCAACTCCATACATAGTAACCTCAACATAACGGACAAGCTTCAGTGTACTTAACTGGAATGTGTACAAGTAATTGTCTTTGAGTGTTTCCCAATCCAGGGCTGTCCCAACCACTGGCCTTAAGTCAGCACTTCCACATTCTCTTCCCCTCTATTGTCTCCACCACCTCACCCTCCTGCTCTGCATTCTGCCAGCTTTCTCTCTCTTTCATCCTTCAACAGAGAAAGCACCTGAGCCATGCAGAGCTTTAGTTCTCAAGTCTGGGGTTTCACACCACACAGGACACCACGGGCTCGCTTACCAGAAATAACGCTGGCGCTATCATCAGTTGTTGTCTTTCCTCATCGCTGAGGCTTGACAGCTAGGTTTTGTGATATCCTGTGTCTGCCCTGTGTATGAAAATGCATGCACGCGACACACATACACAAACTCTCTTTTCACACACTCACATATATTATGCCATATGCAGTTATAACCAAAAAGGGGAGATTTTTCAGGCACGGTCCCGTCACAGTCATTTGCCTACCAGATTAAGTGGTTTTAGCTGAATACCAGGCATAAAGAACAGACTTTTTAAATGAGGCCAGGGAACTTTTTTATTTTTCAAAACATAAAGTTTACCAGACAGACCTGAACACATTTTCTAGCACTGGCCAACTTCCCAGAGACAAAGAAAAAATAAAAAATAAAATACAGCTTTTCCAATATTGATGACAAATCCTGAGTTTCTGTGGTTTTGCATATGGAACTTTTTGACAGAGTGTTACTATCAGTACCGTAACTGAACAATAGTGTAACTGTCAGAGTTTGATTTGCCTTCCACTCCATTAACTTATGATATTATGATGGTAGAGACAGCTGTTTGATACTCCCACACTGGTCATGCTATCAGTGCAGCTACACAAACACACTATAGTAGTCTACTTTTTGCTGCAGTAGTGGGGTTTGGGGACTGAATCTCCAGGGTCCACCCACACTAAAACATGCACTAATGGTCATGTGCTTTAGATTAAAGACATCCACTAAAGTGCATGTGTTACTGCTACAATGCAGTATTCCGGTTGATCTGCAAGAATTCAATAATGCCTTTTTTAAAGACATATCTTTTTATTCACATTCATGTAAATACATATTAAATGTTTTCACTTTGTTTATGTGCATGGTGATGCTGGTGGCATGCCATTTTTTTTTTTTTTTAGTGTGAGTATGTGTGCATGTGTGTGCACGAGCAAGACATCTGTGTATGTTTGTGTGTGCTTTAGCATCCTTGTTCCGAGAAGTCACATGACCCCCCCCCCCCCCTGCTTTGGGCTGTTTCTCAACATACCTTGTGCTGAGGTTCAGAGGGTAGTTTACAGGGACTTTCCCTTCCTGCGCGTGTCTCTCTCTCTCTCTCTCTCTCTCGTGCTGTCTCTATCTGTCTCGCTCTCTCACTACTGTCTCTTTTTTTACATATCTCGCTGCATATATCTTAAGAGAATTTAGGGTTTCTAACCATAACTGATGAACTGACTGATGCTATCAGTCTAACTGTCAACAGCACTGACGTAAGAGCGTGTTGTGTTTATTTGTGCAACAGGACTGGCTTTACCCTCTGCGTCTCTGTCTCTTAGTGTTGCCTTCCACCTTTCTTTGTGTTTGGCACTGCCTACAGCCCGGGGCTGTTCCTCATGCCCAGGAACCTCCTCTCTTCTCCTGTCATCTTTTCACCTCCCTCATGTTGATCTGCTCATTTTGCAGGAATGCAAGTGTGCAAGGACAGACCCAAGGGAAAGAGAAGGGATTTTCCCTTGTTATCCTGTCTTTCCCCTGTACTCCCCTCTGCCGCTTCCGTTTCTTCCTCATTCCTCCATCTCTCCACCCAGCTCCCCCCTCACTCCCTTCCTCTTATCTTTGCTGGATTTTTGTTTTAGTCACTCTGAAATCCTTTACAGGAAGCCACAGCTTGACTCTGCCAATTCTGAGAGGTCTATTTTGAAGGCCTTAAAAGGCCTTAGTGTGGAAGGTAACTTCTTAAGTTCTGGAAATGATTGAAGAGGATACCACCATACGAGTTTCATTAGTGCCGTGTGGGGTCAAAATAGTAGTGTGGCTGCTTTTTCAACAGTGAATGCTGATTATACGAAGTTCAAAGAACATACATTTTACAGGGGAATATGATTGTGTGTGTGTTTGTGTGTTCACTTTGTGTGTGTGTATTTTGTCCGTAAGTGTGTGTGTGTGAGTCACAGGATTCAGGGAAACAGGAGCTGAAGGGAGGAACACTGGCAGTGAAACAGTGGAGAAATTCCACAAAGACGTTGTCCCACTGCTAGACTACTTTTTTTACAGTCTTTACTGGAACAAACTCTCTAGCGCACACACACCCACACACACACACACACACACACACACACACACACAGTAGTAATATAGCAAAAGCGAAACTTGGAGCAACAATCTGTTCCTGATTGCTGCGTTTATTGTGTAACTTGTATAGCAGCTAAAAACTCCAGGTTAAAAGACTTCCCTTTATGAACTGACTGAACTATTGCATTGCTTAATTTAAACAACAGGTTCTCAGTGCCCTATCTGGCCACAGTTGACGTAATTATCAACAGGATGATACATGCTGACCTCAACCACAGGAACATCCTAGATTGCTCAAGTGATTTAATTCAGCACTAGATTCATCCAGGCAAGCACCTGGTGAACTGTGTGTAAGTTTGCCTCTCAGAACAGGTTCCCCCTCATTTTGAATTAATCACACAGTATCATGCTTGGGTTGTTACTGTTTGCTCTGTGATATATGGTACAAAGGTCTCATCTTTGACTGTCAGCCACTTTAATTTGATTGCTGACAACTATGAATTTTGGCACTGTGTGTGTGGGAATGGGTTAAATGAGTTTGTGTATATGTGGGCATAGGCACGTAATACCCGTGTCTGTATCTCTTCTGATGTGCAATAACGATAATCTTACCAGACATAGTTCCTTGTTTATTTATTTTAGGCGTTGGCCTGTCCTTACAGGCATTGTTTTATTGTGCTTCTGACCTTTAACCTGTAGAACAGGTTAGAGAAGAAAGGAGGGCTTTACTAGAAGTAATAACACTCTTCCTCCAACCTCACTTACAAGAATGTGGGGATTTTAATATTTTGTAAATATATGCCTTGTCACTTTTGTCTGTCTGCCTGTCTAGCAGCACAATATCTCAAAAACTTGACATTTTTGGAAATATTGAAATATTGTAGCTTATTCGCTACAGCCTACAGCTGGTTAGCTTAGCTTAGCATAAACATTGGAAACAGAGGGGGACAGCTAGAATGGCTCTGTCCAGAGGTAACAAAATCCACCTACCAGCACCGAGCCGAGAAATGTACCCATTAAACAAACAAGATATAAAGTGTTAATTAATGAGCTTTAGAGGTGCTGGTAGGTGGATTTTGTCTTCTCTTGCTTTATATTCATCATACAGTATGAATCTTCTCATTTAACTCTCCACCAGAAAGCAAATAAGTGTATTTCCCAAAATGTCAAACTATTCCTTTGATGGATTTACAATTTGGATATTGCGTTGGGGCAGGGGCCAAATTATTCGATTTTGTGGCAATCAGGATCTGGGATTTCCACTATTAGATGAGCATGTTTTAGTCGGAACAATGACACTAAGACAGATACTTGTTTCGAAATTATGGCATGAAGTCATAGTAGAGAGCGGGAGCATTGTTCAGCATTAGTGGGAGGTTCATGCTCCCTGAATGCTGTCCACTGTGATCTGTAGTGTGAAAAATGAAAACTAGACAGCCTTTTGTGGTTATGGACCTGAATACACTGGTTTGTCTAAACTGTCATTTTTGCTCTCATCCTCCCCCTCAGACTCCCCTTCATCTGGCAGTGATAACCCGGCAGGCAAACATGGTGGAGCCTTTGCTGAGAGCAGGGGCTGACCCTGCTGCCTTGGACCGTAATGGCCAGACAGCGCTCCACCTCTGCTGCGAATATGACCAACGTGACTGTCTGTCTGTTGTGCTCTCTTGCTCCTCATCCTCCGCATGCCTGGAGATCAGGAACTATGAGGGTAAGCTGTGGTCTACCTAAGAAAGACAAAGAAAGTTCTTGACATAGAAAGATCTAGGATGACTCATTAGCTCTTCTCATTAAGTCATTTAATCTGATAAAGACTTGTGATTGTTTGTAACCAATTCCTCCTCAGTGATTTCCCAGTGATTAATTTAATGAATGCATACAAAGTCATTATAAAATTAAGAGTATTTGATACATTTGGATATAATAAATAGTCTCAACATTGCTGACTTATATAAAATAAAAAAGGTTTTGGGCACCATTATCAGTTGCCTTTCTCAGTGGTTTGTGACCCACTTTACATTTACATAACATGGCAACCAGACCACCACCAGAGTGCTAAAACAAAAGTAACTGCTACAAGATTATGAACTTTCCTCCTATCTGGTAACATAATAACAACCATATAGACTACCTTACTAGTGTTTTTGCGTAATAGTTTGTTGGGGCATATGAGTGTGAACTCTTGTTCAGGTAGGGGTTCGGGTTGGTTGTTTTGGGTGTGTGGGCGGAAAGAGAAAAGGACGTGTACTTCCTCTGTGGTCTGTTGTGCTGTCACATTGCCAAATCTCCACAGTATGCCTGTCATGTCACAGCACAGAAGACATATTTAGTGTGAAAGTAACAAGTCTGGGTACAGGAGAAAGCCCCCAAAATACACTGTCCTCTTTCTACAACAGGTATTATCTTAGTGGAGCTGAGTTTGTATGTAGGGATCAGATCTAATAAGATGGCAGCCACATCAAGTGAATAGCAAAGTCTCCCTACTTTCATTTTAATGGCATAGAATCTGAGGATTCATGTCTAGGCAAGAGAAGGGGGTGGGGGTCTTTTATGTCCAGCAGGTTTGGGCAACTCATTAACAATACTGCCTCAAGAGTCCTAACAAAGACGAAGCATATCACACCAATTCTCAGGTCTCTGCACTGGCTTCCAGTGTGTCAGTTTAAGATGCTCCTGCTAGTCTACAAATCCTTCAGTGAAAGAAATGTCTCGGCCTCTCATGTCATCCGGTAGCAGTCTGCAAACCTAACAAAACATAGAGAAGCCTCACTTAGTTATTTTGCTTCATGGAAAAACACTCCAAAAGCATCCTGCACTGGGTGGGATTTCATTTTTCAATTGCTTTAAAATTTTATAATCTTAAATTTCTTTCTTTTTTTTTTTTTATTTCTTATGCTGTACGTATGTATGTGTCTCATGTAACAACCTTTAATACTTATGGAAACCACTAATTTGCCTTTGTGTAGAAAATGTGCTATTTACTGCCTTGCCTTTGTCTCTGAGAGTTTATACTATGTGTGGAGGTAGTATATGTACAAACAGGTTCATTCAGAAATGTGTATGGGCATTCACCTACATCTGTGCATAGTCTATGTGTGTGTCTGCGTTTACTCACTGTAAAACTCAGGTTCTGCTTTGCCCCTGTTCTCAGGTTTGAGCCCTCTCCATCTGGCTGTGCTGCGTGGCCATAAAGATTTGGCCAGAATGCTGCTGGATGCAGGAGCTGACATCAATGCTATGGTCAGTCCCTGTGATTCAGCACTGACTGAGTTTCACAACATCACAAATTTTACATTTACCGTCTCTGCATCCTCTGACTTTTCCCATGGTGCTTTTTTTTCCCCCTAATCAGGACATCAAAAGCGGCCAGAGTCCTCTCATGCACGCGGTGGAGAGCAATAACGCAGACATGGTCCACTTCCTCATTGAGGTAATGAGGGTGTGAGTGCATGGGGGAAGGAGGGGAGGGAAGGGCTGTGACTCAGCTCTATTTGATAAGTTTGGTTTTCTCTTTCCAGCTCATAAACTGCATACTGAGTTTGCTATTCTTTTCTAGCTTATAGATAAGACCTTCAAAGAACTGGAGCAAAATATTCATAGTTTAGCTTTATTATCAGAGCTTAGCAGATGTGTTGTACATGGGCAGAATTATCTTTTCTCCTTCCTTTATTTCTCCTTTTATAGCATTTCTCTTCTTCATCTCTTTTATTTGATCTAACTCACCCTATCTGATCTATCTTTTCTTTCACTTTCCAAGCTGAACTGCGTCTAACTCTGGCTTTCTTTATGAATCACATCTGTGTTAACTTCTTCTGTTTTTTTGTTGCAGAGTGGCTGTGATGTCAACGCCCAGTCATACAGTGGGAACACAGCCCTGCACAGCGCCTGTGGCCGAGGACAGGTGGACACGGTGCGGCTGCTGCTGAAGAGTGGAGCTGACAGCAGCCTCAAGAACTACCATAACGACACCCCCGTGATGGTGGCCAAGAACAAGAAAGTGAGCGTGGAGATGACAGAAAAAGAAAATATGCATAATAAAACAGACCTTGCTGAAATTATACTGTATTGTTTGTTGTAGCCTTTTTTATGACTGTGAGTTGCTGCCTCAGGACAATTCAGATAGTGTCAAGAAAACAGTGAATCAAATCAAATTGCCTGTGAATGACTTCCTTGTGATTGTCCAAATTTGCAGTCACTCATTGTAATTTTATGATGGAAAATCCTAACTATTTGCTATTTCAGTTACATCAGAATGAATGCAAACAATTGCAAAATCTCCTTGACTTAGCTCTGGTTAGGTAGTAGGAAGTAGGAAGAAATAGTTGGAGCCAGAAATAGAAAGTAAATGTGTGTATCCTTCCCTCTAGAGGTCAGACCTGAATGGTGCAGTGTTTTCTCCACCATTATTACATTCTTGTTTGACTCAAGAGTTGTTTTTGTAGATCACTGTGAATCTCACTTTAGATCATGCACACAAGGTTGTAACAGAGTGTAAATCTTTTTCAGATAGCAGATGTGTTACGAGGGAGAGGCTCCAACCAGATAAGAGTTCAAGATCAACACTGTGTGTCTGTCTCACCACATGGGAGCAACTTAACGGAAAATGGTACAGGCACACAAGTTCACACACACATACACACAGTCACTCAAATCACAGTATTTCATTTGTATTCTTTGCCTCTCCTTTAGGGTCTCCATCTCCCAACCACAGTCGTGGATGTTCGCCTTCAACTACACCCCACACCCCTCATCACAGCACCTCCCACTCTCCAAAGACTCCATCTACACTTGTATTTCCATTTTACTAGCTCAAAGTTTTGTCCAGTGCAACTTGCAACTACCTCCACGCAGCCAACCAAGAAAGAGACTTCAGTGGCTAAAATGACATCCAGGAGAGCATTTAGCAAATGGGATGGCAGACCAGCAAAAGACTGCACCTGAAATTAGACTTCCCTACAAGCTGGCCTTCTTTTCCTGGAGTCCATGACAAAAGACATTCATAGTTGGCGCCCCTCCTTGGGCTTTGATGCCTGGACAGAGTGCCTGCAACCGCTCTGCTCATCCAGCTGCTGTTGTGGGCACTCCCCTCATGACTGGGAGCAAACTGGTGACCTACGAGCTGCTGCAGTGATCAGTTGGATTTCTTCACTTGCATGTATGCAGCAACAGAAATGTGCCAATAAACTCAGAGTCCCTATTTAAAAGTATTTTAGCCTTTACTTTTTGATAGAGGACAGTAGAGAGATGGCAGGAAATGAAGAGAGAGAGAGAGAGACCGAGAGAGAGAGAGAGAGAGAGAGAGACAAGACTTGGACTGGGGATGTTTTGACATCTTAAGTCTTTGTAATTGTATCCAGTCTGCTTACTGTAAGGCTTGACAATGTACTTGACCCGCTTAATATTGCAAATATTGCAAAATTCCTTCTTTCTGCCATTTTAATATCTATTTCTACAGTACCTTTCAGGTCTGTTTGTGTGCATGTGTGCGTGTGTGTTGTTCTATCATTGTCAAAGCTGTACATATTTTTATATAAAATTTGTCCAACAGATCCACTCTTGTCTTGTTTTTGTCAGCTTATCACACAGTAGCCTTTGCGAATTTGAAAGCAGTGTTGTGATTGGTCAGTGGGAGGGCCTTTGGAGCAAACAACCAGCCCAAAAACGAGCGCGCGGCCATGTTGAATTTGCCGAGATTCTGAAAGAAGAGACAAAAGAGTGACAACTCGGTGGATTTCTCAAAACAGCGATTATTTACCAAACTTAATTAAACTGTCGATATAACTTTAAGCAACGACACAACGGGGAAGACTTTGGGTGGATGTAGCAACTTTCTCCGATTGGGTAAAGAGTCATTTGTCAAGCATATTGATTAACAGTACCGTTGATGTTAACACATACTTGCTAAGCTAACACTAGCATGCTAACTTAAACCTTTAATCAGGTTGAATAAAAGTGCTGAAGTAACAGGTGCGAACTGAGAAGTTCCAGACAGGTTTGCTTTGTACACATCGTTTCACGATGAACAGTTTTAAACAGGGCCCCATTCACCAACAGGAAGACCTAACGTTAACGTTAGCTTGCTAGCTGGACGGTGAAAGCCACGTTGCTATGGATAAAGTTTTAACGCTGTTTAATACAGACGTGCTAATTAACATCTTTCAAGCTAACTTTGCTATCGATCAGGGACAACGAAGTGTTCATGAAAGAAGAGTCCCACGGGACAATACCTTGATGGTTGGCTTTACTTTGTGTTTTGTTCAACAAGGTTAAAAGTTTAGTGGCTAACTAGCTAACTTTTAAAATAACCTGTCAGTTGATTTATGTTAGCTTGCAACTGTTATTACGTTAGCTCAAGTTAGCATTAGCTTTAGGTAAGCCCGTACCCATAGCATCATAACAAAGCCGCACTGGCAAAGTTGTTATTGCCATTTCATGACAACATTAAGCCCCACCGTTTTGGCCTTTTTAATTTTGCTAACATTAAGCTACTTGTTTGACATTTTTACCAGTTTTTAAAAAAAAAATAGTTTTACGGTCTAGCAGCTGTTGCTGATATTTGACGGTTTTGGTAAACGTGGCCTTGTTCCAGCTTATAAAACTTAACCATTGCTAATGCACACATCTGAAATGTTATGTTATGTATCTCCAGTGCATCTGAGTATCCTTAGTTTGGGTTGCTCACTGTTGAGTGTGCTGTTATTTCTTGCCTCTTGTTAAATCTATAAAATAACCACACACCATTATTTATTGCCTGGCAGGTGACCTGGATATTTTGTTGATGGCAATACCCGAAGCACTTTGCAGACCGCCATCTCAACTTTTGCTGAAGTAGAGGAAACTGGAACAAGATAACCACAGACATTTAAAGTGGACTATCCATGTTAAAGAAAAGCTAGCTGGAGTGACTGTTTTTGAGCCAGGATTAAGCCCCAGCAAAGATGTTTGAAGACTTTTGATATTAAAGTAACAAATCATAAGAATAGTCTGAGACGTGACCAAGCAGATTATATTTTGCTACTCATTTTGAATGTATAAACATAGCACTTGGACTTAAAAAGCCAAGATACTCGAAGAACACAAAGAAAATTCTGGATCATCATTACAGCAAAGATAAGGGCTGCTTTGACAAACATTTTTGAAAGAAAAGGAATAGTTTGTTTTGGTCACATATTTGATTTATTTATTCATATGAATGTTAATTTCTCCCTTTTTTGGAGAGTTGTCTTGTAAATAGACAGAATTCATACACAGACCTCTTCTTTTCAAGAGGTCTGAATGTTAGGTTGTGTATGCGATACATTCTTTAAAAAGGAAAGATTTGAGAAATATTTTATTTTTTCAGCTTTTAGTTTTTTTGTGTTTTTTTTACACACTGGTGCATTAAGCAAAACGGATCAACACACTCTGAGGAAAATTGCCACTTAAGGTGTTGAACCCATGGCTACGGCAAGAACAGCAAACCCAGCAACGATGATTGGATTGAACAAACCAGCAAATGGGCAGCTCAGGGGACCGACTCAGCCAGCTGGACAACAGTCAGTACTTCTTGGAACTGCCCAACAGCCCAGTGCCCCCCAGAAATGGACCAGTATTTCTCAGAGCAGTGGGGGCATCAAGTAAGATACTGGTTCCATATATTGTCTAACTTCTGCATTCAAAGAAATGTTAGTTTTTGTATCAGTTAATCACCTCTGGGTACAATAATTTGTACAATGTAAATATAAATGTAATTCCTTCCCAGAGAACAAAGCTTCTGAAAGTTATTTCTTACACAAAAAAGTTGACCACAAACCTGTGTTAACAACAGTAACAGATGAGAATCTCTAGAAGTGTCTCATCATATTTTTTTGGGACAGCATCCCAGTCTCTGCGAGTAATATACATGGAAATATAGTTTTTGGTTTGAAAATATAGGGGTTCAATATGTTTCCGAGCCCTTCTTTGTCTGTATGTTATTTTGTTATTTATTTAGAGTTAATGCAAATTCTTACAATTTACAAAGGTTTGGTGATGACTGGAAGAAGTGCCTGGAGCTTCCTCCAAAAGATAACAGGATGAAAACTTCGGTAAGGTAACTATTAGTTATAGCAGACATAATTATTCAGATACACTGCTCATATCTCAGACACATACCACATTTTCTGTTGAATTTGAAATGTGTGTTGGCTTCTAATGCTGTCACATCAACCTCTGAATCCTATTAAACAATATTCTCACATGCTTCGGCTCTGGTCTCCCAGGACGTGACATCAACTAAGGGAAACGAATTTGAAGACTACTGCCTAAAACGGGAACTTCTAATGGGAATCTTTGAAATGGGATGGGAAAAACCCTCTCCTATCCAGGTAAATAAAGCTATTAGAACTTATGGCTCTCTTGCTTATGTGAAGTGAGCTTGATTTGGATTTTTACTGTTACATTGTGTGACGTTGCAGCCCTATTCTGGATTCTGAAGGTTCAGGAATAGGATAGACTTTTGCTTGTTCTTCTGGATTGTTTGCCTTATTTAAAAAAAAAAAAAAGTGTCATGTCCAGTGAACCTTGCCCATTGCACTGATTGGACTTGTCTGTCTACCTAAAGGAGGAAAGCATCCCCATTGCTCTGTCAGGCAGAGATATTTTGGCTCGGGCCAAGAATGGCACAGGAAAAAGTGGAGCCTACCTCATCCCTCTCCTGGAGAGGATAGACCTGAAGAAGGATCACATCCAGGGTGAGTTTCGGCTGCCTCTGCCTCCTGATAGTGCTGATTTTGAAATGGTTGCTGTGTGAAAGATATACATCTATGAAGGGCTTGACTTTGAGGGTTTATAGTTAGTTAATTATAGAGTAAATATTTTATAATTAACAAACAATACACCCAGTTTCAAACAGCAGCAGATTTTGCTGCTTTCCACAAATAATTTTATCTAGTTGTCTTCAGACCTGTAATGCCATGAAGAAGTAACAGAATCATGTCTGTCTTAACAAGACTATAGCACGTTTGACACAGCACTATATGTATTTCTTTCTACTGTTGAACTGGGTTTTTGGTCTGAACATATATACTTTTTGTGAGTATCACTTTTATTTAATTTTCTCCATGCATCCCATCAACCCTTGCATTTCATCAGCCCTTCCCATTTCTGTCTCAATTCAGCCATAGTAATGGTGCCAACAAGAGAGTTGGCCCTGCAGGTGAGCCAGATCAGCATTCAGCTCAGCAAGCACCTAGGAGGGGTCAAGGTCATGGCTACCACGGGTGGCACCAACTTGAGGGATGACATCATGCGTCTTGATGAGACAGGTACTTGTCATGCCGTTAATATTCAGGAGGATGAAAAGGGATGTTTCCATAAAGAAGATTGTAGATATGTAGTTCTTTCCTAGAAGCTACTGCCCAGTGTTTTATGGTATGTTTTTATCTTGTTTCTGAAGTCATGACTTGTGCTCATCAGGTCAATGCCAACCTGGCTTTTTGTTTTTGAACATTTCAGTTTAAAAGATGTTTATTTATAGCTTGTATTTTTTCTTTTAAATCAGGTTTTTAATAGTTTTCTTTACCATAGATATTGTTTTGTATGTCGACAGCACTGGTCAAAATGTTGCTGAATGGCAATCACTTCTGTTGACCTCAGTTTAGCAGCTGTTGTCAGTGGTACTTGTTGTGTGATGTGCGGTTTGTGCCTCTTCCTCTCCTAATAGTGCATGTAGTGATTGCTACACCAGGCAGGATACTGGACCTGATGAAGAAGGGCGTGGCAAAAATGGATAAGGTCCAAACGATGGTGATGGATGAGGTGGGTTAGGCTCTCAATTTCTGAATTCCCTTTCAATATTGACTGTTTTATGAACAGGCTTTCTTTAAATATGTTTTTATTCAGGCCGATAAGCTGCTGTCCCAGGACTTTGTGGTCCTGATTGAAGATATTATCAGCTTCTTGCCAAAGGGTCGTCAGATCCTGCTGTACTCTGCCACTTTCCCCATCAGTGTGCAAACATTCATGGTGAGAACTCAACTTTCTCTGAAGAGGTAAAAATTTACAATCTTCGTTTGCGCTTCATTAATACACTGCGAATGTCTTGTCCAGAGCAAGCACCTGCAGAAGCCTTATGAGATCAACCTGATGGAGGAACTGACGTTGAAGGGCATCACTCAGTACTATGCCTATGTGACTGAAAGGCAGAAGGTCCACTGTCTCAACACACTCTTTTCTAGGGTGAGTGTTCAACGCCTACCAGTTAGATACTAAGAGCCCCAAAAAGCTGTATCATTTTAGAGAGTAACTTGACACCAGGCCCTCTCTGGTTGAAAGTGTCAAGACTATCAAACGGTTTATCAATTGATTTACACAAATTTTACTACATTCTCATATACATATATTGTGAGAGTATTTAATCCATATTGCTAACTCCCTACTTGCAAAATATCATGGAAACAAACTTTTGTTTAGCTATAAGGTATGTGATTGGTCCTCTGAGAAGTGTGCAGTTTTGTTCTGTCAATTCAAGAAACTGGCTCTCGTATTAGGGCAATGATTTACATGAAATAAATAGAATTTTAAATCACAAAGACAACAGGATAAGAACAGGAGAGCCACAAATATACAAGCAAAGAACCAATTAACTGCATGGAGCTCGCAAGCTGCTGTTTGCATAAACTGTAGCATAGGTTGACCCATAGGATACCTGACACGGAGAATGTTATTCCTTCAGTCATCAATAATCATTAATCTGTACATTTCTATTTCAGCTTCAGATCAATCAGTCTATCATCTTCTGTAACTCCACCCAGAGGGTTGAGCTTCTGGCCAAGAAAATCACCCAGCTGGGCTATTCGTGCTTCTACATTCATGCAAAGATGATGCAGGAATACAGGAACCGTGTGTTCCATGACTTCAGGAATGGATTGTGCAGAAACCTGGTCTGCACAGGTAGGTGGATCGAGTTCTGCATTTTAAAATATAAAAGTGGAAATTTAAATGATTAATGGTCAGCAGGTTGACTAATGTACGTATTTTCTTGTAGACCTTTTCACTCGGGGAATTGACATCCAGGCAGTAAATGTGGTCATCAATTTTGACTTCCCCAAAAGTGCAGAGACCTACCTGCACCGCATTGGCAGATCAGGTGAAGATTAACCTATTTATAAATTCTCACACTCTGGACAATAGGTTTTGTTTTTCTCAGGTTCACTTCATGACACTACTAACAGTACATAATAGCTACACTTCGTCTTTCCTCTCTCAGGGCGTTTTGGTCACCTGGGCCTGGCCATCAATCTGATAACTTCAGATGACCGCTACAACCTGAAGAATATTGAGGATCAACTGATTACTGACATCAAGCCCATCCCCAGCAGCATTGACAAAAGCCTGTATGTGGCAGAGTTTCACTCTGTTGACTGTGATGATGATGATGATGGCAACCACGGAATCGAGAAACTGGGAGCAGCCTGAATGAATGTCAGTCCTTTTGAGCACCTCAAAAACCAGCCATGACTTAAAATAAACCTTGAAGATGAAGTGTTTTTTATAAATCCACTTTCTCTGCTGTTCTTAACACCTTGTCATACACGGTGATATTTCAGCTGAATTTTTAATTTAAATTTATAATTGCAAAGATAAAATCAGAGATGCTATTAATTTCCACATCCTGGTTCGGATTGAGTTTGTATGTATATGAAAGAGCATTTTGGTGGACATTAATTTAGTACCCAGTGTGTTCATAGCGCTGGAAACATCCAAGCGCTCTAGCTTGAAGGAGAGCAAATACTAGTAACCTTGCTAATTGATAATATCCTCATTCATCAAGAAGATTAACTGAAGTTTTACAGGATTTAAGGGTGAAGGGTTGAGGGTTGTCCTCAGTCTGCACAACAGCAGTCAACCTAGATTTGGACAGAGCTGATCAGCACACACAGCCAGCTGTCTGCTCTGCAGGTCTGCTAAAGCCGTGACTCATTCACATGGTTGTTATCAGAAATCCTAACTTGGCTTTTGTGGTTTGTTTTTCAGGAGAAACATGGCGTCTGGCATTCATCACACAATATTGGCGACACATCACACAAGATTCAAAGTGAAGACTTCTGTTCCCCACTTTGCCACCACTTTGCTTCTTTTCATTTCCTGTTTGAGTTTACAGCAATCTCCAGGTCTGTCTGTGCATATGCTAGTAAAGTGCTATCTCCCCCACTGAAAACTGCCACTTCAATTATTTTAACTTTCTGCCACACTGCCAGAGATGGTCACTGTACATGTGATTTGGGCTATTGGTTAAGTCTGTCTCGACAATAGATGGAAGTTGTTGTTGTTGTTAACTTTTTCTTTTTGTACTTTGCTGTAAAGAATGAAAATGTGAAACCAAAGATAGACTTTGAGGATAGACCACAGCTCACATCCTTGCTGTGCAGTGCAGATGAATGGTTATGTTCACATCCTGCTGACATGCCTTTTTGAGCAGATGCTTTAAGGGAAACTCACCCTTTTTTAAAAGAAAATCTACACTCAGTGGCTACTTTATTAAACTGTTTTTGTACTGGATCAGACCCCTCTCCCACCTTGCCCCCAGAAAAGGAGGTGCTGGAAACATTCCTTAGAGAGACTCCTTCATGTTGACATGACAGCCTCTTGCAGTTGCAGATTTGTCAGCTGCCCATTCATGCTGCTGAGTTCGTGTTTAACCTCATCTCAAAGGTGCTCTGTTGGATTAAGGTCAGGTAACTGTGGAGAACATTGGAGGAGAGTCATTTTCATGTTTGAGATGACGTGTGCTCTGTGATGTGGCATAGTATCCTGCAAGGAAATAGCCATTAGAAGATGGGTAGACTGGGGCCATAAAGGGATGCACATGGTCAGCAACAATACTCAAGAAGGCCCAAGCATTTAAACGATGCTCTGTTAGTATTAAATCGCAAAAAGTGCCAAAAAGATATTCTTAACATCATTACACCGCCACCAACTGCCTGAAATGTTGATGGATTCATGTTTTTTGCACCAATTCTGACCCCACCAGAAATTGTCTTGATTTGCAAGACCAGGTGACATTTCTCCAATCATCTGCTGTGCAGTTTTGGTGAGCCAGTCTCCTCTAGCCTCAGTTTTCTTTGTCTGCGTACCTCTGCTGTAACACATGGTTATTTGTTAGTCACCTTCCCATCAGCTTGAACCAGGCTGAGCATTCTCCTCTGACCTCTCTCATTAACAATGCACTTTTGCCCTCACGGCTGCCACTCATGGGGTGTTTTTGGTTTTGCACCACTTCCTGTAAACTCTGTAGACTTGTGTGTGTGAAATCCCAGAAGATTAGCACCAACACTCATTCCACAGTGAAAGTCTCGTAGATCACATTTCCTCCCGATTCTGACGTTTGGTTTGAACAACTGAACTGTTCGACCATGTCTCCATGCCTTTAGGCTGAGTTGACATTTGCATTAACAAGCAGGTGTACCTAATAATGTGGCCACTAAGTGTAGTTATTTTTTTTGACCATCATTCCTGTTGGTTATTCCTATTGCCCATCAACGTTATTGCCGAGATTTGGAGAAGCAGTGGTAATATTTGTACACATATCCATAGTTGAACCAAATTAACATCCTTCAAAAAGGGACCAAAGTTGGACGAGTAGACAAAGAATTGAATAAGTAAGAATTTAGATGGTGTCTGAAACCAACATGACCACTTTGCTCTGAACGATGTTTAAGAGGGCTGCTATGGTGTTCCAGCACAGAGCACGTGAAACAGTGTTACTGATAATGAACTTACTTTTTTTATATTAAAGTGTTTACTGCAGAAATAAGATATTTAAAGATGTAGTGACAGTGTAATGTCAGTGACACTGTAGTGCATTTTGTCAAAGTACAGATCCAATAATGACAATGGGTCGGTATTGTGAAATTTCTTTCATCCCTTTTAAAGCCATAGCACCAGGCAGCATTTTCTCAGGTCTTGAGGTTATCAGTAATTAACACGGCAGGATAAGAGGGGCCTTGGTTAACATGTTAAAACTGGCCAACTTGTCATCTTAATGTAGTTTCTGTCCCTTCTTCCCTCCAAAGTGCCTTAGTCTTAATGTCAAACCTCAACTTTGCCCAGACCCTTGTCCCAAATTTGTATTCTAGGTAAAATGGCACACAAACAATCCATTATTAGTCAATCTGTTTTGAAAGCACAGTTAAAGGATATGCAGTTTTCCTTATGTGTAACAAATGCATTTGTTTTATAACAAATTGTAAATATGACCAGCTAGAACTGCTCTTGTTGTCTGAATGTATCACAGCCTTCTTGACATCAGCACAATGTCACAAAAGAAGTGTATCTCAAATTTACAACATTAACACTGTGGAATTTCCAGCCGATTTTTTTTTTTTTTTAACTTTTTAAAAATTTTATTGTTTCTTTGGCTGACCAATACATTACTGCCAATCACCTGCAGGGAAGGGACCATTGCGTGTGCCCTCTTCTAAAGCATCTTAAGTAGTTAGCCCTAACTTTCTTCATGTCTGACTCTGGAGTGCCCTTTTTGATGATGGATTTTGGTTCCCCAGTTATTTAACCTAAGTACAGGCGACACTTGAATCAATACATAATATGTGATAGGAAAAAAAAAAAACTTTTTCTGAGTGGATTTGTAACCTGAGACCATTTTGTTCCATCACTGCATTCTGGAGAAAGAAATACCTTCATGACTTGACCATATTCTTTGTTAAGCTGTAAGCCAGACAGGCAAGAACTGTATGTTAAGTGTGTCAATGCCAGCGCCTCAAACAAATTAAAGTCCCACTGCCTAACTACCTTTTTTGTTTTGTTTTTTATTTGTGTACACTTATGGTGATTTAATTATTCTCATACACTGAGGCAGCAAGTAGCATCAGTATGAATCAGGGTATCTAATCAATGTAAAATCACAAGTTTGTGTTTCAGTTTTGGGTGTGGTAGGTTTTCCACAGAACTCTTATCCGGCTAACATTATTGCTTGGTGAGACAGGACTGAGTTTGAAACAACAAATTTGCATTAAATTTAATATTGCATTTTGTGATTTATACCAATTGTCAAATACAGTTAGTGTATCACTGGCCATTGTCATCTTAAAAAGGTCCATAAAAATGCACATGCACACTAAGGTTTAATCATATAAAATATGGCAGTATAGGTATATAATTTTGTAAATGTAATCATGCTAAGGCCTCCCAAATAGGTGTACCCTTGGAATGTCATTCAGTGGGAGATTGAATGAAACGAATGTTAAGCGAATGAACCCCGTGAAACGTCATCAGGAGAGGGCTGTCCCAGCTGTTATTTCAGCCAATGGCGGTTGGCGTGAGAAGTACATTGGCCAATCCATGAATGCGTTACGGGAAATAGGCGGGCACTTGTCAACTACAGTCACGGACGTTGTCGTGAACTTTGCCGGTGTTGAACTACCCCTGGACCCAAATCGTCAGCGTGAGTAGCTAAACCATAAAATTACAGGAGCACTTTTGTAAGAAGAGGATAGTTGATAGTATCAATTCGCCAACCACCATATTCTTGATTACCGTGATTTCCATATGAAGATGAACAGATCTCGTGCTCGACTCCACATGGCTACCTAGCCACCCAGCTAACTAACCAACCAACCAACCCTGCTTGCTTGCATTAGCCTTCATAGGTTAAATACTGCTAGCGGATAGTTGCTCCTTGCTTATCTCCAAATGTGGCCTCTGTAGCAAACCACAAGTTGCAGCTCTATATTTCTTGTGGTTACTAGGTTGTATTGTGATCTATTATAAATGTCGAGAGTCTTATTGACCTGGGCCTTAGCTACAACCAACCTGCTGTACTGTTACTGCCAGGAGTAGGACAGATCACTCACTGTAGCTAACCAAGTTAATGGTAGCTGAATGCATGTAAGTGAGCTAACGTTTTTGGAGCTAACTGAGCCAAAGTGCATTGGATATGTGAAGAGTGGGTAATTGTATGCTAAGCAGAATATTAATGTGTCTATATATGAAACCTCGCAAGTCATTCAGTTAAGATTAAATAAGATAAGACAAAACTTTATTTATTTAAATTTCTAAATTGCTGTGAAGCTGTTGCAGTAGGCTACAAAGTAGGAAACAGTGGAAATATAGAGTGCAAAAATATAAAATCAGTAAATGTGCAAGTATATAAAAATATCAATACACCAAATCCAAAATGCCAAATTTATAAATAAGGTTAACGGTAAGGTTGCTTCTTGGTGAGTTAACAGTCACTAGCCTGCAGCAGTGTGATTAAATTACATTGACATTCATCCACTGTCTTTCTTTCCCAATCTGTTACAGTCTCAGAGTATGGGCAGTGTGTTGGCTGCCGCCTCCCCCAGTCCTGCCCCAGCTGCAGCTGGAGGTAGTCAAGGGGTCCCAGGGTTGTTGTCGGTCCCTCCAGGGTTCACCATGCCCTCAGTTTCTTCCGTCCCTCCAACATCTGGATCTGACCAGCAGGCAGCAGATGCAGATTCCCCACTCCCAAACCCAGGCACATATGAGGAGTGCCACCGCAAATGTAAAGGTTAGAAAATCAGCTGTTAAATTACTCTATGCACATCTCACACAATTCATGACTGATGTAGTTTATTCATCACATTTGTTCAACTTGTAAGTAATAATCATGGTATTGTAATAACAGTATCATTATTGTCATATTGGCAAGGGCTTTAAATAATTGTCTAATGTTGAGTTACATTGATCTTTTTTTTGTGCCCTTTTTCTGTTTTAGAGGTGTTTCCTCTACAGATGGAAGGGGTGCGGTTAGTAGTCAACAAGGGCCTGAGTAACCACTTCCAGGTCAGCCATACTGTTACCCTCAGTACCGTGGGTGATTCTGGTTATCGATTTGGTTCCACCTACGTAGGCACTAAACATACTGGACCAGCAGAGGTAATGATCATTTCCCCATCACTTCAGCAAACCTCTAAAATGATGTTAACATTTTGAACTTATGGGTTCAAATCTTCCTGGTCCTGGTAGAAGTCTGAATATTGTCTGATGTATTTTCTTAGTTGCTTGTTTGCTCCATGAATGGGAAAAATAGATCAATTCCCTCTAATTGCATGGCCAACTGGTCACACGGTTTGACTCATAAATGAAGGCTGTGTTCATTTATGATTTCAAACTGCATTTTTCCAGGCCTTGTTATTCATTTTTTGGAAAGTAAAATTGCTTCCTTTATGTTGTCTTACCTTAGGAAATTTGTATCAAAAGATAAAAGATCAGGGTTTAATTAATCAGGGTTCAAAACTAAAAAACATGCTTCAGTTTGACTCCACCCACAAGGAGCACACAAGCAACTGATAAATACAGCTTAACAAAATTTACACTGATACTCAGGAAGCTATACAGCCCAAGGTTCCATAACATTGCTCTAGGCTACCTTTTAATACAGATGGCAAGGTTTCAAACATTATCCACATGACCTGAAAGCTGACAAAAGTGTGTTTTGTTCCCCTTAGTCGTTCCCAGTCATGGTTGGAGATATGGACAATACTGGCAGTCTGAATGCCCAGATCATCCACCAGCTCACGTCTGCTGTGCGCTCCAAAATAGCCATCCAGGTATGCAGACTTGTAGAGGGACCAGCCTTTCAGACGTTGTCTTTTAGAGTCTATTTTTTTTCTGCTTTGAAGCGTCACCGACATCATCATTCCAGTCTCAGAATTTTTATTCTACTGTTTGTGTGTTGCAGACTCAGCAGCACAAGTTTGTGAATTGGCAGTGTGACATGGAGTATCGTGGTGAAGACTTCACCTCCGCTGTGACGCTCGGAAATCCAGACATACTTGTTGGATCTGGTATGGTTTTTTTCACAAAATTGTAGTGGAGGTTTTGTTGTAGACATTTTGTAATTCCTAATAACAAATTCAACTAAGGGGTTTGTTAAGAGTGAGAACAATAATAGAATGTAACCATTGTTTACGGCTGGGTAATATGGTTGAAATCAATATAATAATATTAATTAGTAGGGATATCCGGTTGAAGTTTTTTTTCAGCCCCAATCCGAGTCTTTTTAATATAGAGCTGGCAAACCATCCAGGCACTGACTGCTGTATGACTGGGTATTGTTTTGGAAATAGTGCTGATTTGATACCTGAGGTTCTGTACTGATACCAAAATGATATATTTTTAATACCTAACTTTGATAAACATTTTTAAAAAGAAATTCTACAAAACCTTTGTTTTCATTTAACAAAAGAAGCCAACATTCTCAAATGTTAAATTTTGTCTAAACCCAAGAAGCTGTACAAGAACTATGCCTAAATGAAACAGTCAATTTGGTAAAATATTGAGGTTTAATACCTGTGGTAATGGAGGGTCAGAATACAGCAGTGGTGACACTGCATTTGACAGCAACATCAAGGAGGAATAAGAAAATGTAAAAACAAAAGTGCTAGAAGACATGAGACAGGGGAAGACACCTTTATTACAAATATGAATGAGAAGGGGCTATACTATACTGTGTATATAATGGAAGAATTTTTACTACTTTCCCTCAGGCATTTTGGTGGCCCACTATCTCCAGTCTATCACACCAGGACTGGCTCTGGGTGGTGAGCTAGTGTACCACAGGAGACCAGGGGAGGAAGGAGCTGTCACCTCACTCTTGGGCAGGTACACAGGTAAAATCCACTCTGTGCTTATTGAACTGTGCACTGCAAGACTACTTGATGCTTCAATTCATACTTTACAATCTTGCTTTGTCAACTTTATAATTTAAGATTTAGCTACCAGTTTCCAAAATGTTAATTCATTGTGGAAGTTACTTTGTAGTGTGACCAGGATTCAGATAAAATGGTGCCTAATTCCATCTCATTGTTTTATGTTATCTGTGTATGTTTAAATGTTTTTTTCCTTCCTCCTCAGGTGACAACTACGTTGCTACATTGACTTTGGGAGGGGCAGGAGCTCATGCTACATACTATCACAAAGCCAATGATCAGGTACCTAACATTAGTAAAAGTGTGTGCGGATGTATTGTTGTGTATCGGTCATGGTTCGTCTCCCAAAACTGCTCAAATGCAGCATTTTAGTTTGAGTTCTGCATATTAGTTTAAAGGATGGGTTCACATTTTTTCAGTCTGTCTTAAAACAATGCTCACATTCCCATATGTACATTGAAACAGTTTTTGGTCGCTGTGATTGTTCCTCTTGTCCATACTGCCCGTCAAGTTAAACTCTTTGTAGTTCAGAGTTCCTTCTTTGTGTTACTATCCCTCCACTGCACAGCGGCTGTCCAGAGAAACACAAAGAGGGAGTTTTGTACTAAAAAGACTGTAACATCGGAAGATACCCACTTAATGTCTAATTCAGACTGCTGAAGCCTCATATGAGCTTCAGCTGAACTTTGGAATACGTTTTTGCACTGAGGGAGGCCTGTGGGTTTTGTTCCCCTTCTCTTACACAGACAGGAGAAAAATAACAGGGACAAAAAATTCTTTCCATGTGCATATTGGCATGTGAGTAGGGTATTAAGATGGGCTCGGAAAAATGCAAACCTATCCTAACTTGTGTCTTCTAATACAGTTGCAGATAGGAGTTGAATTTGAAGCCAGCACAAGGATGCAAGACACCACAACATCCTTCGGTTACCAGTTGGACCTTCCCAAAGCAAACTTGCTCTTTAAAGGTAAATAAATACAGTATGAATACAACCACAACCACATAAATTAAGACATTTACTCAAGTACTGTACTTGAAAGTACAATTTTGAAGTACTTGTACTTGAGTAATTCCATGTTATGCTATTTTATACTTCGAGTCCACTACATTTCAGAGGTGAAATTTATACTTTTTTGCTTCCCCACATTTATTAGACAGCTTTAGTTAGTAGTTACTTTTCAGATTCAGATTATTAATACAAAATATAAACCACTAATAAATGATGATGTATTATTATAGATTAAGCTACCCAGCAGTATATAAAGTAATTAAAATGATCTCCACCTTTACTGGCTGCATCATTAAAGTGATGTACACATAAATGCATCAATTATAATCACTTTAAGTATCTTTTGATGCTAATAATTTTGTACTTCTAATTTAAATTTTGAATGCAGGACTTTTACTTAAGTAAAACATCTGAGTACTTCTTCCACCAATGAAATTAAGTGACTATTCATTTGAATAACTATAGATTTTATTCTCAAATGATATTAATCCACTTTTTCACCTTTCCTCTCCGCAGGCACAGTTGACAGTAATTGGGTGGTTGGGGCAACCATTGAAAAGAAACTGGTGCCGCTGCCTCTCACACTGGCCTTAGGGGCTTTCCTCAACCATCGCAAGAACAAGTTCCAGTGTGGCTTCGGTGTCACCATTGGCTAGAGGTGCGGGGGCTGCCTGGAGTCAGCTCGCAGGCCACAGCTTGGACCGGCACAGAGACACACAGGAACCTGGACTAAGACTTAGAAATTGGATTCAGAGACTCTCTTACAACTGTGATTTCTGGGGCAGACAGAGAGACAAAGACAACTACCAAGGAGCCAGGACTGGCCAAGCCATGCCTACATTCTGTAGCACAAATGTCTTTCCTTTTTGGTGTATTGGATATACCCAGAGGCTAGAGAGATGTATATCAGAGGGCATCAGTGATGCATGAGAACATGTGATGTGAAAATCAAAGTAAGTGGTTAGAAATAATATATGGTGATCATGTATGATGGATTGAAATAAATGTGATTACTTTTTGTAAAACTGGATGTTGTAATTTTTGCCGTATATAAACAGAAAAAATATGGAATATGTAAAGCTGTAGGCAGAATAGTTTTTAAAAAAACAGGCAGGAAAATGTCATTCACAAATGTAAAGTAAACGACCAGTATAAGTATAGTAAAAGCACTGTCATGCTATTGGTTGGACAGTAGATATCTGACTAACTTTTGGACAGAAATGTAATAGTCGTCAGGTTCCCTTGGTCGATGGTTGAAGTCAATGCATGACTTCAATCTGAACTGGTCAAAGGCTCTCAGGATGATTCCTTTAGCATTCAGGTGTTATAGAAATGAAAAGAAAAATATTAGACAATTTAATGCAATGGATAGATGATAGATAAGTTACACCCTTTAAGGACATTTGAGCTTGTATTCAACTTTTTTGTAGCTGTTCTACTTGGAAAAAATTGCTTTTTTCAAAACATTTTATAATGTGAGTGAGAATAATCTTCAAATCCTTTAAACGGGTCACAAGACTTTGAACTATTAAACTTGCATTTAACAGATATCTTTCACAGTTTCTGAATCATCACAGTTGAAATTTTATGCTTTTATCAGTCCTTTTAGACTTCAACCCTTGTAACTTCTACAACTTTCACTTCTCATACACAATTTATACATCAAAATATAGACAAATTTTAGGTCTTAGTTTTTGAATTTTCTGCCTCAAAGCACCAAGAGAGACCTTCAACTGTCTCATTGACTCCAGTGTTTTACCTGACACTCGACCAAAAACACAAATGGTGGGGACTTTCTAAACTGTGATTTCTCTATCCACACACACCCACACACTTTCTCCAGCCTTTGGGTTTACCATAAAGAGTCCCAACCACGTAACAGGAGCTCACAGGGGCCAGATCTTCAAAATAAAAGCCCCCAGACGGTAACAGAAGCTTATGGCAGGCTTCTGGAGTGCTAAGAATTATCTGACAATGACCCACGATGTTGAAAGCAGACTGTGGTTCAGCCTTTTAGATATGCCCTTTGTCACATTGGCCCTTGTTATTGATGTTTGGATAAGTTTGGCAAAAATATACTGTCTTAAGGTTATTTCTATACTGTACTAACATTAAACTCAATTCTGTGGACTGCTCATAAATCAAAGAGTCAAGAGTCAGACCTAAGTGCACCCATAATCACCACAAAAAAAAAAATCTTGTTACAAAAAAAGTGAAAAACATTTTGATAATGCGATTATTATGTTAAATACATATCTGACATTTTAACAGGGTTAAAAGATGCATTAAATGTACTTATCATTTGATTATGGGTTTAGCCGTTTTGTATATTTGCTGTAGACACAAAAAACAAATGTTGGAGTTATTCATTTGCTTCAAAGAAATACACTATTGCATAAAATACCACAAAACAAACACATTTTCGAGAATACTCCATAAATGATTAACTTACATAAATATGGTCCCACCACCAAAATCAAACTATTGTATTATACGCATCTCTGTAATTCTCCCATGTTGTAGCTAGTGACTCAGTAACAAGGGACAGGTCTGAATTTCCCAGTCACACAGTAAACTTATTTATCCCTGATTAGTATCTACCAACTGTTCACTGCCCACTGCAGTCTTCTCTTTTAATTAGCCGCATATATAACCAGAAAAAAAAAAAAACAACTTAAAAGGAATAGTTTAAATCACTGGCTGAATTACTCATCCATTTGCATATTTCCAGTCCATGTACCGAGGTGAGATGTGGATGGGAAGAGACACACATCAAGGTATCAGAAGCATCAATGCTAGCAGGAGGGTGAGGACAGGAGAAGACACCAAAACAGGAGAGAAGCCAAAAATGCTGCAACAGGAACAAAGGAATGGATTAAATAAAATGACACCCAGGATTTTTGACACAGGCTGTTGTGGTTTATAGAAGAACATTAGTTTGTGTAGCCTGCAAGTTACTAGTAGCTGCTGTAAAGAATACACTGTGTGGTACCCTTTTAAACTCACAGATCAGTGCTTCTGTTAAGTGTCTGACCATGTGTTGACTGTTGAAGCTTAGCATATGCAGCTAAACAGCTTACCATTATTCGATTGTTCTGCGTTGTATTGTAATTTATATTTACTTATTGCAGCCTTCTTTTCATTGCAATTTCTGTAGATATTTTTGCATAATATGAACATACAGACCCGTTTATGTAACTATTAGCCTTAACAGCATCAAATTAAGCCTTTCAAGCCCACTGTACTGTTTTTAAGTGTAAAATGTGTAAGTAAATCTGAATACCTTTTGTCATCTGTTATTTTAGGAGGTGGACTGGTGGTGGGTAAGATCCTGTAAAATGCATAGCATTATTTGAAAGGTTTTACAATGAGAAGTTGTTTCAGTGCAGAAATGTACCTAATTTGGTAACACAATGTCCTACCGTGGTGAGCATGGGCCTTCATTCAGATCTTTAGGAGGATGTGCAATCTTCACTGGTGCCACTTGAGGACATGGTAGAGCACTTCCATTAACTAGAGGAGTGAAATCTAGCAAAAGAGAGAAAGTTTCAGTAATGTTGTACAACAAAACTTCCACTTACGCGTAAAGTGATTTAAACGTTTCAAACATGTTTGTTGTAGAAGCAGAACAGTTACAGTCAAGTTTAGCAGTAAAAACATTTTTATCAGCTTGCCTTGCAAGCTGAAGACGAAAATGGCACTCCCTCCCTTGAGGAAGTCTCTGGATTTCATTTCTTCTGGAAAAGCAAAAAAGCGTCTGCCAAGTAGAGGTCCAGCAAAGACGGTCTGATTATTCTCATCTACAAATGGAGTTCCAATAACATGAGGATTGTCCCAATAATAGGTACCTGTTTACAGAAAGCACATCGAACATTAAAGGTAAATAACCTGAGAGGAAATACTGTTACGTATAGTGTGTTACAAAGTGGTGACTTTTCATTCAAGAGTTAGTGAATTTTTTTTTAAGGATTTCTTCATGTTATTTTAAACTTACCATCAGGGCTGGGTCAGTGGTGATACTCAATTGCTTGGACATCTGCAGCTGGATGTTGGGGTTCTGATCCAGCATTTGGAAGGTCACCTGCCTTTGTGGGCAAGGCCACTCCAGCTGGTCATCATTTTCTCCAGACAAGAATTGCACAAACAGTCCGGCATATATCTTGTACAGCACTGTCGCTACACGGTAAGCATAGCCCCCTCTGGAGTACTGCCGTGGGCTGTATATAATGGCTCCATAATCACCAGTGTTCAAAAGGTTCTCAAAATCATTAATCTGCATGGTTACGTGTGGACATTCGATCTCGGACAGATTGACGTCATCGATTGAAGAGCTGCCTGCTCCCTTACGAACCTCAAACTCCACCTGGAAGTGTTTGGTGGCATTCAGGGAAACATGCTGGAGCTGCCAGTTAGATGTTGGTGAACCTGGAGGAAGAGGTTTCTGATGACTAAATTACATTACTTGAATATTAATGGATGCATCAGGTATAGCCAGTGATCTGTCCCATGAGGCGGAGGGTTCCTGTGAAGTCCTGTTCATCTTGAAGCTCTCTGATCCAGATGTTAAGTTCATCCAACTCGTTCCCACTGTGGTAATAGTAGAACTGGAGGCACTGGACATGACATTCCCTGTTGGGACTCATCCTCTTGGTCTCCAGCTGGGCTGAGTCTCCCTTCTGACCGAATGCTGTGCTAGCGTGCATGAAGTAACCCGCATCTTGACCTAGAATGTTGTTGTCCAAAATGAATGTGTTATAGCGGACCTTCAAATGTAATATCTACGTACATACATGTAATTTAAGTAAATAATATATCAGGGAGATTTACGTACTTTCCTCAAAGCTAACTCCATATAGAGTTACATGTTTTGTATCATTCATTTGTTTTTCTTATTATTTTGGGGGCTTTTATGCCTTTATTAGATATCCGAAAGTTGAAAGATGACAAGCGATGAGAGTAAAGAAAGATGGAATGACATGCAAGAGGTCCCCGGCTGTATGGGAACAGGGAATATTATGTTTCCTGGTCAGCGCCTTAACCACCAGGCATGGCACCCCAGTCATTTCATTTCATTAAACAATAAACAACTGGGAATACAAAGAATTCATACATACACGTTTATCATAATAATAATTTACTACACAAATGCTAAACTTACCTCCAGAATATCATCATGTAATAAATCTAAGATAAAGCATAAAAAGTGATTTTTTTAAAACAAAGAAATCAATAACTGATAGTTAATGACACTATGAAACTACAACAATGTGATGTCCCTTTCTTCACTAATGTCTACAAAAACAGATGAGATGCTGCCTTGTAAAGTACTGATTAATTAAAAATAATTTTATGAAATAAAACAAAGAATATCAAATAATCCAACTTACCCACTATCTCTGGTCCATTCTGTAAAAGAAGCATATTTGATCACAACAACATATGTAATGATGTAATTCTCAGATATCCAACACAAAATCAATGCACGTTTATTCTGAGTATAGCATGACATACATCATAAATTTGACAGAAAGTACAACAATAAATGAACTCTTACTGGGTTTAGGCAGAGTGATGAAACTGCCAAGTTCACAACAAGGAAAATGAAGCCTTTCATCCTTCTGGTGTGTCTTGGACCAAACTTAAAATCATACAACAGAGATTATATGAAGAAGCATGAAAAATTCAAAGATAGATATATTACTGAAATGCAAGTTTGTTTAATCTGTACTTACCTTCTGCCAGCCTGACTGTCTGTTCCTCAACTGCACGTGGGAAGCTCCGGTTGGAGAGTTTTAAGCGGGCATGAAGACCCACTCAGAAAACAACGCAAAACAGGTTTTAAACGTTTAGTTGTGGTTGTGCAAGTCATGCATTGTTTGAAGTCCTTTCAAATACTTTAACAATTCTTTTGGTTGCAGTGCTGTCAAGTTAAAAATCTTGTCGTGACAAGAATCTGGGGAAATTCCTTTACTGCCAGAGAACAGTCCACACTAATTACATTTAGCACTGCATTTTAGGGTATTATTTATTCAAGTGAAATGAATTGGGACTACAGCAATGATGCTAAACTATACCCTGCTGTCTCTGGTGTTGATCTTTTGATTTGATCAGCAGTTTTTTTTTTAATATCATTTTTACTAGGGCAGTAACTTCTTAATTGTTGTTGGGTGTCTCGCTGTGTAATTAAACTTCAGAGTAAAGACTCCGTGAGGCTGATGATGGAGAAAGGTCAGGGGATCACCAGAGATATTCATTCTGCGGCCAACATAAATGACTATACCACGTTTCATGGCGATCTATGCAACACTTGTCAAGACATTTCACTCAAAAACGTAAATATGAACCTCAAGGAATGTCTGCACAAAATATCATGGCGCTCCTTCCAATTCCAGCTGTGGTGAAAAAATGTCTAACGTGGATACATCTGGATACACACTGTCTTGATGATTGTGAAAAATACTGATGAATAGATTCTGGAGATCTGATTAGATTTCCCTGGAGTATTGGGAAAAGGAATTATTAACTTTGTAGAGTTTTTTTTTTTTTTTTTATAGATGGAGACCCAGCTTCATTCATTTTTGCAAACACAATGGGGGTAGAGTATGCATCTAGGAGGGAAGTGATATGTCTTAACATCTCAATATCAGCAGACTCCTAGGACACGTTACTATCTTACAGGTAAAAATATCAGGGTGATTGTTATAACTCCTTGTAGACGAGAGTGCCTGTCTCAGAGTTATCAAATGTCTTTATAGAAGTATAAAAAATGTGCATGCAGTGCATTGTATGCCACTGATTGTCGGTTGTGAGGTCAGAGGGAACTAGAGGGTGCTAGGCTGGCTTTTGGATATGTATCAGTGTAACGACGAGCCGCCGTTAATAAGATGTCTAGCTAATAGTATATATTCTTACAAGAGCAAGATAGTGATTGAGGTATTAAGACATGGTTAAGTACACACGCATGGTATTTTAATAAAGGGATTTATTGATTAATTGTTGGTAGGCTGCAGCGGTTTGAGCCGGGGTTCACGGCGGGAGCGCTGGGCTGTTCCACCGTGTCGTTGTCCGTGAACGTGCAAATAACGTGCATTAGTATGACTCGATAGGAGCCAAATGTATATTCATATGGAGGAAGAGAAGGTACAATTAGGCTAGGCTAAAGTGAAGGCTGTATCACGCACAACTTACCTCTGCCGGTTCTCGGTCTCCCACGGTGTTCGGGCAAAAGAATTCCGCGGGGACTCGGACACCTTTTTTATTGGTTCCGGGAGGATAACAACAGGTGAGAAGTGGGTAGAGGGGAGTTGGGTTGGACTGTTGGATTGTATTTAGTATGTAAAATATGTATGTGTATTTATTAGGGCTATTGTGGGGTGTGTAATATTTATTAAGATTGTATATATTTTGGGGAAATGGTTTATGTAAATATTTATTGTATATTTATGTGTGTATCGGTAATTTGGGAATGGTATGTTCCAGCCAATTATGAGGGAAGACACATATATAAGGCCTCAGTTTGTGGGTGATGAGGGGGCTGGAAGGTGGTTGTGTTGTACTGGTGCTATGTCAAATGAAATGTAAGTGCTAAAGTGCTACCTAACTCTAGTTGCCTCCTTTGACCGGTCGGGCATGGTGACAATCAGAATCAGAATCACCTTTATTGGCCAGGTATGTGTACACATACAAGGAATTTGACTCCGGTTTTTCGTTGCTCTCAATGTACATACACAGAAATAGACATACATATAGCTAAAAACAAGGACAACAAGCTCGACAAGGTAAACATAAACATTAAACTACTATGTATGTATGTATGTATGTATGTATGTATGTATATATATATATATATATATATATATATATATATATATACACTGTATAAAGACACCAGCAACAATGACATTTGTAGACAGTATGGCAATAGTGCAATGGTGCAGAGTGCAAAGAGTGATGGCCTGTGGGTAGAAACTGTTCTTGTGTCTGGTTGTTTTGGCGTACAGTACAGTACAGTATTGTCTTGTGTTCCCTTTATCTATGTTCAATGACATATTACTTATATTGCATTGTACTTATATTTTATGACAAAATAAACTGCTAATGACAAATAGCGTATAAAAGAAAGGAATAAAAATGAAATGCAATAAAAATCAGTCATGTTTGAGATGATTGTTTTTACTCATGCAGCTTTCACAGCTCCAAAGGCATTTTTGTAGACAGCAGCATGATTTAGAATTAGACAAAAATGTTATGCACACTTACGGCAAGCAAAGATTATATACACAAAACACTGAAGATATGAAATATCTCTTTATTAGCAGGTGATTGTTTGTTTTACTGATTCCATATAACAACTGGGATCATATAAAGCCATTAGCTGAATGCCAGAAAACATGAAGCGGAAGGATGGGGGTCCTGGTGAATGAGGAATGAAAGAATCTCCAATCTCTTTGAACTTACCCTGTGTCACATGGGCCTTTGTTGTAGTTTTTTGGGTAGGTGGTTGTAAATTTGCTTGGTGGAAGTTTGGGACAAGGCAGAGAGTTTTTATGCTGCAGACTGGAAATATCTAGAGACAATGCTTATTCATGTAAAAGGAATTTTAACAAGATAAATAAAATTTACATTTTACATTTTAACATTAACATTAATTTTAATAGAATATTAGCTCAAAACTATGTCAAATCTTCCACTACAGCATCAAATATTTACTCTATAATAAATCTGATTAGGATGAGACATAATAGCTCACCTGCCATTGAAAAGAGGAAGACAGCAGTGCCCCCCTTCAGGAAGTCTCCACTCCTAATTTGCTCCAGGGAGAGAAATTATCTCACCCCATAGGCTGGGTTCACATATAAAGATTCTCCATTCCTTCTAATTTGTCTTCCCACCATACAAGGCTTCAGAAAAAACAGAAAACATGTCACCTTACAGATACATATCAGTGGTGACAGTATTTCAAATAGTTGTATTGACAGATCAGCATATCAATCACAGTAGAGCATTGAGATATCTCTTTTATAGACTCACTGGATGATGAATAATTGGTTAGAGTGATCTGTTTGGACATCTGTTGTTGAATGTGTGGGTTCTTGTCCAGTATGATGAAGGTCACCCGCCTCTATGGGCAAGGCCATTCCAGTGCTGAATCACAGTCTCCTGACACTAAACAAAAATAAACTCCAAAAAAAGTTTCTTGCAGAGCAATAAACATCTGGTAACCATATCCTTCTGGAGAATACAGCTGAGGGCTGACCAGATAACTGTTGTAGTCACTGCTTGTCAAAAGTCTCTCAAAGTCCTTAATTTGCCAGACATTATGTGGACACTCAGACTCAGATAGGTTGATGTCATCAATGGAAAAGCCTCCTGAAGAGTCTTGGTATTCTTTACGCAAACACAAACACAACCTGAAAAGGCTTGTAAAACTGCCAATCAAAGGTTGGTCGACCTGGAGGGGAAAGATGCTTCTACTAATTACTGCTCATGGTCTTTGAATTATGTTTTATATATTCACATTTTTCTTGAATCTTGTTTTTAGGCACGACAGCTACAAGTCTGTATGGATGGCAATGTCAATTGTCGATCTGTCCACCACTTTGGTACAGACTGAAATATCTCAACAACTATTGGAAGGGTTGCCAGTATATTTTGTACAGACTCTTTGTCCACAGAGGATGAATCCTAATGACTTTAGTGATTCTCTGACCTTTCCTCTAGCACCACCATATATGGCTGACATTTGTGGTTGTGAATGAAATTTCTCGACCACTACTGGATGGATAGCCATTAAATTTGGTGTGATGTTCATGTCTCCCTCAAGATGACTTGAAATTTTGGTGATCCAATGACTTTTCATCTAGCACAATCAGGTTTGTCCTGTACTTTGGTTTATGACCAAATATCTGCAAAACTAATGACATTCCCAGCAGCCTCAGCTGTACTTTGTGTTTAGTGCCAGTTAGCAAATGTTAGCAGGAGGATAACATGCTGCAATATGACATTTTTTGTCATTTATGCATCACTTCTGAACTAACATGTCAGCTTCATTTAAGTGTTTGCAGACCCCAGGGGGGACGTTTCTTCTTACCTTTATGTTTTATTAACAGAAGCCCCTCAACCAGTTGATCTAGTTTTTGTGACAGCAGTTACCGTCACACCACATATATACCAGTATATACTGCTTCTGATAAATAAATTAGCCTGTTGCAGAAGCAATATTTACTGGACGCAAGATGTATCTTAAGCCAGGTTTGATCTATTCATACCAATTTGCCAGAATGAGTGGGGTCATACAAGCATGTACATCTCAGTTCACTGAGGCCCCTAAATGAGAACAGCAGAAGGCTTTAGCCCCTGTCAAATGGAACAAACCACATACCAGCTTTTGAAACATAGAGGAGACACAGTCCTTTTGTTTGGTTCAGTACATGAATGAATCATGACGACAGATGTATGATTTGCTTGGCAAGATTCTTGCTACAGTTGAGCAATTTTAGCATTGTCGTTGTGCTGATGTTGGTATTTAGCTCAAAGCACTGCTGTGCCTAAGTACAGCTTTGCAGTCTTGTTTAAATATAGGTGAAAACACAGGAAGCTGTTGATGTAATGTCACATTTGTACAACAGCAAATAAGAAAAATATATAGCTTCATCTTCCTCATTTTGTTGTGTTGTATAGCGTTTATTTATTTATTTTTACCTCTTCCTAATTTGCTTAATTTTCACCGTTCTTGATGTGTCAGAGCAAACTGATCTAGCAGCTGTCTGTAGAAAACATGGCTCTTGTTACTGGAGGAGGTTTTGTGGTTAAAATGGTTGTGTTTACAGTGGTGATAGGATTACTCTACAGTAGTGATGATGTAAAGGCAACTTTACATCATCACTAGGTGACCCTAAAATTACAACAGAGCAAGACATCTGTCCCCTCTTCTCATTTCTCAGTTTGTACATCCTCGAATCCTTTCCTCGCCTCCTCACCTCCTCTCCTCCTCTCCTCACGTCTTAGTCCCTCCCACCTGAGATGTGAGCGGAGGAGGCAAGGAAGAGAGTCGAGGCACCAGGCATTAAACTAAATGAGACATCTGTGCTTCGGAGCAGTCATTTTAAAGCAACTTCAGTTAAATATGACGTGTGGCACAGCTTCATTGTCTGTCCATTGTTTTGTTATAGCCTACCGTTGTATTTTATAATCTCTGTCAGATGAGCAGTGTTCTTGACAACTTATATATTTACTTTTAATTCACTTCACAAGTGGCATAAAATATATATATTTTATTGTGTGAAGCACTACAAATGTTGGTATGAAAAGTACTATACAAATAATGAGTGACATATTATATATATGATTGAGTGATACACAAACGGTGAAGGGCAGAAAGTTTGATCACGCATTTGATCATCTTAAATAACTAATACAATTTATGAATACAAAAGGAACATTTACATCAATATTTGTAGAGTCCTGCTGCCGCCATGGTTTGTATATTCCAGCTGTGTGTCACGCCTCTTTTATTCGTCACAGGTGCCGAAGATTTCTGCAAAGGATACACCTGTGCATCCTTGCTCATACCTCCTTGGCAAGCCTCCTGCCTCTTTTCGAGATGCATTTTAGGATTTGAGACATTGAAGATGGCGCGCTGAGATCGATTTCTGGGTCACAGGCAGGAGGACAAAGGAGACACAAAATAGGATCTTACTCTAAAAAAAAGGTCTATCTCTGTAGGGACACTTAGAATAACAATCTGAGCCTGTCAGTGACAAAAACAAGCAGTTTTAGTGGACACACTTTGATGGGCGCAGTTACCCACAAGGATTACGTTGCAGCCATTACAGCCCGTTTAGTGGCTGCGGAGATCTACTGGACCAATTCCAAAACCTTTTGTACCTATTAGTCACTTACACCCCAAAATATGTAAAATTTCAGCCAAGGTTTAAAAATACAGAGATTACCCTTTAAATGGCTACACTTACATGCACATGTGGATATTGCACAAAAGAAAAATTATATGTTATTCTTCATCATCAGTTTAATGTAGCTATGCAACATGAATGTGTTGTTGCCAGCACTTGAGCGTTTGCAGACCTCGAGCGTGAGAAGATACATCCTGTGTGTTGTACATAAGTCCCCCACTGGTTAATCTGGCTTTCGTGAGAGCAAGGTTAAGACTCATTGCTATGACCCCCAGAAAGGCTCTTTACAAAAGACGTCTAACATGACCAAATGAGTCAAGTAGTTGCAGAACATTACATTTATTAATAAACAATAAAAATGACCAAGATCAACTCACGATGGGTCGTAGGATCTGGGTTTTTCTCTCTAACCTAAGCCAACATTAGAACTAAACCTATCAGAAATTAAGCAGCGAAAACAGGACTACTGGTACCATCAAAAAACAAAACAAAACAAAGAACCAGCAACAGCAGAAATCTAATTCAAGTCGATCAGAAACTGCTGCCGAGGCTGGAACGTGGAAAGAGAGTGAGCCATGCTTCCTGCCCCCTCTTGATAAGTTTTCCCTCAAACAGACCAGATCAGATACACCTGAGGGAAGAACACAAGGCATCATGTGAGTCAAAATCATTATGCACATCATAACCAGCAGGGGGAGTGTGTAACAATCATTCCCTCATGTTTCATGAAAGAAAGAAAGAAAAGGACAATTCAAAAAGGGACATGTGTGACAAAGATTTGATCAGTCAGGACTGTACAAAGTAGAAGTCAAAAATGTGAAATGGTAAAGGAGAGTTAAAGCAGGTGTTTTAGCATATGCAGCCATCAATCGTGCAAAAACAACATCATGTACAGATGTACGCTTTTGCATCTCAGCACCAAGACTTCTGTTTTTAAGGCTTTGTGTGTCTTGAAGAATCAAAGCTTCTCTACTGTCCAATATTATGAGTACCCATGGGTAAAACATATGACTTATGTCTATGTACTTATGTCGATCAACAGAAATGTAATCGTTTATTTTGATTTATACTACTTTGATTTGAAGTTTGTTCATCAAGCACATATACCATGTCCTGTTTTACTGCTTTTCCCTGCTATATATTATCGTAAATTGAATATATTTGTGTTTTGCACAATTAGCCTGACAGAAAATGCAATTTGAAGATCTCATCTTGGGCTCTAGAGAATTGTGATGGGCTATTTATTTCTGCTTTTTTTTTTTTTTTGACATTCTATAGTGTAGGCAATTAATTTGAAAATACTCATTAGTTGCAGCACTAGTTATAATCACTGATCTCTTTTGATATCAAGATCAAGTGCATTTATTGCGACGCAGCCAAACACATGTACGTGCTCAGAGTTCTCGGTGCATACAGCAGCTGCCATCGCATGCAGACAATGACGATACAAAACAATTGTACCTGACTGCAAACGATGATGAGACTGATGAAGGATGGTCATTGTTGTACTGTTTCCCATGTTGTCAGAAGAGGTAGGGGGTGTTACTGGTTTTGTAGTACAGACTTTTTCACATTCTTTGGCATACAGTCTCCTTTGGCCCAGCATATGCAAAGCTTTCAACATATTCATTTGTATTTTGTGTTTTCTTTGTATTTGTCTGTCAGCTGCATTTCTTACACCAGTTGGTTTAGGACTTGATGAATCTATAAATCAAAATAGAAATAAGTGTTTCATATTTCTAAAGTTATATTATATATATTATACATACATTTCGTCAGAAAGCATGTAGCATAAAAATGATAATGAACATGCTGAAAGGAAATTGACCTTCCACTAAATGGAGCGACGCCTGCGAGCTAGTTCAGGCAGTCAACTCGAGCTGCATTGCTACACATGTGACATACCTCACTCTCCTCAACCATCTACCAAACACACCCTCTCAATTTGGCGGTTTATTTAAACTGAAAAAATTTCCCATCTCTCCCTCTGCCTGTCAATGCAGTATTGCCGCTTGTTCTTTCAGCCCCACCACCACCCCAGCATCCACCTGCGGGTTCCGGCTAGGGGGTTTAAGATATTTGCTCATCACTCCCCAATATCTCATGTAAACACATCTGCTGGGAGTGATGAGGTCGGAGCCTAGACGCCAAACTCTAACTATGCTCTGCTGCATAATAAACATTTCAATGTGAGTTGTCTGACTGAAGTGCAGTTATTACAAGTACAATCTGTTGCTGATTAATGAAAGACGACTACAATTACCTAAACTGGTGATGGTTTAACTTTACTCTAAATCATCCAGACACACTCACAGCTGTACTCAAAAATTATGCATGACCAAGCATTTTTCAAACATACAGCATTTTTTTGTTCTTTATTTTGTATTTATTTTATTTTATCTTAGTTTTTTTTCTTCCATTACTTTATTGTAATATGTGTGTATGTATGGGTGTATGTATGTATGTATATGAATATGATATATATGTGTATGTATGTATAGGTGCATATATACATATATTTAGTTATCTATTTAATATGAGGTTGTATTTTTATTTTTTTAATCTTTCTTCTTTATGGTTGGGATCACCAGGTGTATGAAATACAAAAAAATTAAAACAATTGCAAATACATGTAAACATACTGGACATTGTATGGAAACACTGGATTTTGAATGTATGGCAATAAAAGTAAAAAAAAAAAAAAAAAGAAAAAGAAATTTTACAGCATTTTATTTGCCAAGATCATAAAATTTGACAAGATACAAAATTTCAGGCCTATAATAGCTTATGTTTAGGTGATGAAAGAGAGGGCCACACTGGGTTCATATAAAAACTTCATCAAGTTACATTATAATTTATACCATTAAAATACAGCTAAGAGTAACTAAAAGGAGAGCAGATTACTAATAAAAACCAAAAATCAACAAAAGAAATGCCACAATACTACGACTTAAGAACATTCTGTGTAATTCTATCCAATGATATAGTGAAGTACTCATCGTCTTTAATGACTGCAATGTAGTTTGGTTCATCCTCCCAGGGTTTGAAGTCAATGCATGTTTTCAGTCGTATTTGGTCAAAAGCCTGTAGAACAACCCCTTTGGCATTCAGGTCTGTGTTTCAAGGCGAGCAAACAAGTACAATGTTATGAGTCAGCAAAACAAACGGGTTCATCAAGATGTTTATTCCACTCTTGTCTTCACAGAGGCAATTTCTCTGTCTTACCAAGGCTCTTATCCAACACATACGGGACTGGTATATCCCATTAGAACTGATCTCCCAGAACGATATTCCTGTCAAAGCCCTTTGAAGTCATACAGGAGGAACAAGAAGAGTGATCTCTGTGTTAACATATCTAACTCAAGGTATTGCTTAAGTGTAATGTTTAATAAAAGTATGACAGCCAAAGGTGCTCAGGTACATTCAGATCTAAAAGAAGAACATTTATTGTTATTTTTCTCTGCAAATCCAAGTCGGTTAGGGTTAAGTTTGAATCATGTATGGATATTTAAACACACCTTTGTTTCACTCAACAACGTCTAGATGTGTTTCTTCATCCCCATCTCCCTCTGATAAAACGCAAGAGAGCATCAGGTAAAATAAAATCATGTTCAGTGTGTTGGATATGAATGATTGCTCTTGCTGTGTTTTTCATAAATGCTTTGATTCCAAAATTATTCAAATCAAATCAGAGAACTAATAGAATAAATCAGTATTGTATGTCATTCTTACACTTCCATTCATCTGCACATACATTACATGTTTTTATTTATTTTATTTAGTGAGTGTCGACAGGCATCTTTCATCCATCTCATACTTGCTTTGAACGCTAGGCTAAACGTGTTTTACAAACGTGTTGTAACACTCCTGTACATTTAATCACCTCAATCAATATTATGAAAACCTATTATTATGTCTTTTGCAAACTGTAGTGCCATTGTTTCAGAAACTTTTTGTATTGAAGTAAAACACATTTGAACATAAGAAACATTGTACAATCAACTGTCTTTTTGGAGATGTAAAGGTACAAAAATGAAAGTAAATTACAGTAAACAATTATCTTACAATAGGAATGTAATGTAAAAAAAAGGCATAAAAATGGTTACAATGTTATTTAATAGTCTCACTTTTTTAGTTTAGTGAGTAATAAATTAAGCGTTGACACCAAATGAAGAGGAGACATAGATTAAAAACTTAACTTAACTTAACTTACTATTATTTAATCTATTTCCCTGGTCTCAATATATTTTAATCATATATTGATGATTAGTTCAAAACTGGCCGCAGTTGGGACCCTACAACCTATTTTCAACAAGGTGGCCAAGTGGTCAGAGTGAGCTTGAATGGCCACAGGGTTAATACAGAATATTTCATTGCAAATAAATTCCAGTCACGTGAGTCATTGAAGTGGACAAGCAGGACAATTGAACCTCCACCTGCTTATTCATTCTACATTTCCGTACACACCACTGTGAGATGTTTTATTCACACTGCTCTGTCAGTTTCACCACTGGGTGGCAGTGTAGCCTCTTCCATGTGCACAGGGAACACTGACACCCCACTTGGGTTTACAGTGTTGCATGATGCATTACATGACAATCATGTGTCAGACGCTTCTGTCTTAAGGCCACTTACATTTTTTCCCACACATACACACATCATGGGGGTTCAGTGTCTTGCCTAAGGGCACCTGACACAGCTGTAGATAAAATCACTAACCCTACAGTTAGTGGTGGAAGATGTATTCAGATCATTTACTTGAGTAAAAACAATACCACTGTGTAAAAATACTCCATTACAAGTAAAAGTCCTCTATTCGAAATGTTACTTAAGATAAAGTACTAGCAACAAAATGTACTTAAGTATTTAAAGTAAACTCATTATGCAAAATATTATTATTATTATATTATTGGATCATTATTATGTGCGTTAACATGTTAGCACTACTTTAAACAATGTATCATACTTTATAAACTGATGATATGTTTAGTATAAGTTGAAATAAGTAACTATAGCTGTTAATAAGATGTAGTAAGTAAGTACCAAGTACCAAGTACAACATTTCCCTCTGAAATGTAGTGGAGTAGAAGTATAAAGTAGCATAAAATGGAAGTACTCAAGTAAACTACAAGTACCTCAAAACTGGACTTAAGTATTGTTTGAGTATATAGTAACTTTCCACCAGTGCCTATGATTAAAGGACAACCACTCTACCACCTGAGCTAATACTGCCCTAGTTTACTGCTTCAACCAGTATTGCAGAGATAAAGACACATGTCCAACCTGTGGAATCCACCAAAGCCACTGCAATGTGCAAAATTCACCCCTGTTTTTCAATGGCCGTACTGTTGGCCTTACAGTGTTTTGCATCCAATACAGTCGCTCTCCAACAAACACTACCTTTGTGAAGCTCGAGCTGTGG
The DNA here is from genome assembly GCA_008360985.2 of Macquaria ambigua. NCBI lineage: Eukaryota > Metazoa > Chordata > Actinopteri > Centrarchiformes > Percichthyidae > Macquaria > Macquaria ambigua. The sequence goes on from VMKM01000484.1 coordinate 87,731, forward strand.
ATTAAAGGTGGAAAATCTTGAGGCAATCAGTGGAAAGAAAACCTCCCTGAGACAATTTCAACTCATTTTAAACACTAGTTTCACATATTTTTTTTTTTGCAGGGCTGTTGGATTGTATTATACTTAAGGTGATCTACAGACCAGCCAATACGGGACAACAAGACTGAGAAAACAACATAGCCTGAGAGCATTTACAATGACCAATTGACTTGAGACAGCTATTTCCTCATATCCACAGGCACTGATCTGCTTATCAAATCAGCAGCAATACTAAAAAAACTAACAACCTCTTATCTACATCAAAACAACACTGAATCTTTGTTTGTCACTGAAGTCAGTGATAAAGGCAAGATGTGTCTTGTACAAAGAAACTTGTGTGCGTCAGACAACAGCTCCCTCCCCTCAGTGGTCTGTGTTGAGAGAGTTTGAATGGGGCACACATCAGTCTAGCCTCCAGTGTTAGAAAAGCGGCTGTTGGGATCAAGGCCTTAACGATGCCTTTTGGCTGTTTTGACTGATAATGCAGTGTGAATAGTTCTTCTGGGTGCCCACACAAGTGCTAATCAGGTATAAAACAGGCTGGAGCCTGAAAATGTGAGATCAGATTTACATTTGTAAATTCTCACAGTAGTTTGACTAGTTTGTGTGTCACTGAATCTAGCACTTTAAATGCTGCAAATACATGAGGGCAGATTGAATTCTAGGGTCTTACAGTTAAGAAGTACAAACCTAGGCTATATCCTTTAAGTGTATGAATGACTGATGTATTTTAATAAACTGCTGATATTCATACAATAATTTTTGCAATCACGGTTAGTAAGTTACTCACTGCACCTTTATGAACAATCATTCAAAAACAAAAGTTATTTTCTGTTAAAACACAAGTCTCTATTCAAAAAAGGAATATGGGTCCATCCCAAGAATGACCCATACACATTTTTTTTCATTACAGTTTTTGCGGTTTCTGTTTTGATGTAACCAGGAAACAAATATGCATTGTGTGTGTATGTATTGTGTGTGTGTATGTAGTATTGCCATTGGACTCTGACCCTCCACGTTGGATGCTGGCACTGCCAATAGGTGGAGGATAAGGCTTTGTGTTACAACAATAAGAGGTTGCACAATTCTTGTTTTTTTATGACAGAAAGAACTCAGTGCTGCTCGAAGCACCATCAAAACAAATAGAATCAAATAAGCATGCATCTGATTTTTAGAGCAACACACCTTTTTTATGTTTTATATGAAATCTAATGGGATAAATCCACAACTGACTTATCTAGGCCTCTCTCACACCGTCTAACCGCCATTTCTCGATTTTAGTGTTGGCACCAGGAAGGTGCAGTTTCACGGCAAGCGTTGACAAGTACAAGAATAAGAACAACAGTCTGCCTCTGGAAAAAGTAGGAGACGAAACTGTGAAAGGAGCCAGGACATGTTAAGACACGGGAGATGAAGTCAAAATACCAGTTGCCTCCTGGGAAAAAAGCAGCACAGTCCCACTGCAGCTTGTGACCATAGTAGTCCCTCTATATGTTTATGTAGTAAACATACTTTGTCAGCACTGTGTACTTTCAGGATGGCTTGTCAATACACTGTATGCTCTAAAATAGACAATGTTGTAGAAATAGATATTTCTTGTGAAATGATTTCTTGTAGATTTACATGTTCTGCAAAAGACTGCAAAGAATACAAAGAATCGTCAAATTTATATGTTCCAGATTCATCTATTTATTTTTGATAAATTACAAAAAAGAAACAGTCTCCAACTTCACAACACACAATAAAAACTAAGTATATACATGTTAAACAAGTGCAGAGGTTTGCTTTGCAATTTTTGCACCTAGCAATAAATATTATGTTGTGGGTATACAGCCAGTTTAATTTAGTTAACAGTACAATTCAGATATTTAAATGATTATATTTCACGCTTCAAACAGAGGTAGACCAAACAGGGCCGGCATCTTGATAAATGATGGAGCAGATGTGGAGGCTGACTTAGTTGGCGTTGACAAAGGATTGGTAGAGGGACATGAGCTGGGCCTGGAGGTCCTGGGCGTAGGGGTCCAGCTTTTCCCTCAGGTCCTCAGCGTAGGGGGCCACCATTTGTTTCACCAGATTTGCTCTCTGAGTCAGCTCAACCTGGACCTTGTCGGTCATGGGGGCCACGCTATCCTGGAAGTCCTGCAGGTGCTGGTCCACCTTCTGCTTCAGGTCATCGGTGTAGGGCCCCAGCTGAGCCTGCAGATCCTTCACACTCTGCTCCAGGCTGGTCTTCAGCTCCTCGCTCTTCTGCATCAGGGTGGTCCTCAGGGCCTCAGAATCCAGGGAGTCTGCGTAGGGTGCCAGCTCCTGTTTGAGCTGCTCCACTCTCTGCTGGATCTGGGCCTTCATGTCTTCGGTGTAGGGCTCTAGCTTGTCCCTGACAGTGCTCAGCTCCTGGGTCACACGCTCTCTCAGCACGTCAGCCTCTGTGGTGACTTTGGTGATCAGGTCCTGGGCTGCAGGGGGAAGCTTCTGCTGGAGGGTGACTGCATACTTGCTGGCCACGTCAGCACTCTCTGTCAGACGGGCACTAGAAGACAAAGCAATGGTTAGACCATCAGAGGTTTGTGTAATACCATACCAATCTCAATCACCATGTGACACATGCCACTAACATGGGCCAAGTCACCATGGTCCTGTGTGTCACACAACTTACTTTACATCCTGTCCAAACTGTGATTTCCTGATCATCTGGAGGGTGTCGTCAGCTGTCTGGGTGGCTTTGGCAATGTAGTCCCAGAAAGCATCTGTCAGCACTTCCAGCTGTGGCTTTGGTGCATCAGCATAGAAGAGGTTGGCATGACAGCCTGTTTGATAGAAGAACAGCTTGAGAACAGTGCAGATTTTTCTCTTAGTTGCTGAAACAATGTTGCATATTGTAGCTTTTACTAAGCTATATAGAAAAGACACTTAAAAGTTAAAAACACAACGCTTGCAACTTACCAGACAGCACTGCAACGGCTAGTACCACAAACACCTTCATGACTGCGTCTTGCTGAAAAACAATTATGATCTAGTTAACTATCAAGCTGCATTAAAAATGTCAAAACGTTTATATTTGCCTCTTAAAGTTTTGTTTTGAAATGTAGTGTAATTCTCACCTGCTTTTGGCTTGTGTATCTCTGAGCGTTTACCGTGTTTGTGAGTGTGTCAGAATGGGGCTTCCATGTATATATACTGAAGCCAGGTGACAGTCAAGAGCCCAAAGTCCAGGAGTCCCTGTCATGTTGTCATAATGGCTCTCTTCCTGTTTCTGCTGCTTCTCCTGGCCACTATCACATGACAGTTGAGGCTACAATGCAGACACACAGACACAATCTTTACAGTATACTGAGGTTATGGGGCTTTTAGGAATGTCTGGACAATAAAATGTATCTTACTACACAATACAAATGGCAGCAGTTCTTGTTGTGTATTTATGACCCATCTCTAGAAAGCATTTCGCATAATAAGTAGTAATTAACTGTCCACGTAGTCCAGTGCTAACAGCCTGCAGATAACTCCAGATAACCTTGGTGTGCTTACACCAGTGGACTTTGTATTAGGGTCAAACAATGTGAATAAAGCACAAGGTACTAAAAAATATATTTTAGAGTTAAAAAGGCTCCAGCAGGTATAATTTGTGTCAGAAGTCAATCAGTAATTTATACAAAGTACAATATTTTCCAGATGGCTGTCAAAATAGCACTATTTCCCTGACACATTTAAATTTCAATGCTTTCATGCTGGAACTCATGGCAGATGGTGAGAGTTATTTTCAGAGTAACAGGAAGATGGGAAAGGACTATTTAACAGCACAGTGTTGTCACTCTGTCTGAGAATGTGGCATAAAAAGAAAGAGATACCAGAAAGAAGTTCTTTTATCAACGTCTACGCTGTGGAATTAACACAAATCTCCTTCATAAGGACAAGAACATTTAAGCATTACCAAGAGCAGCATGAGCAAACCTCTGAAACACTCACACAAAAATGAATTTTTCTTTTACATCACAGCATGTCAGATATTGAAGTGTAATCTCAACAAGTGCAAGAAGCAACAAAAGAAAGATCTGATGCTCTGAATATACTGTACACCACCTGGACATCCTGACAGTGAAGAGGAAACTGATTTCAGATTCAGGGACTTCTGTTGGAGGTTTGACTTAATTTTATAGCAGTGAAATAGCATAGGTTAAAAATGTGGACATAATAATCTCTTAAACATCCAAAATGTAAGAGTCTTAGTATCTCTGTCACATTTTCTTTTTCTGTTTTGTATCTTATTCATACTTAATAGACCTGTGAAAAGTCAGGGTGACACCTTTGGATCTGCCACCAGCAGCTGGTTTCAGTTGAACATTCTGTTGCTAGTAGCAACCACCATTGGCATAATTCCATAGCAGTTGCTGCTCAACTGACATTGTCACATCCACCATTTTGTCAGATCAGAGACCAAGCAAATATTGACAGGCATTTTTTATTTACTCCTCAAATGCTCTTGTTGGGGCATTATCTGTATAGGTACTCTTTTTATTGTAGCTGTTTTGTGGTAGTTCATTTGTAATTTGTTAACTGCATGTTTTTCTGTGATCAGTTTACTGCTAAAACCACGCTAGCCACTATACTAGCTGTCTGAGGCTAATGTGTTGCTAATTTCTGAATTCACCAAATATTGGCAGAATGGGAAGAAAATCTCTCGTTATACAGACTTGGCAGTGTTCACACATGATCCAAGATGGTTATCCCCACTGCTAGCCTTGTAGTCACATCATTTTAAATAGTCTAAATGAGCTACTTTTGCGCTATTTACGTATTTGGAGCGTTAACAAGTGAAACCAGACAAACTGTGTTTTGCTCCTTTTAAATTAGCTGAGTAGATTGTGTTAAGGCCCAAACGCACTGAAAGCATCTGATGAGTGTGTTTAAAAGTACACCTATTGTTTTAAATGGCCGAACACGCACCAAAAGCATTACGAGCGCCACTCTGACCTGGTTTCGATTTTGGAGCGTCAAACGAGTGGCTGAGGTGAAAGGTGTTGGCATTTCAAATCTGACGCCTGCAGTGCGCCATAGGAGCACCAATTGACGCACTTCATTTGAGGCGCGTCAATTGGTGCTCCTATGGCGCACTGCCATAGAACGCAATTTTTTAAATACCAAGAGAAGCAGGAGATAAGTAGCCTACATATCAAGTTGTCCTTCAGTGCACTTGTATAAAAGTCTTGAAGGACTTTCAGGGCAAAAGGATCTAAATCTTGTCAATAAAATGTTCTAGTTTCAAGTGTGTGTCGGATCTTTACTTCTCTAAGAGAAAAATTGGGTCACAATTGAAAGATAAATTAAACTAAAATGCTACTCTTTAAAAGTGGTTTCAGAGAAGTGAACTATGGTATGTCTGATATGAAACAGCTACTTTGCCCTTCAGAAGCTGACAGTGTTTGAGTTTGCTAACCTTTGGCCAGAGTGACACAGGGATTGTTGAACATTGGCATGACACAGAAACTAGGACCATGAGTTACTGTGACATCAGCTGGAAAAATGTCAAGCTAATAGAGACAATAAAACACCCAGTGTATATCTAATCAAAGCCAGACATCAAAGAAATTAAGGAGAGAGGTTTTGTCTGTTTAGGCACAGAGTTATCTGCGGCTAAGAAAAGCTAACAGCTAAGTGAGTACAGACAGGCATGTGAGTTCATTTAAGTTAAACTGTAAGCATTTTGTCACACTCTTAACACTGATGAATCACACATACATTTAGGTAATTATATCAAGTAAGGCCATAAAATAATGCAGCAATAAGCATGGTTTCAAATAAAAATGGGTATAAATAAATTGGTTATGTACTCAGTACATTATGTGCGAGGGGGTGTAACAGTATGGGCTTGTGCATGGGTGCTGCGTGGGCTCTCTGGCACAAGATGTCAATGAGGATAGCAGGGTGAGGCCAGGTGAGGTGACAGCAAGGCACTATCACCTGGACTTTGGGATCATTACTTTCTGGTTTGCTATATAAGCTGCAGAACCTCACCAGATGAACACAAGCGCTGCCAAGTGGACTTGCAGATACACTCGCAAACTCAGGTAAGATGAAGAGCTGACTCAGTTGAGCAGCTGAGCTTTTGATTTCAGAAATACTTCTTGGTGAACATGCTGTGCTAACCAGCTTTATTATCTCCTTGTTTTAAGGTCTAAGAGCCATGAAGGTCCTTGTTGTGCTCGTCCTAGCTGTTTTCAGCGGTGAGTATGATGGCAAAATATCATTAATCTTTTTTGGAGCATGAAAACATTTCTACTGGTATACTTAAGATAAAGAACTGCAAGCCTTGCTAAGGGGTAAGTATGCACTAGTATAAATGCCTTAATATCTCATATCAGGCTGTCATGCATGACTGAAAAATATGCAACACTCTCAAACTGTTCTTGTGTCCATCCAACAGGCTGTCAGGCCAACCTTTTCTACGCTGATGCACCTAAGCCACAGCTGGAAGTGCTGACTGATGCCTTCTGGGACTATGTTGCCAAAGCCACCCAGACAGCTGATGAAACGGTCCAGATGATCAGGAAGTCTCAGTTTGGACAGGATGTCAGGTAGGTCAGACAAGAGCATTGTGACCATTGGTGACATGCTAATGATGTGAAAAAATGCAATTCCTCCTAACTAAAAAATGAACCAAAGACAAAACTTTGTCTCTTTGTTCACTCTTGTATAGTGCCCGTCTGACAGAGAGTGCCGACATGGCCAGCACGTATGCAGTCACCCTCCAGGAACAGCTTCCCCCTGCAGCCCAGGACCTGATCACCAAAGTCACCACAGAGGCTGATGTGCTGAGAGAGCGTGTGACCCAGGAGCTGAGCACCGTCAGGGACAAGCTGGAGCCCTACACCGAGGAGATGAAGGCCCAGATCCAGCAGAGAGTGGAGCAGCTCAAACAGGAGCTGGCACCCTACGCAGACTCCCTGGATTCTGAGACCCTGAGGACCACCCTGATGCAAAAGAGTGAGGAGCTGAAGACCAGCCTGGAGCAGAGTGTGAAGAATCTGCAGGCTCAGCTGGGGCCCTACACCGATGACCTGAAGCAGAAGGTGGACCAGCACCTGCAGGACTTCAAGGAGAGTGTGGCCCCCGTTACCACGAAGGTCCAGACTGAGCTGACTCAGAGAGCCCAGCAGGTGAAAGAAATGGCCGCCCCCTACGTTGATGAGCTGAGGGAAAACCTGGACCCCTATGCCCAGGACCTCCAGGCTCGTCTCACCTCCCTCTACGAGTCCTTTGTCAAAACCAACTAAGTCAACCTCCACCTCACATTAAACAGAAAGGAACTGCATCTGAAGAAACATGATTCTCTGATTCCCAAGAACACATCCATGTTGTTAACAATATGACATAACAAGCTTTCCAGTTTTGGATATGTTTAAAGTATTAAATAATAAATAATAAATATTGAGTGTTGGTCTGTGACCACACACTGTGTTCTTTTCCTATATTATGGAAATAAAGTAAAAGCAAAACATAAACTTGCAAGTCTGTTGTTATTTACAAAGTCCTGGGGAAATTTTAAATGAGTGTTGAGGATGTCAAATGCTTTACTTGCAAACTTAGACAAGTGACAACAGTATATATTTTCTTTTTTAAAATTTAAATGAAAAATAAATATAGGAAAAATGAAAAACAGCAATTACACACATCCTTACCTAAATGTGGTAATGGAAACTAGAAACAGTGTCTCCACTGTGGTTACTCACACCTACATAATGAAATGGTTTGCTCATCTAAATCTGCTTTAAAACAAGTATATTTTGTTTATCATGCCAATATAAACAGTTTGTTTCTTTTGAGCTGCATAACAAATGTCACATACATGAAAACATAAAAAACACTGGGTTTTTTTAGACTTGACTGGATGCAACAAAAATCTTTGAAAAGAATTAGTGCCATCTGGTGAACATATTAAAGTGTCACTTCAGCATAAAAACATTCATGTGTAGATATGTGCAGCATAGTGGGCAGCCATTTTCAATGTGTTCATATACATTGTGACATTTATAAGAAAGCGGGACACTTTCTATATTAACTCCACAAAAAATCAGTGGGGAATAAAGCCTGTCTTGTTTGTTCAGTGTCTGGTTGCAAACCCCCCCCCCGCCGCCACGCCCCTGTAAGTAGTTGTGGGTCCTGGACAGGGCATGTTCAGGTTTGTCTCTGCAGGTCTGGAAGTTCATAAACACATCCTGCTTCTACCTTGGTTTTTCGTTTTCCTTTTGTGCCTCCATCCCTGCTGCCAGATCGCTCCCACGCTGCCTTACCCAGTGGCAAACAACATTCCTCTGTTCTGCCCCCAGCTGTCACAGACTACAGTATGCTCCCCATTAACCCTCCAAGCACACACACAGCTCTGATTTCTCATTATGACTGATTATGTGAAGGTTTTTGGTTTCATTCTGAATCTACATGTTTTAAAGATAAAAGTTGGTATACCTTTCCCGATGTATTAATATAAATGCTTACTGGGTTTCACTGGATTAAGGACCCACCTTTCCCCCTTTCTTTTACTTTGTTTTACTGTACTACAATTATTTTATCTTTATGATTAGACTTTGCACTTTTGTCCTACAGCGGTCAAGCAATTATGATTTGGGAGTTATGAACCCAGTTATTATATAATTATTAAAGTAAATGAATGACAAAGTATAATATATATATTTTTAATCAGAATACCTTCATAGATCCTGAAAAGCAAAAACAAGATGTTAAGCATTGTTTTAAGCATTGTACAATTAGACGGGAGATAATGGACAGAAAAATCAATAAAGACAAATGAAAACACACTATGAGCTACACTCAAACCATGTATTTACTGTAGATCACTTATAATCACTTGTGAAGGCAAGACAGGTGAACATGGTGTACTGAAGAGTGTGGCCATTCTCAAAGTAAGAAACTCATGACTGTGTTTATAACAAAACAATCTACTGTTAAATCTTTGTCATATATAATTTCAATTTTAAATGTATAGATCTAGGGAAGATGATCTGTAACATGTAATTGTTGGAGCAGACTGACTGTTGACTTTTAAAAGGCTTTTACATGTTTTGATGAGTTACATAACTAACTGAGGCAGCCATAATCATCCTTATGTATCTCTGTATGAATCAGTCAAGTTGCATGTCATGTTTTCAGCTGTCAGAAAATATACTAAGGGAAACATATTAAAGGAACAGTTCAACATTTGGGGAAATGCACTTATTGGATTGATACCACTCTTGTGATTGAACAATAAATATGAAGACTGGAAACAGCTAGCCTACCTTTATCCAAAGGTAAAACCAGCACCTAATTAACACGTTATATTGCGATTGTTGGATCTGTACAAAAAAAGTGTAAAAACATTAGGTTGTTATTTTACAGAGGGTTATGTGTGGGACTATTTAATTAGTGAGCTTTAGAGGTGCTGGTAGGCTTTTAAAAAAATGTTTACTTCTGAACAGAGCCAGGCTAGCTGTTTGCCCCTGCTTTCAGTCTTTGTGCTATGCTAATCTAACAGACTCCTGGCTCTAGCTTCATTTTAACACTCCACGAGAGTGGTATCAATCTTATTATCTAACTCCCAACAAGAAAGTGAATATGCATATTTAATAAAATGTTGATCTACTCCTTTACACTGATTTAAAATAATACCTGGCCAAATAAAAGATCTGTGAATACAAAGAAACATATTGCCAACTAACCAAGTTTCTGCACAGCTTGAAATCCTTAGCCTAAAAGGATAACTGCACAATTAGCTTGCCCTGTCTCACCCTGAGCATCATACAGCGAATGACAGCAGGCGGCGATCTGACTCAAGGTTACTTTTGTCACTGGACACACATTAGCTGAGGCATGCATCAAACCTGTGAACCCTTCATTACAGAGAGACAGTGCTATGAACTCAGCAGCCCTACTCAGACATTTGGCTCTGTTGGCACACATCTCCATCAGCTGATAGCGCTCTGACTCAGAACCAGGGGTATATGCTGCAACAAAAACACTCAATTCTGAACTTGAACATTCAGTTCAACAACTTTTAACCGACAGACGTTAACTACAGTAACCTTGCTGACTCGTCTAAACAGACGTTTGCCTGGTGAGATCATCCAGACTTAACCAAAAACCAGCTTCCAGAGAACAACATCATCAGGCCAGGGTTACTTTCGTTCACACCATCTAAAGATGCCCTCTCACACACCCTTGCCTGATATACATTTCCTCTGTTGTGGAGCAAAAGGAGAAGCAGCTGTAGTTCAGATAACCGTGTCAGATATTTTACTGTATTACCTCATGGTTCTTCTTGATTCTCTCTGTTTCACTTCCCCGTCTGTCCCTTTAACCTGGTGGTTCAGCAAAGGAAGGCACAACATCGTGTGTTTGTACGGTCTGGCCTGTGACCTTTGCTGTTACTTGTGTGTAGTTTGGTCCCTGTGGTCCATCACCTCTGCATAATTCAAACACAAAATATCTAGTTTACTGTAATCTTCATACTGGAAATACATCTTAGTAGCTAGTGTAGGTGAATGTTTCACACAAGAGATTAAACATGTTCCTCAAATCTGAAATACAATGGAAAAAGAAAATCCTTATGAATGTGTAAAAACAAAAAGTCATTGTGTGACAACGTTCTATGCAAAATAATGGGAATAAATTACTGATCTTGATTTGTTTGTATGTTTGAACTGGACTGGACTTGTTATCTAGATATACAGCATTCTGCGACACACCTCCTGCAGTGACACACAGTACACACTACTGTCGTGGAAGGTCAAAGGTCTTTTGTTTTGAACAGTAAAGTGACACATAAAGGTACTGAGTTATCTCTTGCATCTCATTGTTGATTGATTACCATCTAAACAGAGAGAAGAGCATTTTCATTCATTACAAGATAGGTGAAGTATTCGGTGGACACAGTCTCCCAGTCACTTAACACATAGTTGACCCCTTTGGGTTATCACACTTTAATGTTATCATGTTCTCACACTAATTACCTGACCAGCCCAACCCATTTAAACTTTGCTCTTGTGTAAAGTTGGATTTATGTAAAAAATTACAGAACAGAGAAATCTGTTGGGTTGACAACAAAGAGGCCAAATCCTAAAGGGCAAAGGTCATTACACATGGGCAGGGATGGAATCAGAGTTGCACTTTATAGCAAAAAAAACCCAATTTGTTTTATCATAACTAATGCTAGCAAAACAAACACTGATATGTCATGGCTGGTAGGGTACAGCCTAATTATTTATATGTGATTTGTAAAATGATGGTGTTTTATTTAAAATAAGCCAGTTTCCAGTTCTTTTACCACTTAAAATTACAAAACACAACTGGTAAAGTATGACAAAGGAGTTATACAATGTGTCCCCTACTTTCAATATAGGCCACTAACAAAAGGCCAAGGCTTTAGTCGGATGGTGAAATACTCTACATTTATAGACAGGTGACTGAATGTAACAGCATGAAGAAGAGCCCTCAGTGAGTGTGGTGCACTACACCAAGTGCTCCTATAAATAAATTAAATTCACAGTTTTGTATACTGCTTAACTAATAGATTTTAATCAGGGTTTGGGATTGAATTTACAGTTTTTGGGTTTGGCATCATTTGTGGTTCAGTGGTGACGTCTTTATTGAGAATAGGGAAGTCTGTGTTTGATCCACTGCCAGTGCAACGACAATCTTTTAAAACCGTAATCATAACAGGAAAATAACAGGTCTGTCTGACAGAGAGGGCAAGTATGCATCTGTGTGTGATGGAGGTGTCCAACATAAATATGCACCAGGGCTCATGACAGCTATGTTCTGCCACTAAACAAATATGTGTTGCTCAATAAGCTGTTGTAAACGCTTTCTTTCTGAATCAAACGTCCCCTTTCCTATGCCAATTTCGAAATACTGGACATTTCTTGGAAATAACTGTCCTCTGTGAAAACCTTCAACATAAAAAAAACAGATATTATTTCAGTGTTTTTCCGCTATGGTTTCTGTATAATCTACTTATTTTGTTCAGTGTCTGCACATTGTATTTTACAGCTGATATGTTCTCTGTATTTTATTACCTGTAATCCTTCTTTTGTACAGTGGGCTTGCTGTACCTGAGTGTCCCCAAGCCTGAACATGCCCATCTTGTAGTGCTGACACCTTATTCGCACTTCAGGCACTTGGTGGTAATTTATAGCTCTATGTCATGCAGCAGAACAGTACAGAAAGTACAGTGCCTAGAAAATGCAATTTGGTCTGCATACAGAAAAGTCACATATGCTAAATTCACCATTTGGAATATGAGAGTGGGATTGTCATGCAGAAATGCCATATGTGTTGGGGGTTGTGTGGCTGTAGGGGGGTGGATGGGTGGGGTGTCAATGGCCAGCGCTGGCAGACAATTTAGATTGTAATGCATGTGTGAAAGGCCAATTTACATCCAGGTGCAAGGAGAATTTATATTCAGATTAGACCACTTGGTGATAATGATCAGAGAAAAACCTGCAAAGCTGTGGTCACTTAACACCAACCCTGCAATAATCTGCAGTGGAAGAATGATCAAAGCTGTTACTCAAGTAAAAAGTAGCAATACCACCATATAAAAAGTAAAGGTAAAGTACAGTTAAAGAACAAAGTTGGCAGCAAAATATACTTAAGTATTAAAAGCTACAATTTCCCTGGTTAAATTACAATTATTTGTACACACTGTTGAGATGTTGCTAAATCTATAATTCTTTATACACTGTTGTACCATATTCTAAATCATGCCATCATGCTTACAAGTTCATCTTTCTGAGCCATCTGAGAAATGTACATGTGTGTTTTCCACTGAGATGTAGTGGAGTATACTCAGTGCTGGAATGTAACTAAGTACACTTACTCAAGTACAGTAATTGTAGTTTACGTGAGTGTTTAATTCTTATGCTACTTTATACTTACTCTATACTTCTACTCCACTTTCAGAGGGAAATATTTGCTCTATACTCCACTAACTTTATTTGCCAGCCATAGCTACAAGTTACTTTACAGATTCAGGTTTTACAAAGCAGCTTAGAAAATATGATGTATTGTTATAATTTAAGATAACCAACAGTACATAAAGTAGTTAACATTAGCTTAATCTCCACCTATTTTACATTGTAATGTCTACTTTTACTCAAGTAGGCTAAAATATCCGAATGGCTACTCTTTCCACCTCTGAACATATGAATAAAGTATAAAGTAGCCTACCCCAAAAAAACTTTCTCTAAGGTTCATTGTTGTTGACGCTTTGTCAACTGTGTGAAAAAATATGCATACAGAAACAGAGAAATATTTTTCATGAATGTGAAACTTTTAGCTTGTTATTCCTGTGAAAGCCAGATTGCTCAATCACTTGCTCAAACAATGCAAACCTGCGAGAACTTCGGACGCGGTGTTGGTGGCACGCTGCGTGGAGGGAAAAACAGGAATCTGTGCGGACAAATATCATCATCACCACCACCACGTGAACGCGTGCACGCGCGAGCAATCACCCCCCTCCCCCGCGCGACACGCGCAGCAGCAGCAGTCTCCCGGGACTGTATAAAAGCCCTCAGTCACCGTTCAGAGGGCACGGAGGAAGCTCAACCTCAGGTGAGTGAAAGGACAACGCAGGCAGCTGCAGAGACCTCATGTGTTCTTATTTAATACCAGCTTAAAGAAACTGCTTTCTGCTTAGTCTATCTGTATTAAATTTGATCTATTTTTTTATTTTGGCGATGCTCAGTTATAGGCTGTAACTATATTTGTCAACATTTATGTGTTTCCCAGTTAAAATAGTTTCCTAAAAACATTCTTAGTTTAAATTGTAGTCTTTAAAATAGATAAAATCTATTTTGAAATTCTGCTACATCTGTTTGCATTATATTGTTGATTGCTTACCTTTCCCCCCTTTAATTCACAGGTGTATCTGTCTATCCAACAACCATGAAGGCTGTAGCTCTGATCCTTGCTCTGGCAGTCATCACTGGTAAGTGCACTGCTTGTCTAGGATTTATCAACATCATTTTTTATTGGATTTAATGTTTGTATATTTATCCAAGCTTTCCATGTGTGCCCACAATAGGCTGCAATGCCCGTGTAGTGCGCCAGGCTGATGCCACCCCAGCCCGCTGGGAGGCCACCGTGGATCGTTTCTGGCAGTACATCTCTGACCTGAACCAACGAGCCGATGGAGTCGTGGAGAACATCAAGGCCTCTCAGCTCAGCAGGGAGCTAGAGTAAGTGAACTTGAGCAGCTTATCATTCTCTTGCCTTCTCATTTTCAGTAGACTCAGTGACCAGTGCACCCTTAATTGCAGTGCTTTACTTGCACATGCTCCTGTGTTTTCAAGATCTCCTTCCCTTTCCTAGTTCCTACATTCTCTCATTCATGCGAACTCTCATATTTCCAAACCTTACATCTCTCTAACCTCACCCATGTACTATGCTTACAATCCAAATTTGTCCTCATATCTGACCATGACCATGTTCTTCTGCTTTTTTAGCACTCTGATCACTGACACCATGGCCGAGCTGGCAACATACAGAGATGACGTCCAGGCCAAGCTGAGCCCCTACACCGAGAGCTACACTGGTCAACTCACTCAGGACATGCAGCTTCTGGCCAACAGACTCCAGAGGGACATGGTGGATGCCAAGGAGCGCAGCACTGACTATCTGGGTGAGCTCAAGTCCATGGTGGAGCAGAACGCCGACGATGTCCACAGCCGCATCAACACATACACCCACAAGCTGAAGAAGCGCCTGAACAAGGACACTGAGGAGATTCGCAAGTAAGTGCAGTGGAGACGTATTTACTTACACTTAACTCTTTCATGTCTTTGTTAATATGAAACCTAAATGTCTCTTTCTTCTTCACCCCAAGCACCGTGGCCACCTACCTGGGTGAGCTCCAGTCTCGCACCTCCCAGAACTTGGACACCGTGAAGGGGCACGTTGAGCCCTACGTCCATCAGGCCAGTGACACCGCCGCCAAGAAGCTGAGCGACATCTCTACCATGCTGAAGAGCCAGGCTGAGGGCTTGGGCCAGCAGCTGGAGACCCAGGCTGAGGGCCTCAAGACCCAGCTGGAGTCCACCGCCCAGGACCTGCGCACCTCCCTGGAAGGCAAGATCGACGAGCTGACCGAGATGTTCTCCCCCTACGCCGCCCAGATCCGTGAACAGGTTGAGAACATCATGGACAAGGTCAAGGAGACCACCACTGCCTAAAGAAAGACTGAGGGGTTTTTTGAGGGTTGTAGATGGTTGGTGGTCCACTGTTTGTAGCAGGAGGGATGTGTAAACCACTGATTTCTTAATACCCTGGCAAAGAGGGGAAAGGGAGGAGTTGAGGGTTACAGGTGATATCTTCATTTGGGTGCTATATTGTTCAGGGTAAGGGGGTTGATGAGATGAAGATGGGAGGATGAGGTGCAGATAAATGTCTGTTTGGGTTCTTTCTTCTCTTATTGACTCCCTTGATCACTGAACACAAGCACCCCAGTCAATAACAACCTTTATTACACAGGAGACAATTATTTGTAATATGCTTCGCTTTTCTACTTTGAATGAACTGTTCTAGCTGCCTACCCCCCCCCAAGGTTTTGTCTCGAGTTTCCTACATTTTGTTTGGTTATAAATATAACTGCTGAGTTTGAGCCTCATAGGCCTGGATTCCAGCCCGTATCATCCCTAAATGCACCAAACACAAGTGTCTTCCATTTCAATAAATGCACTGAATTTTTCTAGAGGTGATACTGAACCATTAAAGTGCCCTTCTGTATTGTCTGCATTTCTTGTTGTTGTGGAATGTAACTGTGACTTGATGCAGTTACGACAATCCGTGACTATCAATGTAATGCTGCCTGTCTGTTCTTCAGTCTGACTATAGAGCGTCCCTTGTGTCAAATGCCCACCATGCTGCTCACTGTCAGTGCACTGCCTGTGGCTGCAGTGTGCTGATCAGTGCTGAGTGAATAAAGAACCTAGAAAAGAATCTCTGTTTCCACTGTTTGTTTTCTCTGGTCAACATTAAAGAGTAATATAGTATTTAAGATGAGCTAAGGAGTGCAGACTTCACAAGTATTCCAGTATTGTATTTTAGTCTCTATAGCAGTTTGAATAATGTTCAAAATGTCTAAAATAATCTCTAGAAGAATGGCTGTCTTAAAGGCTTTCACCAAATGCTTCATCCTGAGCAATTTCTAATACATTTAAGTGCTTCAACTCTGAAAAATCTCCAACTCATCCACTCCAACTCATCATGTTCTTACATTTAGCATTTGTTGCATAAGGCTACAGGGGCTAACTATATAAGGGAATTTATCTGAAGCCATTGGGCACTTTTTAAACCACCCCACCACACACACACACACATGAACTTAAATGTACTGGTCCTCAGAAGTAATTCACTTAAAGTTTGAAAAAAATTATTCTTTGCTCCCTTTCTCTATTACCTGTACTCCACCCCAATCCTCTCCCTTTCTCCATTTGTTCTCCTCATACAGCCACCCCCCACCACCCTTGGCATACCGTTATTCTAGTCCAGACTTGTTAAGATCTGTTCCCAGATTTCTTTCTCTTAATCCCAGCGGGCATCTGGGAACATGCTGTGGCCCTGATTGAATTCTCTATATGGTGACACCCAACCATTTCTACCTTTATCTTGGCTCAGATCATATTATAAAGAATGCAGCAGTGCATCTACATCTACATTCATACAGCACATGCACAGATACCGTTTGTAGACAGTGTGTTCACATGCACGTATTGTATATGTGTGCAAGCATGTGCATACTGGTGGCCTAGTGATTAAGATACATATCATTAAACTGTTTCCTGTGTGTCTCTACACTGTCAGCTATAAATAAAGGCAAAAAATTCCCAAAACCTATAGAAAACTTTTAGTATGGGTCTTTATGAATTTACTTTTTTTCTGACAGGTCTTACAACCATTAGGAAACATATCTGCCCCCAAACAGATAACTCATTACACGATAGTGGTTTCAGTTACACTAGAAAATTAGGATTTTCAGCTAGCTACACATCTGGAGCTCTCTAAGGGGAAAAGATGGCCATGATTGTCCTCATCTCAGATCACTCACTCTTCCAAAAAAACCCAAAACAGTTAAAATAGTTATGCTTATTAAACTCAGCAGGATTTTCCCTTTGAAGTGCAGAGCAAAGGCCAGCAGAGGACACCATTTGTCCCTTGTTCATCTCCTCTCCTCTCCTCTGACCCCTCCACTTGAATCCATGCGGCATGAAGATGCAGCTGTGTTTTCTTTTTTTGGAAGATAAAGTAAACTACATCAGCCTCATAAAGAAACACATACTGTGAGTTTCAAGAACGGAACACACATTTTCTGAGGTTAAGTTTAATCAAGGAGCTGATAACTTAATTAGGAATCACTTGGATGTGTGTGTAATTAAGATAAAAATGTGAATTCATGAAGGTCACATGAATTGACCACTCAACAATCGATGTAATATGATTGATGCTTGCAATATGCCATAATAGTGATTTTGAATTGGCATTTTTTGAATTGTCATGGTGGTCTAGGGGTCTAAGACGTGTACCACATGACAATAACATCCATGGCTGGAATCAG
Source organism: Macquaria ambigua (assembly GCA_008360985.2). Lineage (NCBI taxonomy): Eukaryota > Metazoa > Chordata > Actinopteri > Centrarchiformes > Percichthyidae > Macquaria > Macquaria ambigua. Next base: position 105,372 of record VMKM01000484.1, read on the forward strand.
TCCAGAGCGATTGTTGCATGTTATCCCCCTTTCTCTGCCCCCACATTTCCTATTTAACTCTCTATTGTGCACTATCGGAAATAAACGCAAAATGCCTAAAAATAATATTTTTAAAATGTGGTTTTGAATTGTATATATATATGTAGAGTAATATGTTGTTAACTCTGAAAGTCAGTTATTATATATTGTTTATCGTTAAATCAAGCAGTTTCTTTTACCTTCAAAACAACATCATTGTGTTACAACAAAACATGTTTTCCCTTTCTATGTGTGTTAAAGGCCATTGCATGTAAAGTGAAAGAATGACTAACACCATGACTAGGTGTTTGCCCCCTGTGATATCACTCCTTTCAGGAACCAGTGTTTATTTAGAAACCACAAGTGAAACTCCTACATTAAACTGTCCATTCTTGCAAGGATCAGTCATGGATGGTAAAAACAGGAAAACCACAAGCACCCTGCCAGATCAGCACTTCTGCTCCGTCTGCTCCTATAGGGTGTCTGCACTCTGAGCACTGCCCAGCAACAAAAAAAAAAGTCCCAGCAAACTACCAGGTGCTAGCAAGCCTATGACTGCTAGTAACCCCTCCAAAAACACCCCTGCAGAGATTTTACCTCTTATTACAACCCCTTCTCTTCTTTCCGTCCTTTCCCTCCCATTCAGAGCTGGCACACAACATCAGTCACTACAGGGGAGCTTGGCCAAACACAAAAACAGCCTTTTTGTGAGCTTGTTATTGCAAATTGGGAGCACGCAAGGGGCGCACTTTCACGCCCTATGCCTCCAACAATTATTCAAGAAGAGCTTATATGCACGCAAGCACAAGCTCATACAAACCACTTCATAACAAAAGAGATGGAGATTTAAGTCTTTCAGAGGCAATGTGTGAGTGTTGAGGCATGTGGAGGCTCATTTAACTCAATTGTAGGCTGTTCATCATAGCGATAGCACCTTATAGGCCAAGTCATCAGCAACAAATGGACAATTGGCCCTTTGCAGCAGACTGCTTGGTGTGAAAACAGGATATGTTAAGCAGCGATGAAGCCTTCAAACAGTCAGACACAGACTTCCTGGCTCTAACTCAGGTCACATTTGTAGTGAGGGGTTACTGCAGTTCAACCAACTGTACTGTTTTTCTATTGCATGCTAACTTAGAAGATGTACCACATAAGGCTTTGTCTGACTCACTTCCCTTTTAAGAAAGGGAAGGTCTGGATAAAATAGACATCAAATGAGGCAATGAAATCCTTAGTAGCGCAGTGGATGGAAAAATACCCTAAAACAGAATAGGACATTGCAGAAAAGCAAGCTATCAGTGACTTCTGTCCCATAAACAAAACGCACAAGGTAACATTTAGAAAGGTAGGATATCAGGGATAATATTTAATCAGCAGAGTTGGCCAAAAAAGTAAGTAAGGAATGAATACACATTTAAAGTCGTAAAAATGTAACTAAGGGACATTGGTGAAAAGTATCTATGTACATTTACTTAAATACTGAACGAAAATTTCAAGGTACTTGTACTTGAGTATTTCCATTTTATGCAAATTTATGTCTACTCCGCTACATATCAGAGGGAAATGCTGTACTTTTTACTTCACTACATTCATTTTACAGCCATAGTTACTAGTTACTTTTCTGATTAATATTTTAAATACAATATTTAAGTATTGCTTACACGTTAATGCATCAATAATAATGATCAAATACTACAATAATATAACACTGACACTGGCCATTCTGCATCATGACTATACCTTTACTTTTAATACTTTTAAGTAAAATTTTGAATGCAGGACTTTTATTTGTATAGGAGTACTTTTATAATGTGACTTTGCTATTTTAACCTAAGCAAAGGATCTGAATATTTCTCACAACACTACAAAGATATGAAGTATGCAACAGGCCAAAACACTCAGCAAATAAGGGTATGGAAGTGAAAAAAAGAAAACAAATGTAATTTTATGGAAAATCTACATGATGTAAAGGATGTGTTGCTTGACATCAGAATCTAAATAACCCATTACCACTAAATGTAAGGCTGCTTGACACAGAGTCCATGCTTGGCCAACACTTCAGGTCCAAAGGAGCTTCCAAATAGATCAGGTCTATATGGAATAATGCTATCAGTGCTGAACTATGTTCCTTCTACACCGCATCTCACCTTATATAGTGACACCAGTGATGCTTAGGGACAAACTCTGATCCTTTAAAAAGCACATCCCTTAACATCATCACCAAGCTGTTAAATATCTGATTTTTATTTTACACTAAATGCCTTGTAGGGACACATTTCTGATATTAAAATGACCCATCTGCTCCTCTTCATTCCCACCCTCTTCTTCGTAAATGATATGTGAATAATAAGACACTGTATACAGTGGTGGATGATGACTTTTATCTAGATTCACCTCATCAGTGTGCTGCATATCACACAATCTTAATGCGCTTAGTAACTTATTTGGTCAGGGGGGTTGTTTGAGTCGTGCCTTTATCATAAGTATATTTTGATGCAGTAACATCGTGCTGGTCAATAAAGGGGGCAGTGACACCTCAAGGTCACTGCGTGTACATGTTGACTTGGTGTTTTGCGTCACCCTCCTAGACCCGAGCAGGCTTATAAAGAGGAACACACATCAGCACTCAAAGACACTCGATTTTTTTTCTCCTCTGAGACGGAAAACAGGTATGTTTTTACATTTCATTTGCATCACTCCTAGAACTGAAAACAAAATTGTTTGTTACTTTCTTAACTGCAGGACACGAAACTTACATCTTTAATGACAAATGGATTGCATCAAATTTATTCAAAACTTTGGCTCTAACCTAAAGTGACTTATCTCTTAACGTTGATATCATGTGTGTTAAAAGTAGTATGGTAAAAAAAAAAAAAAGAAAAAACATGACAGAGAAAATGAAACCGCAAAGATAGTTGGAAATGAAGCTTTTAGCTGTTAGTTAATAAATTGTAACGAACGGACTGGACGTAAAGGGAGCTGTCCAGTCGCTGTGGTGCTGACATGCGTAGGCGCTATTTTTAAAGACAAAAAAAAACTTTTCATCAACACTTTTGATGCCATGGGAAACGTCTTTGTGCGCGACATTGAGCGCAAACTAACAGCAACCTGTCTCCGTCCTTCCTCCTCAGAGTCACTGCCAAGATGAGACTGTACCTTGCAGTTGCCGTGCTGATGCTGGCTTTTGTCGCATACACAGGTAGGTCTTGCGTCAGTTACGCCCTTAAAGCTTGCCAGCTATACGTTTTTTTTTTAACCTTCTTCCGTGTTGTGTAACTTTCTCTGTCTCTGCCCACCGCAGAGGCACAGGAGGATACCATTGAGCAGAAGTTCGCTACGTTTAGCGACCAGATGACTGAGATGAGCAGGACCCTGGCTGATAAGGCCAAGGCTACCTTTGAACAGATCCACACCAGCGACTTTGCAGTCAAGTCAAGGTAGGAATAATACACATAGAATAATAAGTAGGCTACATTCACAGATATGCACGTGCACACTTTAACTCTGTGTAACACACGGTTTTTCTACCCCCCCGCTCAGGAACTGGATCCAGGAGCAGTATGAGAAGATGAAGACCAAGTTGGGGGAACTCTCCCAGTAGACAGTTTACCAGCCTACAACCTGCCCTCCGCCCTCCGCCCCCCACCTCTGACCGCTGACCTCTTCACTCTCTCCTGTTGGGACGCTGATATGTCACATGACACATTAATCTGCTGACCAGGCAAAATGGTTACATTGCCTCTCTGTAAGGAGAGGTTGTTTTGTTTTGTTTTATAAATTTGTGTGTAATTCTTTTGAAAAAACAATGTGAAAAAGTGCAATAAAACACATCAGAAAATAAAAATAATGTTTTTATATAAATCCTGTGTTAGCATCAGAATTTTGTCAATGTAAAGAAAATAACAACTTCTTAGTGTACTGAATTAAAGCAGAAGAGTCTGTTAAAGATGTCTGATATCAATAAATGAAAAGTCTGGTCAATGGCAGTATGGCCTCCATATGTTATATAAATCACTGCAATTCATTTCCTTCCTAAATGTTTTTAAATCTATTACAGAGTTCTAAAATCAAGTAAAAAATACAAGTAAAAAAAAAAGGACAGAAGAATTCAGCCAACTGACAAATTAAGTTTTACGGGCAGAAGGCTGAAGTTTCTTGCTTTGAACTTTCTTGCATTAAACACTTATTTAATTAATAAATTAATGTTTTCAAGAGACAATTATACCAAGTAGGTTTTCACATACAAGGATTGCCTTGGTATTTTGGTGCATAACGGTCACAATACACATAGTAAGAGAAAAGGAAATGAAACAGGTACTGCAAGTTAAAAATCTTATATAAAATAGAAATTTACAATCAAAAATATTTAAAATATATCTGTTTTAAAATGAAAATAGCTGTCTAGTGTTTAAAACAAAGAGTTTAAAAACCTGAGCTTAAACAATTACCAAATTGGGGAAAAACTGTGAAACATGAAAACTGTTGGAATACTAACAGGTTAAAAGAGGTCTTTGCTAAACTCAGACATAAAGGCAGTTTGCAGGCTCGCAGTTCCTCATTTAAACATGTCTCCTCATGCAATCAGATGACAATCAGTGGTACATTAAACCCAGGTGCATCTGTGTTTCATGCCACTAAAAACCTAAACATAATGTGCGGATAATCAGGTCCCATGTTAATGAGATTTATTTTTCTTTTTTGAGAACAGTACTTTAGAGCTGACCTCTACGAGATTTAATTTACTGTCTTGTTGAAAAACTAACCAATACTGTGAATAGATGTGAAAAGTGCAGGTGTCTTTGCATATTTGATGTAGCTAAAGTTCTGTTGATGCTCTGATCTTTGTAACATCTAAAGGCACATTAAATAAAAAAACACTGTCAGTTCCTAAATGTCAAAAAACAAGTTTGCCTTTATCAGTTTACTAAACAAGCACTGTCTGATCACAATGTGATTGAATGGACCAAAAAATGAATTTATACTTGGGTCAATATCATATGAATGGGCACTAAAGTTGATTATTTAATCAAAGAATAGCCAGCATCATCTGATAGATAATAGTTTATTTGCGAAAATAGCTGGTACCAAAGGGCAAGTGCCAACATGACTGAATTTCTGGCATTTCACAACTCTTGGGCTAAAGTCACTGTTTATGCTGGGTTAATAATCCACCAGTTGTCCCAGTGCACTGAGGTCTGTTCCTGTCAAGAGAACAGGATGACAGAGGTCAGCAGCTGGTGCACAGAGGTCACAGATTGCAATTCTTGAACTAATCACTTTTACTTCGATTAGTTTAAGATGTCAAGTAAAACTGCTACTTTTTCATTAGTCATTGAGCATAACCTCTTCAGCCTTTTCACTAATTAGAGAATACACTGGACATGTTAAGAAAGGGTTGTGCTTCAACTGTTGGATTTGGACGAAAAGCTACTTCCTAATGTGACTAACTTAAAAGGAAATTGACCCTAAGATCAAAGATGTCATCACAAAGCTCTTACAGTAAATGAAGGGGCACTATCATTTTCAAGATTTATACAGAATACAGTATATATAAACATACAATATACACTCACAGTTGTATACTAAGCAAAACACAATACCTAAATACTTTAATTTAGATATGGCTTTAAAATAAGAGTTAAAGTGTGTATACGTTGATTTGTGTTCATTATAAATTTAACTTTTCAGATGCATAATGGGAGGCTGCAGTCATGTCAGGGACACACACATTTTTAGCTCTGTAGCCTAGCACAGTGCAGATGTTTAAAACCCAACACACAATTTAAAAACAAGGAACAATCTTGATCCCATCTGTTTAGACAGCTGTGAGATCAGGTTTGCAAGTGCAACGTAGTTATGAACTCTAATCTGAACATTAGTGTTTAGTTGTTCCCATTAAGAACATGTAGCAAGCAGTACTGACAAGATTAAATTGATTTTGTGGTGGACTCTGCCCACAGAAATGCTTTGCTTGGCTGAAAATGTTTATCTGTTTCACCTGCCTCCGGTCTTCCCTAAAACCCATATCTCTCCTGTCAGAACAGAGACTTTGACTAGCTTGTATACATATCAGCCCCCGCCAAATGGGTTGAGATATCTGATCCAAAGGGCACTTGGACAGTTACTGAACTCAGCTAATGTTGATCTTGAAAAGATGTCAAGAGTTCAGGATCTGCAGATCTAAAAAGCAATGTGTCTTAACTTGGATATTGTAATACAGCTGACATTTAACAGGGAAAATACATGACATAACTATCTGTGATGGGTGAAACCAACGACCAGTAGCTCTTGTGTCATTCAAACAAAGATTTCACATCAAATCAGGAGAAGTTTGCCTTTAAGTCCCATATATCTTTGATATCTTAAAAAAGTTTAAAAACAAATCTCACTAAAGGCTTGTTAGTCCATTTTCTGTGTGTGCACGAGTCTATGTATTATTGTTTTCTTATTTGTGAGAATATCAAAACAGTGTAAGAAGAGAAAATAGATCCATACTTTGTGTTTGTTTGCAACATTTCAGTCAAAGACCTGTTGCTTTGCGTTCTCTCAGATTTGGATGAACGGTCATCCCATCTGGACCAATGTTCACGCTGTTGCGGTCACCTAATACAAATAAAATGGCTCGATAACACTTGTTTCATTCAACTTCTGTTGGCCAGAGAGGGAAAGGTAAAAATACACTTTGTCACTCCTTTGCATATGTTTGTTGTGGTATTAATGAACTCATGGTCAAATTTTGTTTTGAAATCAGTGATTTTATTGAAAGAAAATAATATTCTGAAGAATAATTTGCTGAGAATACAGTAGGTTGTAGTTGTGACATCTAACTTGAACTGCAAATGGATTGTTTTGACAATTTCAACATTATAAAAAATACTATTATGACAAACTGCTGACAGTTGTGTTCCTCTCTCTTTGGTCATTGCAGATGTATATGAAAGACCTTGTTTTCAGTCTCATCTTGCTAATGCAAGGTATGGCTTTAAAAAGAATTATTCTACATGTTCAGTCTCAGTTCCTTTATTTCTGAGCTTGTTTCCAATTGCGTCTTTGCTCTTCCTGACTGACAAGTATCCTCCTCTGCAGCATGTGGCCCACTTTTGGCCCAGACTTCGGCCCCATTACAACCTGACCCTCCAGGAATACTGCAGAGACTGGCGGAGAAAGTCAGGTATTTCCACAAGCACTCTGCTCATTGTCCGCTTGCAGCTCATTAATGCAAGCAAGTTGGACTTCTCTGTAAATTATTGCCAGTTATCAGAATTGTTAAAACATTTTTCTTGTGTGCACATCGATGAGTTTGTGTGTGCATGTCATAGGGAAGCCAATGCTAAAGTCAAGGTCTTTGGGGGAGCAGCGCTGGGCTTCGTTGGTGCATACTATGAAGACCACATCCAACCAGTGACTGACAGTTACGCTGAATGGGCCTCTAATGTCAAAAGCTTTGTGTGGGAGAAGATCCGGACAACCATTGACAACTACATGCCATCGAAAGCAACTAGTCCAACTGATCAACCCCCTCAAAACTAAAGGAAAGCTGACAAATAAATGAATATCCGCATGTCGTATATCTACAGTCCTTTCCACTCATTGCTGAACTGATCATGTCTTAAGGTTTCAACAGGCTTTGCAGGTTATGTAAAATACAGAAAGAATCAAAATAAAATGTTACATCAACAGCAGTTATAGTAGATGTTGCTACATGGGCCCAGCTTGTCCTGCAAGAAAGGCAAAGAGAGAGGTTAAGAGCATAAGAGGGGATATTTAAAGGCAGCAATGAATACAATTATGTGATTAGAGGGTAGATTCACCAACATACTGTACATAATATGATTTATTTACAAAATTTACAGCATAATTTGTAGTTTTTCAGTATAAACATGCGCTTATACTGACATTTCCCTAGAAAGATATTGAATGAGTCACATTCAGTTCTGCTATTAAACAAATAAACCTCACTATTTTTAGTGACCTCTAGTGACCTGCTGCTGTGGTCATTAAGTCGTTTTCTCTTCTCTTTTATCTGCTGTTGTAACCTTGTCAAGAAAAGTGCTATATAAATAAAGTTTATTATTATTACTACTATTTGCAAAAATCTAGAAATCAGGACAGATGGGAAAAGGAGAGAAATAAAGGAAAACCTTTAAATCATTGTGAAAATGTTGTTGTGTTTTTCACCCTGCATGCAGTCTGTCTCAGGCTTTGAGGGTGAAAGGTGAAGGCAGAAATTCCAGCACGCATTGCTCTGGGTTCAGCACAATGTGTCTAGACATGTCCTAGTTGATTGACCTGCTGACCATTTCACTTTGATGTGAGCAGACATTATAAAGTGATTCTGTCTTACTGTCAAATAAAATGCTGAATAGCAAGAGTTAATCTAGTCAACAGTATCTTTTATTGCAGCAGGTAACAACACATGAGCTTCTTTAAAAGTTTTTTTGCCATAGGAGACGTGACGATTATGACATGCACTATGACATTTTGCAAATACACCACTAATGCAGTATCAGGAGGGCTCCAAGTGCATTGCCATATGAATGTAGATAAACTTACATTCTAGGAACATTGCATAACCATCATATTTCCACATATGGTATTTAAAGTGAATAACATGTACAATGGACTTTGTTTAGGTGATCATGTGTGTGTGGGTGTGCATGTACATGCACGTATGTGTGTGTGTAGGTGTGTGCATGCTCATCAGATGACGTTTGTTTGCAGTCCCCCCCTATATCATCCTGTCCAGATGCGAGCTCCGAGTTACAGACAACTCGCTTTCAGCGAAGACTGTCACTTCTTGGATCTGTACATCCAACACAGCAGCAGGTAATCACTCTTCTAAATGCAGCAGCTTCTCTTCTGAAGCTACTTCTCAATAGATTTCACTAAAACATCTATTTTATAAAACATTTAGGTATTTGATTTTTGCATTCAATGTCTGCAGTTTTATCAACTCCTAATGTTAAAATGTCAAATATGGGGAAGGATATTGATTCACTTAAAGGAGAGTTCAATTTTAAGTTTTTGTCCTTTTTTCTTTTGTTTCAGAAATGAATACAAAATATTCCCTGGCACTGATCCTCGCTCTGCAGGGTAAGGCAACATACCAATGCACTCTGAACACTTGCAGTGTATGGATTTGATTTTCAACTAAAGTTTAACTATGTGACTATGTGACAGAGAGCCATTGGAAGCAACTGACTTTAAATGTAAATGCTTTCCGTTTTTCATACTGCATTCCTCGTTGTAAAAACTATAAAAGTGAACATGTTTAAATTGAATTCACATGTGTTGCAATAATTTAATGAACTCTGCTGCATGGCTGGCTCCTATACCGCTTTATCTGTGGTTGACATGCAAGTTAAAGACTGATTTTTAAACAACACTGAGCTGCTGTAGCAGACAGCATTTTACACAGTGAATACTGGTCAAAGAAATCTGATTTTGGACACAATTACCAAGAGTGAGAAACCAAGCAAATGCAAGCAGCTTTTCTTTGGCCTTAAAGGCACATTCACACACAAACCCATAAATAGTTGTCTTGATTATTCTTCCAGTGCCAGAATTTGCACACATAGTTCTTTCATATTAACATTTCTGGGTGATCTTTTGACTTATTCTCATCAGGTTTTTATTTTTACAATGCTGGCTCTAACATTACAATCCTACCATTCTGATTTCATTCCAGTTTCCATGAGCCTGTGTGGGATTGCCCCACCATCGCCTGAACTTGTTGAAAAGTATAATGAGATGAAAAGTGTGTTCTACCAGAGGCTGCTGACTGCTTACGGCAAGGTGCAGGCCGCCGCTGCTCCTATTGTGGAGAAAGTCGGTGACAGCGAGCGTGGACAGGTTGCCAAAGACTACATCGAGGAACTGCAGACCAAGCCTGAGTTCCATGCCTTCATCAAGATTGCCACGTGAGTGAAAACCCTGTGTTGTTTCACTGTTCTCAACTGCTAATGTTAATAAATGTGTCAACTTCAACTGCAAATTTGCTGTGAAACAGTACTAATATATATATTTATATCTCACAATCTCTACTGAAAATATATCATTCACAGAAAAACAAAACTAGGTGATGAATCTTTTTACCATGGAGATGTCTTAAAATAATCTGTCTTCCCTGATTTGTGCAGTGGCCTGAGTGAGGAGGCAGGTCCTCTGGCGGAGAAGGCCCGTTCATTATTGCTGGGTGTGTATGAACAATACCTCCGCCCCCACGTTGGCGAACACCTGAGCCGCGGCATCGACCACATCAAGACCCACCTGGACGTAGTCCTGCCCACTCAGTAAAGAAGACCAACTGAAGCAAACCACCTCTCAGCAGCTTGTAATAGATGATAGCTCATAGAAACTTCACCAGTTTAGGCTGAGAAGAGCAATGCACAATGCAAATACAATCCTTTGCCTCTTTTCAAATCAACATCCTTGCCAAATCATGCAGAGTTAAAAGCAGGGCAAACATGTCAACACCACCTATGCAAATTGTGCATGTACAGTATTCTGTGTCTGATACACTAACCAAAGTGTGATTATGTATGTATATGTGTGAGTGTGTTCATTAAAGTGAACTGGAAACAATCTGGAATGTGCTTCTTCATTAAGAGATTGAAGGTTTACTTCCACAGTTGATATAAAAAGCTACAAAGGCTACAAAAGCTACAAAGCTACATTTTGTGGCATAAGTTATCCTATCATATTATTTTAGAATAGAATAGAAAATACTTTATTGTCTACCTTTTGCGTGCAAACGACAGAATTTGTCTTTGCTTGCATGTGCAAAAATCTGCTATTAAAAAGGGGTACATTAGAAAACAACATATCACATCCAGACAGGACACATTAAAACACATTTACTTAAAAACACAATTTTATGAGCAGAACAAAAGTTGTTCCAGACTCCACTAATCACTGTGTTACATAATTATAGTTATACATTTTAATTAACCTCCACATCTTAATTTGTTGCCACATACAGTACATTAAGATCATTCAATCAAACATTATGGAACTGTTTGGTTTATAAGATCAGCTGCCACTTTTATAAAACTGGAACTGTAATTTAAATGCTTTACGCTATTGATAAGACATTCACTTCACGTTTCATATTTTGAAGTAGAGGTACATTTTGTCATCTTTACTCTGAACAGAGCTCTTGGATCTCAGGCTCAGTTTGGGCCCAGTAAGTTAAACTTTGTTCCCAGAAGGGTGAAAGATTATGCCAGCAAGCGGTATATTCCTATCCTAAATTATTAATGTGTCTCACTGATCAAAGTACAAAACCACACAGATTATCCCTCCAAAAGTATTATTTACTTGAAATTAAGGTGTTGAAGACAACTTCTCAGTGTTGCTAAAGTGATCTCATTGAAACTCACTGAAGCAATTCTTTCATTCAGAGTTGATAGATGTTCGCAGTGGGCCAAGCCTGAGGTAATTTTGAATGATGTCATGATGTGCAACGGCAGCAGGATGTGCTAATTCTTCATTCTGTCTCATTTCAGACTTTTCAAACCTTTTTAGCATTTCAATTAAATCTACAAATATCCCTCCTGTGCAATTACAGTGTTCAAGACATGACACAAAGACAACAGACAACAGGACTGATGTTGTGTCATTGTTCCTGTAAGCATCAACAGTGCTATTATGCAGCTTAATGTCATCTGTAACAGAGCCGAGTCATCACAGCACTGAATCAGCTGGATCTAATCAAAACCGCATGCTCTCTGGCAGTTTGAATCCCACTGCTGCCCACAGATGTCCTCAAACTGACCTGAGCTCTCAGGTCAAAAGCAACATGACATGTGAGGCTGGATCGCATGATTGGCTGGGATGTTGTTTACATAGGACTCGATCAACATGAGGCCATTACAGAGAAAATGACTTCTAAAACCCAACTGAATCCCACTCATGAGATCAAAACTGAGACTTTGCTGTCGCTCTTTGTAATTATACACAATGAGGAACAACACAGATAGCTGGGAAGTTAATACACTTATTGTGCTGAAGTTTGATGATTAATAGATAAAAATTATGTTCTTCAGTCATAGAAAAAGAAATCTAAAGCCTGTGGTTTGTAGGTAATTCTTTTTTCTGTGTTTCTTTCTTTTTTTTTTACAAATAATGTTTCACTTTGGTTCAAAAACAAACACATGATTGTTGTTCACAAAATTGTGTACAAATGATCTGCCATGGCAAGTAAAAAAAGCTTTTGCACTAAATATTTACCATCACCAGCTTTCTCTGGCGTGGCAGCAATATGCTTCCATAGGTATCAAACACAAAATATTATTAAAAAAGAAATAAAAGTCATATGAGCACACCACAAACAACAGAAAATAAGCTAAATCAACTGGTCTGCACTTTGTACTCCCAGTTTCGTTTGAAATCAAAGGAGAAAAAAACATTTTATTTGTCACCTGCACCTTTGCCAGCAAATCCTGCGAAACAGTTGTTTGTCCATTTCTGATTAACAACCCACTGATCAGCAGATGTTGCTCAGGGATTTTTTACACTCACAAGTGAAAGAGGATCTATTATAAAAAAGAGCCGAAAAGTGTCTTTTAACTGCGGCCCAATAAATCTAATCTAGCTGGCCAAAATATTTCATAACCTGAAATAGCCGGATGACGTGTTCAACACACTCTAGACTTAGGAACATCTTAATAGGACTTAGGACTATTGTAATGTGACATGAACGCATCATCACCATTATGCAAGTAACAAGTACCTCCTTATGGAGGTTGTGAACAGGGCAATGTGGGTATGTTGCATTAATGAACTACTAACCTAATCAATGGAAAATAATTGATTGTGGTGTGTTCAAAGTTAGCATCACACACATAGAGTTAGTGGGAAATGTACCAACAAATCAAACCAGACTAGATTCCTAAGAGGCTTTTGATTGCGTTTAAAACCCCTTTTGATGCTTTATTTACATGCTTGTGTGTTTACGTTGATAGCCACAATGTCTGTTTCATCAAGACACAGTGTCCCACATACTCCCACAAACACACGCCGAGCAACAACACAGGTTTATCTACCACAGAGTGCACTTTGGCTCTGGGAGCGACAAGTCAACACATCACTCCTATATAAACAGGTTGGGCCAGTGGTGCCTCTTACTCACAGTCATTTCAGCAGAGGGATACAGTGAGTACTGACACTTTTACTTCAACTATTGAATGGAATAGAGTTTAATAGTCTTAGAAATGCATGCATGTTGTGTTAGATATGAGAACATTTGAAAGAAAATGTATATTTTGAGACATAAGCTGTATGTTCAGCAGAACAAGTGAGAAGAACAGTTGTTTTTGTGCTAGATTCATACATAGACAGTTAATATCAACACAAATCTATCAGCTACACATGAGCGGAGAAATGTATGACAATGTCTCACCCTAGTGGATGAAGTGAGGTAAACTTTAAATGTCTCTATTCTCTCTCCTCACAGACTCGAGTGACACCATGAATAAACTGCTGGTCGTTACTGTGCTGGTTGCACTCCTTGCTCTCGGTAAGTGCATTCTCAGACCATGAAATTGAATTCAGAAATAGGATAAATTGAATCATGGGAAAATATGTATTGTTTTCCTGATAAAATGCACTACCCTTTGACCCCTCTGACCTGTTTTTTGCAGGCGCTGAGAGCTTCCGCATGCCGAGGCAGGCTGAGGAGGAGCAGGGGACCCTGAGCAAGATCACAGAAAGCGTCAGGTCCTACTATGACGATGCCGTCAACTCTGCCAGTGGATACCTGGAAAGCATCAAGGGCCTGAAGCTGGAGGAGAAGGCAAAGTAAGAGGTTTTAAATGCAGATTCATTGATGCAGTATATAAAAAGTGTGGATTTATGCTCAAACTCTTCTCTTTCTGTGTGTTGCCCACAGGAATCTTTACACTGATACTACCACAGTTATGAGCACCTACGCTGGCATTGTGCAAGACCAGATTTACTACCTCTTTTACTCCCAGTAGTAAACAAAAAACTGATTTCCAATTACCTGTGCTACCTTTTCTGACAGCATAAGAACTTTCAAGCTCCACACAAAAGGCCCAAAACTCATTTGACATTTTGAACTTGGTCGTATCTCACCTCACCCAAGCCTCAAAACCTCAAGCAGCATCTTCAAAAATAATGGACCCCGTGCTCTTTGTGGCGCTTTCTCGGGCCACTGCACTGGTGGTAAATGATGATAACCACCCAACGGGGACTGTAATCCTTTGAAAAAACAACCAACAGCTTGCACAGAGAAACTGGACTGAACATCTTGGCAGGCACGAGCAAAGGAGCACACAGCACCTTATTACGGATTTCTCCATGGGACTCAGAATTAGAAAACAACCAGCCATGAAAATAATTTAATGATGTATCGCCACCTACTGGTGTTTTCATTTCCTCATAGTTGACTCTAACGGTCATCCCACCTGTGGATTAATTTAAATATTTGTGTCATATCTTGAAATAAAATATTTATACAAAAACAACAAACAAACTGGCGTCTGTGGTTGATAGATGAGAATTTAAGTGTTTGATATAGTAAATTGTGCATATTTCTCCTGTCTCAATGTGTAAGACCTGTGTTTCCTTTCACGTGTTTATGTCTGTATGAATCTGCAATGAGGCCCCAGACTTCTATCAGCTGAGGCAGCACCAGAACAGAGGCTTCTGTTGCAATTAATAATGGATGAAAAGAAACAACATGTAAAACGGGAGCGCAGAGAAACCGACAGAGATGAATCAACAACACAGACTGTGAAGTGTGTTTTGTGGATTCTGACAACCAGCGATGCAAGAGTGTTGTGATTTTTAATTAATGCATAAATCTACGACATGTGGCCTCTTCTGAAGCTGCAACCAACACAAACAAAAGAGATGCATTTGCTTTCAAGTATCATCTTGTTTTATTGATACAAAAGACGTAGACTGTACCAAGCAGACACAGGACAAACTACTCATTTGTGTGAATTCTAGGGACTACGGTATTCTAATACTTTTGAATAACACTTCTGCTGTTACTATACAACTACTATAATTATACAGACAAATGTTTTAGATGTAGTGCCCCATGCAGATCTTTGTGTTTGTAGACCTGTTGGTATTTGTATCCAGATCAGTCCAGAGTGGATCAATTTGAGAAGAGCTGCATTCTGTATTTGGTGTTCAGAATTTGTTTTCTGTCAACTGACAGCTGTGATCAGATTTGGCTTTGACGCTAATATGATTTAATCTGTGGGCATCTGCAACTGCAGCAAGACAAATACAAATTCTCCACATCACACAGCAAGAGAAGAAGACTGCTCTGGCAATCAAAACGTATTGTGTCCCTGACTTTTTAATTGTTTTTTTTTTACAAATGTGGTTTGACCAGTTGGATTCCGATCTCAGCTTTGATTTGGGTGCATTTACGTGTTTATTTAGAGCTGCCCACCTATCAGATTTCCACATTTTAATGCTTTTAGAGCTGTCACACCAGCATAAAAGGAATGGCACATTAAAGTGAGTGTATACATCCAGTGGTGTTGGGAAGGAGTGAGTAGGAGCCATGTGCATTGCTAAAATTAAGAAATTAAAATCTAGTTTCACTTAATATGTCTTTGCAGTGTTTTCTTATAGAAGAGATAATTATGACTTACAATTAATGTTCACTCAGTTTTGTGACAACTGATGATAAAAAGGTTGAAAGTTTGCCATCACTCCCTGTGGATATTTCTCCCATCCATAATATGGATAGCAGACTACTTAAAATTGCTGCTATGTGTCTCTTCCCGTATGTCATATATTAATCAGATGTTTCTTAAGTGGTGTATTTCCATTTGAGTGGAAAGAATCCAAAACAAATTCAAATTTCAAAGAGCAAAAAATTCTAACTTCAATGCCGAGAACAGCAGAACTATTAGTTGGCTCCCTGT
Organism: Macquaria ambigua; assembly: GCA_008360985.2. NCBI lineage: Eukaryota > Metazoa > Chordata > Actinopteri > Centrarchiformes > Percichthyidae > Macquaria > Macquaria ambigua. The sequence continues at coordinate 121,304 of VMKM01000484.1, forward strand.
CTTAAGCAAAATCATGGAGGGTATTATCTTCAAACAGATTCAATAGTACTTTATGAAGAATGAATAAAACATGCTGACAGACCAGGTTATTCCACCAGCACCGTTCTTGTTCATATGACGGATTACTGGTACAAAGAACTTGACGATAGCAAATCAGTAGGAGCCGTATTTCTGCATTTCAGTGCTGCACCTTTGACTCTTTCTCTGATAACAGGGCAAAAAGTATACTACAATGGCTACTTTTCTGATTGTAACAATATTTATTGTCAAGTGCCTTGGTTCACTCCTCTTTTAAGTATGTTATGCATGTTAAGTATGCAGATGACAGTATATTACTCTGCTCATCACTGTCATGACCTAGCCAGTGTATTAGGAGTTGAATTACAAGCTGTGTATGACTGGATCAATGAAAACAATATCATGTTATGATCATTGGAAACTGGAAATGATCCAATAGTCCCCGGCTCTGCCTTCCTATCCAAGGATTCAAGCTGGATCAAGTTAATCAGATTAAATTGTTGGGAGTTACACTTGATCAACATCTGTCCTGGTCACTGCACATTGACACTACTGTTAAGAAAATTGCTATTAGAAAAATTGTATTAATGTTTTATTTGGACCCCAGGATGATTAGCAACTGCTATGGCAGAAGCTAATGGTGATCCAATAAAATAAACAAACCAACAGTGCTCTTTGCATAAAAAACAAACAACCGAGGAAGGAAATGATGATGCAAAACATTAATAATTAATAAGGTTTTGTAGTCGTTTGATGTCAAATTGACTTTTTAGTCAAAAGTGTCGACAAAACATATGATCATGTAAGAATTTGCCCAGTTAATCAGTTGTTCCTTAGCCAAAGTGACACGATTTGTACTTTAATCAAACCAGTTAACCAGCTTTGCGAGGGTACCTCCACCTGAATTTAATAATTATTTAAAAAGTCATTATTTAGAGACTCAGAGGGGAAGAGAGTATTATTAGCAAATATTTTGGTTTCACAGAAGGGCAGTCGGAGTTGTGCAATCTGTGATATTTTAAGACAAGCCTTCTAAAATTGCATCATGGTAAAATATTAACTTTCTAAACAGGAGTGGGCATAATATCTCCACTCTTATCTCCTTTAATATTACTTGTAGTGTTACAAAAGCATTTTTCATTTATCTATGACACCATTGTTCATTTTAGAGTGCACTTAGCACAGACTAACCATAATGTAATAATAAAAAATGGTTTTAATATAGCCCCCCAAGAATCTGTACACAGCAGGATTTTCCTGGTCTTCAATCTATGAAAAAGACATAAACTTCACCAAAACACAAAAACTGTGGATCTATTATGTCTGAACAATATCTTTCATATACCATAAATCAGTTTCTTCCTTGTTCTCAGCAAAGGAAGAAAAGGGTACTGTAAACAAGGTGTGTCACTCTAACTGAACAGATCTGATAAGGTTATTACAAAGGTTACGGCTGAACTGGAAATGATGCTGGATAGTAATAAAGCAGTCTGTTCCTCCCACTGTCCTCTAAAAAGCTTCCAGGTATAAAGAAGCCAGACTAATCAAATCAGCTCACATCTTACACTATCCGAGCTACAGAAGAACACTGCAAAAACAACAAAGATACAGCATGAATCTTTTCCTTCTGGTGGTTGCTTTGGGGCTCGCAGGTAGATATTAATCATGTTGTGTCTAAAATAAAAGAAATTAATATTAGAATAGACATTTAGTTTCTCTTTGGTCTTGTTGGTGTGTTACAGGAGCGTCTCCCCTGGAGGACTACAAGGTGTGCCAGCCTCACTCCAGACCCTGGCAGGTCTATCTGCATGGTGGAGGAGTGTCCTGCAGTGGAGCTCTCATCGACGAGTGGTGGATAGTAACCTCCTTCAACTGTGCACCCACGTAGGTACAAGTGACTGTTACTGCCAAATGAAAACTTACTGCTGATGCTGATTTAAAGGCATTTTTCTTTTTTTTTACCTTCAAATTGCTGCAGCCTTTTCAGCATGACCTTCAATCTTCAGCTCCTCCAGTGTCTTGCACATTTTTCCTGAAGAAATTAAAAAGCAGAAAGTTTTGTATTTTTTTGTTTCCCTCACAAAAGTGATTCATGAATATGTCAGACATTTTTGTCAGCTGTTTTTACCATTTCATAGCACTGCACATGCTGCGCTAATACATCTTAATACATTATGTCAAGAGACATTATTATAATCTTTCTTGTGTCAGACAATTAATCAGCTAGGGAAGTAGAAATGTGTCTTAGTATTTAGCTTTGTAATAATGCTGTTCTCGGGTAGTCAGTATTAGAAAGACTTGATATTGTTGGCAGAACCACTGCATATTAAACCCCATTCATTAACCTGCTGTTCATGTCTGATTAAGGCTTAATGTTCCTCTGTCAAGGGCCTGTTTCTGCCTGAGGCCTGAAAGGTCTGCCTGAGCTTAATAAATCAGAGTCTCTCTTCCCCTGTCCTTGCAGATCCTACAGCACCATTGCATCTCTTGGGGAACATGACGTGAACGTGGAGGAGGGCACCGAGCAGCACATTCACGTCGCTGATGTAATCCGTCACAGTCCCTACCGCTCATCCCTCCACAGCCTCACTATGGTGCGTCTGGCCGAACCCGCCCGCTTCACCCAGGACGTCCAGCCCATCCCTCTGCCCAGTCGCTGCCCACAGCCTGGAGAGACTTGCCATGTCAGCGGCTGGGGATCCACCATCCCAAATCAATGTAAGTGGATTTAAAGGTGCTACTGTGGCTTTTACACCTCATTAACTTGTCACCACATTATAATTTTGTATAACTGCAGCAAAGCCAGTGTTCCCTAATCCAGTCCTCAAGTATTTTTAACCCCAACTTCCCTGTGAATATCTGGTCTAACTAGAGCTTTTATTGTAATTGTTGTTTTACATTTAGTGTTTCTCATCAAAATGCCTTGTGTGTATCTTTGAGGCCTGACAAACATGTTGAATGCATTTGTAAAACCTTTTTTGCAATGTTTTGAAACCTGCTATGTTTACATTGGCTGCGCAATTAGCACACTGCTACCTTTAACAGGACAGAACCTCCAGCAACTGTTGATATGTAGTAAAGATTTCTCCCAGTACAATGGAGGTGCAAATCTCAACACACCTCACTGCGGACAGTTTCTTCAGTTGAAAGTATCCCCATGAAAATTGTAGACAATCTATTCAGCTGATGATCTATTCAGCTCCATTGTACTGGGCACTGATTCTGAAAAGAGATGTTGAATTTTAAATGCTTTTTTATAATGCTGTGAACATCACAAATGAAATTCCATTAATCTACAAACCTACAACACATGGACATAAAACCCAAAAATGTCAACCTGCCGGTGGCACTAGTGGGGAAGTCAGCAAGTTGAGGGGTCACGGCTAGCTCAGACAGAGGACTGACCGCTGTAGAAGTTTTTAGACAGGAGAGAAAGTTGAAAAAACGTCATTAGAGCTGAGCGTGCGTGAGTGTTATGTATGTGGACGAAATAGTAGTTTTTTCATGGAGCCTGTCATTTTTTTTTTCCTGTGCTCATGAAGTAAACGTTGTTTAACTTTGTTTAAATCACAAAGATTTGAATTTCTTACACCAACTGCTGTAGTTGATGCAGAAATGAGGCTAGCTTGCATGTGACGTCATGACTTCGTCTCAATAGAGCTATGCTGCTAGCGTGGCTAATAAAAACAATATGGGGACCCATATTGTTTGCATCTTGTAAACAGTGCTCTATAGCACCACTAGTGGTAAAAAAAAAATACACAACATACCTTTAAACAGGATTAGAACATTTGAAGACTAATATCAGCTACCAGTGTCAAATTATAAGAAAACCCCATTCTTTGGTTTTACAGCACAAACATAACCATTTCTTTTCAAGTACTACACAACTTAATGGATCTTTATTCCAGATAAACCCTTATTCCTGTTTGACTGAAATACATTAATGCAGTGTTATAGATGTGTGTTGGCTTGCTGTTATTATTGGCCGCAATTGGTTCTTATATAGAGCTCTTTAAAACAAATGCACATGGAGTGGCACAAGGGAACAAGTAGCATCACTTATTTTACAGCAGGAAACATTTATTGGACATTTAGGCTTAATAAAGAGAAAGAAATACAAAATGTACTATTATTACTTTTTCTTTTTCACCATGACTCAGGGGAATGTTGGATTCTGATCAGCAGGTGGGTACGTACTTGTTAAAAAGCTCATCAATATTCTGGTCATTGCAGCTCTAACAAGGCATGAACATTCTGTTTTAATAACGGCTAGAAATGGCTTTCTTTAATCAGAGCAGTTTCTAATTGCCTGTCAAAATGCCTAATTAAAAGAGGTAGACCTTGAAAATAGTACTTATTCAAGATTTAGACTTTATGCTCCAGTGCAAGAAGTGGTAATGCATAAAAATGGGAAGTAATCCATAGACCTGCTGAGGGGAAGGAAGGAAGCTTTTGTCTAAGAATGAGTGGCAGATTGATGAGTGATGGTACAGAATGTATGACAATGTTTGTACTTAAGTGACAGATTCAGACGAGATAGCCATGATTTGAAGTACTTAGTGTGAATGAATCAGATTAATAACCCACCTACTTCCTCTTCAAAAACAGATGAGCCTCCTCAACACCTGAAGTGTATAACTGTGCCTGTTGTGGATGACCAGACTTGTATGAACACGTTCCCTGAGTTCTTGTACTGGAGCCTGGGCATGGTCTGCGCTGGGCAAGCAAACACAGATAACTGCATGGTGACTGCTGTATTTCTCCTCCCCCCCTCTCTCTCTGTTGTGCCGCTTAATCTAACCTGTCATCTGTCTCTCTTTCCTCACCCTTCCTCCCTGCCTCCCGCTGGACTATCACAGCATTTTCATTTCATGTTGACTCACTTATGAGCATACATTTCCCCATTTGAACAACCACAACAGAGTCTCCTATTCTCTCCCCTCTCTCCAGAACAATGGTGGCAGTGTGATGGTGTGCGATGGCCAGCTGCAGGGTGTGCAGTGGTTCAGACACGGCTGCAGAAACCCAGCTGACCCCAGCGTCTACACCAAACTGTGCAAGTACAATGACTGGATCAACAATGTGATGGACCGCTACGCACCCACTCTGCCAACTGAAACCACTCCAGGGATGATGACATGATGAGGCAGCAGAGAGACATTTATTCACAGAGTGAATGTTAACACTATTATAAACATAGCTCCTGACCACTTTACTGGGAAGGTTCAGTGTTATGAAAACTATGCTCAAACCCAAAGTTTAGGGGTTGCCCTTACAGCCAATTAAGCAAGACACAGCACTATTGCATTGAATGAATGTGATACTATAGGTGAGATTAACTGATTTATAAACATTATGCAGCAGTCTCAAATGCTCTGCCAAAAAAATCCAGCAAAAACATTTGTATGCAAACCCAAAAATGTAGATATAAACAAAAAAATAAATAAAATGTCACGAGTTCCGACACTTCATGTTTTATTCATGTATTTTAGCACACCCTTTACTCTGTGATTCCTCCTTTTTCCTCATTTGCCTCAGCAAACCGTTTCCACAGCTGGCTAATAGCTGCTGCTAATTAGCTCAGATTTTTTTCACAGTAGATCATAATTTCACACATGCTGCTGTGTATGTGACAGTGACAGTGAATCAGACACGGCGGCGAATATTTGTTTTGTTCCACATGTTGAACATTAAAACCACTGAATCTTGCTGAAAGGATTAGTGAATATCAAACTAACATTCGTCAGGTGGCCAGAAACATGAGTACAAATTTGTTGCTCCATTTACTAGATGAGTAAATAGGCAACTGTTTGCTAACAAGTCCATCATATCAGTATTATAAGGTAATAATACTGTCTGTCAGTGTTGTGTTTACAGCTTGTTTTGCTGCCATACGTGGCCAAAAAAGATCAAATAATGCAGGTTTGATCATTTAAAACTTAATAATTTGTCATTTTTAAGTAACTTGGTCAAGATAGATAATAATGTCAGTAGCGGCAAACTGACCTTTATGTTTCACAAGGGTAGTTGCCATTTTGCAGATAAGAGAAATGTTATTTTGGAATGAAACACTTAATTTCTGTTTATTACAGTTTCTTATTAAATTTATAACAATGAAATCAAATTAAGTCAGACAGAATGACCCTGGTAATGAGGTGTGCCTGGGAATTTTGCATCATGCAAATACTCCCACGACAAAGGGTGAGCAGCATTAATATGAAGCACCACTAGATGGGGGTAAAGCCCAATAATAAAGAAACACATTGTGCTAAAGTCCCAAAGAGAGAGGAAAGAGAGAGAGAGAGGGAGCGGGAGGGATTGACAGTGTGGACAGGTGACATGAATCTTACATTCTTTGCAAGGTTTTGTGTGAACTCTGATCTGAGATCTGAGCTCTGCCATGACAACAGTATGTTCGCAAAAATATGTTATAGCAATAAACACATGGATCTAATGTAACATTACCGAGACACGCTGAGTACAAAGGAACTGGAGAACACATGGGTGAGTTAGAGGCACACACGCACACACACACACACACACACAAACATACACTCACAAAAAGAAAAGACACTGCATACGTACACACATGTGCACACATACACACACTTACATGCAAAGTGACTGACAGCTGTGTCCATAATCACCCAGGCAGCTGAACATAGGAGCCACTCCGCCATCTGTTCTCAGCATTTCTCTCCCGTTCCTCACCTCCTCTCCCCCTCTTCCCCAGCCTCAGCGGGAGACAGAAGGCAAACTGAGGGGCTGACTTTGGTAACAGGGACGTCACTTTAGAAAGCAGTGTGATATTAATTGGTGTGAGTTTTAAGAGCTGCTGTTTGTGTTTGTTTTTTTCTCTTAATTTGGACAGCCATTATTTTTAATTCTGGGGGATTTGACTGAAACCAATTGAATGGTAATGGTAATAGCTTCTGTGTCAGTAATTTCTAGCTTTTGTAATCGATACAACAGATAGTTCACTTATTCCCTCTGGCAGGATACCCAATACAACAAGCTTGAAATCCTGTGGGATTTCCACCCAAATACCTACATGGTCTCTTTGTATACTGAATCCCAAATGATCTGCAGTTTGTTATTGCTGTAGTATGTGGTCAAACTCCCTCCAAAGAGGGTGTGGTTCGTCTGCTTTGGAAATCTAAAGCATCTCCCTAATAAATTCCACCTGAACTGTCTGGTAATTGAAACGGGTTATCTCATGTGCTTCTGCAAACACCACAGCCCATTTCTTCCCTGTAATTTCTTGCTGGAATTCAACCTTTCATTTCCTCTGCAAATAAAGCGAGTCAAAGCCATTAAATAAGGTTAAACAGTAATATATAGTACAGCAGGAAGGAGACGCCAGAGATATAACAGATAACAGGACTACGAGTCTACAGCCATGCTAGCGGCTCTGTGAGGATGTACTTAGGCACTGTGGTGCTTTGTGCTAAATGCTAATGTCAGCATGCTAACATGCTCACACTGACAACGCTAATATGCTGATATTTAACAGGTATAATATTTACCATGTTCACCATGTAAGCTTAGCGTGTTAGCATGCTAACATTTGCTAGCGGAGGCTGATGGGAATGTTATTAGTTTTGCAGGTATTTGGTCATAAACCAAAGTATTGTACAAATTTTAACCAGATAATGGCACTAGAAGAAAAGTTAAGGGATCACCAAAGTTACAATTCATCCTGAGAGGAACATGATTGTCTGCACCCAGTTTTGAAGCAATCCATCCAATAGTTGTTGAGACATTTCACTCAAAATCACAAATGTCAACTTCATGGTGGCACTAGAGGAAAAGTCAGAGGATCAGCAAAGTCTTTAGGATGCATTGTCAGGGGTCCATGTATGTCTGTAACACATTTCATGGCAATCCATCCCATGGTTGTTGAGATATTTCAGCCTGGACCAAACCACCATCCCTAGAGCCACACCGCTAACATGGCTAAAAACTATGATTTATGTTATAAATACTTTTATAAGCCAGGTAAACTCAGTTCCACAAATTAAAAAGGGTTGATTAACTGACTTCAGGGGGAATTGTCATCCACTACATCAACATTTCTCTGCTTAATGGCCCAAAAGTATGTCTCAATCTCTTTGGAATTTGGAAAAGAAAATCGTACTTTATAACAATAACAAAACAATGTTGCTGTCTTGACAAGCAGCATAGTTGTGTGTTTTTTTCTAGAGCAACAGATACATTCAGAAATACACCTTGTTTCTTGGCCTGTGGGGGTCAGATGCACCTAAGCTCCCACTCAGAATTTAATGGACCAACACAATCACAAGCTGTAAAGATAAGATGACCTTGGTGGTCAGGGGGATTTTTATGGCCTGGAATAAATTCTAGACACAAGTCTGACTCCCACTGAGCTACTCTTCTTGTCTCCATTTCAGTTTCTCTTTCCATTTCTTTTGTTTCTACCCTTCAGACAAACATGCACACATACAGATTATGGGCAGACTGTGGAATCCTCTCTATCAGCCTAGTTAGCTATGCTTACATTTATTAATGGTTAACCATTGCTCCTTTCCTTCCTACCTAACTCCCTGCTTCCAACATACTGTAAATGATTTCCCAATTTCTAAATGTCCTCCCTTCTTCCTCCTCTCTCTTCTGGCTTTCATAACCCAGGCATGCATGCACGGCCCACATCGAAAACAAATATCCTCAATTGCCCAAACACCACGGCATAAGCTGATTAATGAGGGAATTAAAATGAATGATGATCCATAGGGAGAAATCTTTTTTCCTGGGGTGTGACAGTGCTTATCAGTGGTTGGTACTGTATCTTTAGAGTAAACGCAAGGCATCTCCCTCCCTTCCTCCACCTCCCTCCATTGCTCTGTTTCTCTGGCAAACTGTCGCCATCACTCATCGCCAGCTTACATTCCCAGCATTCCCCTGTGGCACCTGGCTCATGAGAGTGGAAAAGTGACGAATACGGACTCAAACGCACATTCACAAACTGAGAGAAAGTGCACACTGCACACACACTCTCACACTCATCCCTCCATCATACAGTTTTTCTTCCTAACAACTGACAGGTCTTTTTCACAAAGATGTAAATGAATATGGGAAGCTGACTTCCATTAGCACAAGCCCGTTCACGTGTGTGTGTGTGTGTGTGGGTATATACTGTATGTGTGTGTTTCTGTTCACTCGGCTAATGGCTCATTGAGAATAGCACAGGCCAAGTCAATCATGCCGGATCTCTCCCCGTCGTCCCATTGAGACCTGTGGCTCATCAGGGGAGATAATTAGCCTGAAGAGCTTTAATGATACTAGCCTAATAGCTACAAGAGCACACTAAGAGGTAGCAGTGTGTACATGTGTGTATTTGTGTGTGTATATGTGGGATGCGGTGTGTGTAAAGGTGTAGGAGGTGTCTCTAAGAGGCAGTGAGTGAGTGAATAAGTGATTAAAATCATGTTTTGTTAATGCATGTGTTTATGAGAGTGTGTGTGGATGGTGATAATATGGAAGCTGATGGGGTAATGAATATTGTGGCTATCAGTCTCCAACCCACACACACACACACACCATCCATCACTCAGTTTAACTCTGCTTTTCTCCCACTCCCTCCATCATAGTTAGCGCTAAAGTGGAGCAGTGAGTTCGCTCACACTTTCTGCACAATCCAACCCTGACACACACACACATACACACACACCTCTGAAAGTGTGTGTGTATGTCTGTGTGTGTGTGTGTGTGTTTGAGAGACAGGAAGAGATAGAGGTGGGGGAGGCATTATGCAGTCATATTGGAAATTGCTGTGAATTTAAATGAGCATGTGCACTTTAGTGGACACAAGCTGTTTAGTAAATGCAGTCACAAAGTGTATTGTAATGCGACAAGTGCATACACATGGGGGGTGGACACAGTAATAGGAACATTGTATGCTGCACACTAGCTTCACTCGCAAAATACATCGCAACACAAAAATGACACATGGACCCTTCTCTGACACAGTTTAAACATAAAAATGAACACTATGAATAATAATTATTGTATTGTGTTCAGTTGTACACATTTGTGATACTGTATTCACACACTGTTTTTTTATTTTTCATGTGTTTTTTTCATGCATATTTTTAGTGAATGTCTGCATGTTAACAGAGGTAATACACTTGAGGGTTAATAACTTAAATTTTCTATAAAGTACAACAAAACACAAAACATAGCAAATTCACAAGAACTCATAATTAACATTATGTTAATTATGAGAGTATTAAGAGTATAAAGGCCCACAACACAGACACACAACATCATCAAAAATCAAACAACCCTGACCTAAGGAGGACTCCAGAATGTTCCTTTAAGATTTGTCTGATAGAGAGTGAGAGTTATCATTAATATTGGTATAGATTTCTCCTAGAAAAGCAATAAGAGGGGCACAAAATATTTCTAAAATAATCAAATTTATCCTGCAGCGAAAACCTCATTCTTCCAAGATGGAGGGTACCTGACAAATCATTTAGCCAATGCTGTACTGAAGATTTGCCAATGCTGGAGTAAAGTTTCTTTGGTGTAATAAGGCTGTAAGCATGCAATAAACTGTCTTTAAGGCACACTCAATGTTTCCAGTGTCTCCAACATGCCAGAAATGATCAGCATGGGATCAGGTTGCACTATTGTACCTCCACTTTGGAAAAAAAAAAAAAAAAAAGAAAAAATGTCTTTTATACCTTCAAGTACGAGTTTACCATTTCAGTCCACACCTTGATTTTTGCGATCCAAGTGGGAATGAAGATCAAAAAGTGCATTTGTGCCACATAAAGTCCTTTACAGAGAGGGGATAGAGAGAACCCCCACCACCACCACCACCACCACCACCACCACCACACACACACACACACACACACACATGCACAGACACACACACACATGCACAGACATACACATGTGCATTTCAGTAATGGTTTTCTCAAAAAGGGGCCACAGCTACAAAGAGGTAAACCCCACAGGGAATCCATTTGCCTTCCCTTGCAATCATCATACACTTCTCTAAAAACACCATGGACCGGCACTGTTGCCATGGATACACACCGCTTCAATCCTCCCTCTTACTCTGTCATTTTTACAATGTATCTTTCTTTCTCTGGAAAGGCCTGTAATCCCTATGGATTCGTTAACACTCCTGCTACATACCAGAACATGTTGCTTCCTGCATGTAAACATGTCTTGAAGTGTTTGAGAAAATGTGTGTGTTTGTGTGTGAGGAATGTGGTAAGAAAGCTTCCCCTGGGAGGCACACTTTACTTCAGGGAGACCGAAAAAAATAACACCCAGTGACCCTACACAAATAGACACACAATGCGTAGTGCTGTAAACAGCTGCTCACTGCGGTGAACAGGCGATATAGAATGTATACTGTATGTTCTCTCATTACACACAGACATTAACTCTGTAACACACATGCACAGAGAGAGATGTCCCATCGCTAACACCAGGTAAGCCTGACAAACCCCCCTTGAGCTAAGCCGGGTCTCAGTAATAGGTCTGTCACACAGGGGAGAGAAGTTGACTCATATATCACTGCAGACCTGGAAACTCCCTGCCCGCAGAAAAATGTCATCCACAGAATACCGAAAATGCCACAGACAATGTTACTTTTCTGAGAGTTAACAAAAGGTAGATGTTGGGTGAACGGCTGGCTGATCATAGTTTATTTCATCTCAGTGGTCCTGCTGTAGCCGAGTTTTCCCGCTTCACGCCTGGGAAACATAAATAATAAATCGTTTGACAAGATTCTCTCCATACACTGAGCAATTGATTTCTACAAAAACCCAATGACATATCCAGCTTTAAAAGTTTGAGACTTTTTGGGGTTTTAATGTCAGAATTGAGTTTTTATTCCTGAGACTTGTAATTCAATTTGAAGAACAGACACGACTTGTCAGTGCAAGTAACAGGGAGGGGGAGTCCGGGGGGTTTGGGGAGTAGATCATTTACAATAACATACAATTATAGAAGTTGAACAGGAGTAGTAGAGAAGAGCAGGATTCGCCTGTTTAAACTCGGGAAGTATCTGATTTTGGATTGAGATTCTGTGTTTTGTTAAAGCTGTTAAAAGAGCTAAGAAGATATCCAGTCCTGTTCCTTATTATAGAAAAAGCAAACTCAAAAGATGTATGATTAACGAACATGGACATCCTGAACATGATGATGTGGATTTGGCTGTGTCCTGTTCTCCAAAACATACTGAAAAAATTGCTTGTTACAGTGTTACTTAGAGTAAAAAAGAAACTAAAATCTTTACTCTAGTGGATCATTGGGACTTATCAGTGAGAGTGAAACATTTTCTTGTCAGACATCATCAATTAAGGCAGAATGGCAGCCACATGAACTTCACATGTTGATGATGTGTGTCTTAAACATATCCAGTAGCACATTTACACTGGGTAAGATTTTTCTGTGGATTTTTTTTTTGTAGAAGCAACTTTTGCCTGTGCAGCCACAATGGCCGTCACTGCTAACAGCCGACTTCTTCTTCTTCCTCTATGTATTTTAAACAAACTGAGAGAGAGTTAATGCATCATTTCCTGTGCAGCAAGGGATTTCTACTTGGGAAGACCTGTTCCCTGGAGGGCTAAAGCAGCAAATGTAGAATCTTTTATGAGCTGGGCATAGATTGAATCAATATTGCGCTGTATCTTTTGCCAGTGGAGCAAATGTAGCAAAACTAACACTGATTTATCAGGGCAGTGTCACGGATTATTATTTTGAAATATATATTTTTTACACTCCAAGACACAGAGAGCACCTTCGAGTAGAATCACAGTTGGACAAATGTACCCTGATAAAACCCCTGACCTCGTTCTTACCGTAGCGGGACAGCTAACCTTTGAAACATAAAACCTAACCCCAGCTCTGACCCTGTGTGGCAAAGGTCGATTGCAGATGTCTTGATGGCAATTTTCCAAACTATTCTGCACCACAAAGCACAAACGCAGACATAATACACACACACACACACACACACACAGAAGGAAGGGAGGGATGAAGAACACATACAATTAGCGAGGAATGTTAGCCCCTCTTACCCCACCCGTACTGCCCCTTACCCTGCAGCGTGTGGCTCAGAAAAGAAGCACGCCCAGCTATTCATACAGTACAGGTCGTGACCTGTGAGGGTCCGAAATCTTTCTTGCGATTTTCTGAAAGTATTTAAGTTTCGTACAGTTGTACAGAGGTCAAAGTTGTGGCCAATCAGTATAGGAAGAAAATATATATACTGTACATTTATGTAGTGTGTGTGTGTGTGTGTGTGTGTGTGTATGGACATAGCAGGGCGGTAAGAGACAGACACGGCCAGGCGGTGCAAAGAAGTGGGAGGAGAGTCTGGGGGTTTTGGAAGTAAATTATTTACACTATAACACTATAACAGTAGTTGAGCATCTGCAAAACATCTCACACAAAAACACTTTCTCTCTCTCTCTCTTACACACACATAACTTTTTTTCCCTCTCCGCTGTGTGTGTGTGTGTGTGTGTGTGTGAGGTTATGCAGAGCTATGTCCTCTGATCCAGCATCAAATGAAGTGGACCGGTCTGATAAGCTGATAAGGGCGCCGCTGAGAGAAATACCAGGGCTCCTTACTTACACACACAAAGAGGTGATGCAGGAGACAACCTTGACACAGGTAGACACACTGGCACAGCAGCTGTCAGCGACTAAACGCTGTGTCGTGTTTTCTATTACTGCACAGAGCAGCTTGATACGACCCCTCTGGCTCTGTAATAAGCAGGGCTCTCTCATCACTGGATAGCTGGTAGTTTTTTTTTCCATTAAGGTAAAGGAAGTAGGGAAGGTCACAAGAGTGAATGAGTGGTATAAAATAGAAGCTGAGGTGAAAAGGGGAGATTGAAAATGGAAAAGAGGGTATAAATGAGGGGAAAGAAGAAGACCTATCCAGGTTGTTTCAAACACTCTCTCCCTTGTTTAACAAAACAAGCGATAAACGCATGAGATCCTGTTTACTCCGACAGCAGGAGAGATGAGGGTGAATATGTGAGCGAAAGAAAAAAAGTAGGACATGATGGGATATAATGGCAAAGCTCCATTAGTAAGTCAGTGGAGCATATGATAGTAATTATCAGGTGTACTCTTGGGATGCCCTAAGTCGCTCTCACTGTCACTGCTATTACTATTACAACACACATGGGAAACAAACACTTTGTCACAGTGTGTGTGGCAATATGCATGATGTGTGAGGAGAGTGAAGGAGCGATACAAGCCAGGATACTGTTGGATGATGTAAATGCAACCACTGTTTTTCTTGGCTCTGTGTGTGCGTTTGGCCTCAGGCAAGCGTGTATATGTGTGTGTGTGTGTGTGTGTGTGTGTATATGTGTGTGTGTGTGTGTTTTAAGGTGTATTTTACAGTGAGAGTTGGGCAACAGGGTCAAGTGCAAAGAATGTGCTACTCTTTCATTACGCTACGCAACTCAACATGCTTCTAGGTATATGTGCCGTTTCAAGAGCCTTGGTTTTAAAACACACTCACACAAGTACACATTCATGATAGTGACTGTGTGCGTTGATGTGGGGATACCGCGTTTCTTAGTGTAAATCATCACCAAAAACACAAGTGTGTGTGTGTGTGTGTGTGTGTGTTTTATCCTCCAGGCAGCTGCTGTGCTGTAATGTTAGCCAATGGGAGGAGCCTGTTGCATGAACAGAAGTTCTCCAAGGAGCAGCACTCAACAGCTGCTCTTCAGCTCCTCCGGGCCCTTCTCCCACTTTCCTCTTCTTTTAACTCTGACTTTCTTCTCTGATCCTCTCTCTCTCTCTCTCTCTCTCTCTCTCTCTCTCTCTCTATCTCTTTCTACTGGGCCACAGGGGACATTTTTTGGCCATTGGCAGTAAATTCAGCATTCATGGTGCGTGACTACATGTGAACACAAACGCATCTATAAAATACAGTATTCTATCATAATCCAGTATCCCGAAGAAGGAGTCCTTGTGGCAGTTTATCACATGATTTTACAATAAAGTTAATCTGATTGATGGTCTAATTCTCATTATGTTCTTTGACAAGTATGCCTGGTCCCATGAGTCTTTCACTTTTTAACACCCACTGCACTTTTGGGGCAGGTCCTAAAATAAATGGATTATTTTTAATCAATAGACCCCTGTGATGAATTGGGACATAAAGTTTTAGAGGATTTATTACATTGTTGGACTTCCAGACTGCTTTAAAGGTAGGGAGACAGCATATTTTAAGGTTTCTGTTAAATACTCTGCTGTGCAGTGTACCTATGCATTATTTTTATGACAGGGTGTCATAAAAAATGACTTTTTAAAAATGAGCACAATGACCAAAAATGCAGTATATTACATGTTTGCATTCTTGTAACATTTCATAATAGTAGCGGTTCTTGAAAGTCATGAAACTACATGTGGCGGAATCCTGCAGGTGGTAAATCCATTTGACTTGACTCTGCTTGAAGAGCTGAATTACAAAATGTACAAAATATGTGCATAAAAATTCAATACTTCAGAAAGTAGGAAGTTCATTATTCAGTATCTCTAAAACAAATAAAACTATTATTCCAGTCTCTAGATTCTGGCTTCTATGACTTTCTGTTCTATTAAAAATAGCATAATCAGTTTTAATTGAAAGAAAACCTATATATTCTTAAGAAGAACACACTGTTACAATATTGGTTATTTCACATGAGAGATTTCTCTGTGTGCTTCTCCCTGGCTTGGAGTGGGAGGGGCTCAGTTTTAAAAAGATGATGTCAGATATTTCCACAGTTTTTAGGTTCTTTGCTTATGTTTCCACTGTCAGTCAAATATGATCAAACCACACCAGCACTGTCCTGATGTAGCAGATTAAGAGATTTTGAGTGTTGAACTATCATTTAAATTATAAATAAGGATGTTTGTTCCCTATCTTTAAGCTTGATTGTTAATTATTCAGTCTCAAATATTTTGTTGTAGGAAAATATGCTTGACAGAAAAAAAAAAGGTTTTCATCTACTTAAATGCTATTAACTCTTAAAGAAGGTGTCACTTTCATTTTGTAGTGGTTTTAAATTTATATCCAACTAACTGCTAATGTTTGTATGCATCCAAGTGTTATTTATGATGATGTTGTAACTGTTTATACTCCTTTATTTACCTGCAGCTTGTGATATAGTCTGAGAACACCATCTTAAAAGTTTTTTCTAGCTAAGCTGCATTGTATTCTGGTATATTGCCGCTATTCTGTCTGGAGAACGATGAGAACAATGGTGGCAGCAGTTGGTGGACTTGGTGGGGTTTTGACAATCTTTACCAAAACCTGGTTATCCCTGATGTATTAGATCAGTATAGTTTTTATTCTGTCACCCTTTGCTGTAACTGCACAGAATGCACAGATGATTTTGTCGACATTTGAATGAAAATTAATGAAAATTTGAAATGTTCAAATAACGACATGGGTCCACAAAGGCAAAGGACAACCTCAGAACTTGTGCAGCATTTTGGACTATGTGTTTAAATGGTTCTGGTTAAAAATAGTCCCAACCTTGTGTTTTTATTAATGGTTTAACTGAATCTTGTAGTTGACCTCAGTTTGTCATGGAAAATTTAAGTGACCTTTGACCCTTGCAATTTGACTTATACACCACATCATTCCATAAACTTAGATGAACCCAGAGGGAGTGAAGCACATAAACACAGCTCTCAATCTCCCATCACATTTTTGCTTCTACACATCAGTGCTACGTATTTATTGTTTTATTTTAGCTTATAAACCCTGCTGGAAATTCGATCTCCCTCTGATGTATTTTCCTCTCATTCCCTGTGACACAACACAAAGCAGTCTAACCAATTAAAATTAAAGCACACCAAGCTGTGCCTTAATAACTAAACATCCCACAGGTAGTCTGGCTCTCCTGAGTGACATGCGCTCACACACTCGCTGAAGCTCGAGCGGCGGGGTAGCGGCCGCCACTCGGCTTAATAGCACACTCACAGATACAATCAATGAAACAAATCTTCCATGCTGCGAGGTAGATATCAGAAATACAGCAAATAAATCTAGGCTCACACAGGTAAGTATAACACACACACACACACTTACTGCGTACATCTCTCTGGTCTGTCTCTCATAATCGCACCCAAACAGTAAACACATTCAGGCCACACAGGATATTAAACCTTAGGACTAAGGGGGATAAACACATTTATCACACAAACGCTCTTTCATTCTTTATCTCTGTCTACCTCTCTGCTATACACCTTCCCTCTTTACCTCCCTCCCTTCTTCCTCCTTTTCTTCCTCCCTCTCTTTATCTCCCATTTTTATTTCTTTAGAGCCCAGAGCCATCGCAGATTTATGACAAGGCGTCTTCTGTTTCGTCCTTCATCACCTCATCCTGACAGTAACCCCTCACATACTACATATATCTCCTCCTTCAATTTGCTCCCCTCCCCCTTTAATTCAATTTTCAATTCACTGCATCTAGCTTTTTCCCTTTTTCGTCTCTGCCTTTTTAAGCCTCTTTATCAATTATCTTCTTCTTTCCCTTCCTCCCTCGACACAACCAGTCCTCTATTAGTCTCTGCATCCATGCTGATCTTCTTCTTGCCTCATTGCTCTTGGGGTCGTGCGTGCAAACTGCATATGGGTGCTGATTATGTGGGATGATGGAACACATATTGTCAGCAAGGCTGTCACCAGAGCCTTGTTCAACCTGGATCCATCTCAACAACGCTGCATAAAGAATAGTGTGTCTATTTCTGTGTGTGTGTGTGTGTGTGTGTGTGTGTGTATACTGAGCTGAATCCGAGCCAAGTGCTACTGAGTAGCCATCAGATCCGGGTCGAGCAGGCAGAGGGGACAGACAGTGGCTGTCATTCCTCAATGGGCTGACACTAAATGGCAAAATCAGTTTAAAGCTACTGTAACTAAACCCAGTGCAGGCAGCAGGAAAACTCACAGGGGGTAGAGGGAGGGAGGAGGAAGGACGGGAAGGACACTGGGAGGAATGACAGTAATCCCCCTCATTGTTAGCAGGACTGAAAAGCTCTGATCCTCTTATTCTCTGTAAAAACAAAAACTGAGAGGATCACACACACATACAAAAACAGCAAGATACACAAAACACACACTTACTCGACATACTCTTGATCCACACACTTAAAGCCTGGTTTTACTGTAGGCCTACTTACATTTCATACATTTCCTCATCACTATTACCAACATCACAGAAAGCGTACCCTTAAAGTGAGGCTTTGTTACTTTTAAAAGAGGAAATAACACGATCTTCCACTTTCAAATGAAAAGCTGAATTCATAAAGACACCCTTTCTCGGTTCAGCACACTCTGGGCTCTTGCTGCTACAGTCTTACTTGGCCTTAAGGGGGCTAATGTTAGCGAACTTTAGATGTAGCCTATATGTAGGACTAACATTACTGAGTAAGTTGACTGACTCAGTAAATCTTCTATTTACTTCTACTGTTACACTATATTTTAGCATGTCACAGACAGTGTTGGGCAATAACGCATTACTTAGTAACGTGTTTAAGTAATACAATTACTTTTTCAATGAGTGATATACAATGAGTAGCCTAATTGATTACATTTACAAGTTACTTGCACAACACTGGTCATATTTTAATAGTTTTATCACACAAGTAAACACACCATACCTTGTTGTTTCTGCTTGTGAGAGATTGTCAGGTGGTCTAACTCCAGAAAATATTGGAAAATTAAGGTCCTGCTTGTGGCCACAGTGGCTGCTGTTCAGCCAACATTAGTCAAATAGTCTCTCTTTAAATAAGATAATTTTTAATCAAAAATGTATTTGACACTGCCGCTTTTCATACTAGGATTATTAGACTTTCAGAAGCAGCACAATATGGATGGACCTGTATCGATTTGTTTTTTCTTTTTGTGCGTGTGTGGCGCTACGGTGCTGAAAGACAATATTTTGTGTTGAGATTCAGCTTTTTATATTATCAATACGTTTTCTCATATTAATGCAAGAGACATTCTACATTCCTTATACAAGAATCGAGTGTATCTTTGGTGGAAAAGCATCTGAAACAGCAAATGTCTGAAGGTTTCATTGCAGCTTTTACATTCTGAAACCCCTGAAGATGCTGACATGTGGCTATCCTGACACTGTAATTTACATTTTCCATAAATTCCTTCTATCCGCCCATACGCCCTTCCTGCTTGCTTCTGTCTCTGCTGCTTTGCATTCAGAGCACAGATCGATTTCTCCAGGTCACATTGATGGGAGACTTTTAATTTCCTAATGGAGATCCGGCAGAGCAGGGGGTGTGTGTCAGGACAATGGCGCTGATAGGCCCGTAACCAGAAAGCCTGTGTAGGTGGTGTTGGGGAAAATGGTCACAAAGTGGTACAAGGTTAGAGCACACTGTTATGTAAGCATAATGTTAGCAGGGTGGGGGGTGGGGATTTTTAATGTGGCGAATAAAACAGCCTAGTTTACATTTTTAGAGGAATTCTTTCATCCAGTCTCTTGATTAACGTTTGGTTTTGATACATGCAATAGCCAATTATGATTAGCTGCTATTGATAAGAGTCATCCGACTAACTGTTACCGATCTATGCACAAAGACACACATCAATTTGCTGATGATTGATGTCTTCATTTCAACTCATTTCTAAAAATGAAAGCGAGTAGAGAGAACGCTGCATCATGAAGTTGGCAGCGAGCCCATCCCTTAAGCAGTTATCGATGCAAAACATGAGCTTCCTCGATTTTTCTGTTCTGTCACAACAAATCATGGGATCAATCAATGTGAGGGGAAATTTACATAATGCTGGTTATATCAAAGAGATTAAACTTCGGTGCAAGCTAGGAATCAATTTAGATGTCATCTTCTAGGAAGTGTAAGAAAAAACACACACGGATGAATTACATCAAAAGCAATTTGATTTCTGATAGGCTTTGGCTTTTGGTCTGGAGTGTGAAGTTTTTAGAGATGGTGTTCAGTGGTGTGTAGGGGTTTCAGTCGTCTTATCATATGGTAAGACACACTTTCTTGTTCCAAATTTAGTCCCATTTTGTGATAATGATAAAAAAAATAACAGTGATCTCGCTAAAGAAATCCCAAAACAGCTTTTGTAAATTTCCGGTTGCAGAGATGGTAATAAAAACACAGAGAATATAGAGTTGTGATTGGTTTTCTTGGGTTTTTTTCATTATAAATTCTACACAGCTGGAACAAAATAAAAAGGTACATCAAAACACCACAGAAGTCACAACAGTGTACCACAAAATATACAGTATACAGTACACAGAGAGAGAAGCACTGAGAATATCTCATAAAAAAAGAATCTGAAATTAAAAAAAACCCAAACATTTCTCTCTATTCTCTCAGAGCAAGTGGAAAAGCATGGGAAAATGAAAACTCAGTAGTTCCAAAATTAAGAATCCCCTTTCTAAAAAAAACAACTTTTATACCACAATATTTTTATATAAAACATTAAAAATCAGAAAAAGATGCTCCAAGTTCACTTATCTATCTACACCTGCCATCACAGGTTTGCTAACAGTCAATATGGCAAGATCAGTAGACAGACATAAAAAAATAAAATGAGCCTTGTGGGCGAAGATAGTGGTTTGAGGTGACCTTTTTTAAAAATAAAAAATCAAGGCCATTGGTTCCAGTGTACAACAAAGTAAAAAGGGCACGTCAACCCGCTATCAAACCTCTCTGGCCTGCCGACAATGTAGGGAAGAAACAGAAATGCCAGTATTGCGTACCAAAACACAGAAACATTCTTGCTGTGACACTCAAAACTCATTTGGTAACAACAAAAAGTTACATCCAGCAACAACCCCGATCCCTCCCACACCTTCCCTTCCCTTCCCTTCCCCGCATGTATCAAACTAGAGTGAACCTGTGCCAGTGATTTCTCCTTAACAGGTGAATCTGTGACTACTGCGCCGCAGCGCCTGAAAGTCCTATTTTGTTGTCATGGGAAAGTTTAAGATTGTCGACCATTTCACCAAATTCCACCAATTTTACAGTGAAAGCTGATGATAATTGGGCTTTCTGAGTGGAACTGCTGCATGCTGTGCTTGTGAGAATGGTTTCATCCCGGAGTAGAAGACTGAGAGGCTGCGAAAGACTCGGTAGGAAATGGTAGCAATTACAGCCCCAGGCCAGCAGCTTAGTAACCACAGACACTTTAAGCTCCACGCCATGCACAGTACACCTGCTTGATAGACAGGGTAATCAGAATTTAAATTTACAGAGAAAACAGGAGACAAAAAGGAAAACAAGTGAACAACTGATGTACTAACATAATATACAAGTATGCTGGAAATGGCAAGAACAAATTTTTACAACCTAATAGCTTGTTTGTTTGGTGGCTTTTTAGCTGGATTCAAAAAGGCAAGCAATTCTAGAGAAAGGATTGGCGTTATTAAATGCCCGGGCTGTTCCTACAGGAAGCTAATTAGGGATATTGGAAAAAACAAAAAACGCATTCACAGGTGGCAAAAATGCAATTAAACAAACAGCACTAAAGCAAACACATAGCTTCTTTGAGCGGAAATGTTACAGCAATGTGTGCCAAACAGTGTGCTTAGGGATTAAATGTTGTGAGCGTAAATCATCACTCGTTATTGAGGTGAATAAAACAGAATGGCAGTTTGTGATTATTTTTCCCACTATACCCAGCAGAGAGCACAGAATTTAAGTGCAGACTCCAAGACAGAATAGAAGTTCAGTGTTACACTTGCATGCAGACACACACTCCAGAAAAACACAGCGGCTTAATGGCATTTTGTGTTTCATTTGGGGTAGATAAGAAAGATTCTGCCACTGTGTTTGGATTGTGTCAGCCATGCCTCCCTGTGCAGCTCTGTTCTGCAGAGGAGTCAACCAAAGACGTGATTGGTGAATGAGGAATGAGGAATCAAAAGAAGCCGTGATAATAATGTCATCCAGTGATGTGTCACATTATAGATTTTGCACATGTGTGGTTTTAAACCTGTGGTAGCATAGATGGATGGAGTTCAATCTTTAAGGGCAACTTTGTCTTTAAAAAAAAAAAAAAAAAAGAAGAAGAAGAAACTCCACCCATGAGTGCTACTCCAGGTTATAAAACAAGCATAACCAATGCCAAACATGGTGAGCCTCCCGAGGTCCCCAAAACAAACCAACTGCCGTGCTCCACCTCTTGTTGTCCCCCTCAGTCTAGTGTAGTAAATAAAAATTAGCCCTGTTGTCTTCATAACTGTTCTCCTCCTTCCCTTCATCCCTCTGTCGGCTACTTTCATTGTCTTGTTTCTCACTGTCAGAGAGAATGAGAGAAAAACACACAAAGAACAGTATAAATATAACCAATGTGGCGTCAATATATATGAATATATGCTTTATGATTTATGATATTTTTCTTTTAAACTTAGACGGAATAAGTTCAAACATGCCCCAAAGCAAACTGTATGAAGCATATTCTTTAACTTCATCAATAAATATTCCCTCTGTATATTCACTCACAGCTTATTCAGCAATGTATCAAGAGCTAATTAACTGTAGGTAACCTTTTTAGAGGGCAGTAGCATTAAAACAATTACATTAACATTAAAATAAACAATTAGACGTACTGTATGAAGTGGTATGGGTTTCTTGGTTGCTATTGGATACAATATGTTATCCTCCTTTAACACATGCAGTACAATGGGTATTCATAGCTGGAGGCCATGATCAGTATGTGAAATCTAAATTAGTAACTAGTTACCAAGTATTTTTGGGGCAATTTATGCCTTTATTAGAGAGCTGACATGGAACAAGGGGATATGTAGAAAATATAGAACATTTGATAACAGAATACTTTATTTCACAACACTATATCACTCATGTGTTCAGCAGCTGGCAATATAAGCTGTAAGCATTATACGCTTATGTTATGTTATTGGTTTACTTGGTATAGTAAGACATTCTCCTAAATAAATGTGTTGTAAAAAGTCAAGATTTCATTTCAGAATAAAATTACATCTGTCTGTGGCTTGGCTGCAGCCTTTCAGATGACATCTCAGGAAAGAAACATCACTTGATAGCATATGGAGGGACTGACTTTTACATCTTCTCGTTATATCCATTTCAAAAGCAAAGCAAAATGTGTCTGCAATCTCCCTGCAATTCTGAAATGTCACACAGTCTGCTGTCAGTAGTTCCAAAAATCACATAAAACAAGACTCGCCTAAAGTGGCTTTTCAATTCGCGTCAAATGTGCCACTACCATGAATTTCATGATGAAATGTTTCACATTTTTGATGACATTTTCAGATGACTCTGTACAGCTGTCACACTCCATCATTTGAGCTGCAGGGACAGCTTTCTCAAACCTGCTCTCTTTGAACTAAAACTGACTTTAGACTCTCAGTCAACATGACTGGTGTGTCTGAAGATATTTCTGCTGACTCTAAAGCTTGTGTTTATGTCAAACTGATCGCATTTGCTATGAAGGATCTTTGTAGGCAAGTTTATGTCTACATGACCATTCTCAGCCTTGTGGCGTTGCAATAAATCCAAAAAGGACTGCTGATTATTATACTGCTTTTAAGTTACTATTGATTGCTTCTACACCTCCGAATAATAATTTACTTTGTTTAACTACATTTGCAAGCCAAGTTGAACTGATTCCCAGGCTGGATAAAAATCAAAACATGACTACACTCTTTGGAAAATCCCCAGTTTCTTTATGTCTTTTGTGACTAAATTAAAAAAAAGTGACTAAATGGAAACTGTTTTTATGTGAGAAGCCCATTCAGGTCAGGAATGGCTTTGTTTTCATCCACTGCACTGTCCTTACTAGCTGAAGTGTCCTTCACTTGTCCCTGCATGCCATTAGTCACATTCATGAATGAAGAAGCAAGTAGCCCTAAACTATTGAGCTTATCAAATCTTTTTCATAGGAAACTGGTGCACTGTAAGCCAAAGACTGTCTCTTCTAGCAAAAACAACAAGTTAATTGTTAGTTTTCTCTCTGATGATTGTCAGCTGGAGCTCACTGTGACCCTTAACCCCTTGACGCCTGTGTCCATTGGCCTCACCTGTTTTGTGGACGGTCTCTTGTTGAGGAGACCGGCCTCTTCGTTGGCCTTGTCTGTCTTCATCTCCACCACAATCTCGTTGTTCACCTCTCCACTGGCCCTGCAGAGAGAGCGGGAGAGAAAGACAAAGAAAGATGCCTCGTCTTGAGTATTTGCCTTGTACAACTAATGGATCTAGACATGACTGAATGTTGATTGGTGTTTTGACGTCTACACAATGTTTTTGACATAAAGAAGAACACTGGACTGCTTTAGAAACTTCTAACACTTTGTTTACAGTTCTCCCAATTTCTCTGTAATGAATTTCCCTGTGATGTAACTCCATTTTTTAAGATTTACAAATCTAAGATAAAACTGTTTTCCAGCTAATTAAGACATTGTCACTGTAATCTGCATACTGATATGAAAACATTCAAATCAGGCACAAAAAATGATAAAATGGAAACTAACAAAATCCGATTTTGAGTTTATTATCATAAATGGATCAAGTTCAAACAAATTTTGAGTCTGAGGGAGTTCCTTCTTCATGATGCATGAAGTGAATGACAAAATGGCCTATGTTTTATGTATGTGTCAGCCATTTCTTCAGCAACCAATCATTAACAATGTATAAACATAATCATCTTTATAATTGTCACACATTGTGTGAATGTATGCCAGACGTATTAGTATATATAATATTGCTGGCACGCTGACTGTTGCACCAAAATATGGCTTCTTTGAAAGATGGGGAAACTCAGCATGTTGCTCAGCATAATGTGAAGGAGTTGAGCAATCAAGACCTCTGTCAGAAAGTTAAATAAAGCAGCTCTGTTATAGTTTTACTCTGATACTGGTAGAAAAATTGTCTTTTTTTTTCATCCAAGAGTGAATTTATTTCTCGGAAAGCGCACATCTCTGACTTTTATTTCTGTTGGATTTATGTATGTTTATTGAATCACTGATGCTTTTATTTTACATGTAATATTTTCTTATTCTTATTACTTTTTATTAACTTTGTCTATTTTGTAAAAAATCATACACAAGCTGGAACATACTTCTTTTATGATCAGTTTTCTTTGTAGATGCCCCTAATGAATCTACTTCAGAAGAGTTTGTTTCCCATCTTTTTCACAAATAACATCCTTATAAAAAGCACCAGTGTACTTTACCTTTAGCAGTTATTGAGTCACATGAGGTAATTACAGCCAACATTAATCCCTACTGTACCCCTATTCCTACCCTCCCTCCCCCCTTTGATCCCCCCCCTCCTGTCTACTTACACTTCCTTCTTGTCCTTCTTGCTGCAGGGAAGCTTACGCTTCTTGTTCAGGAAGTAGATGAGGGCCACCATCAGCAGGAGCAGCAGAACACACACCACCACAGCTATCACCACCCCGCTTGAGCCTCCCTGCTTCCTGTCAGCTACAGCGCCGCAATGGAGGGAGACATGGAGGGACGGGTGGTGGGATGGAGGGTTGGTGGGATGGTGGAGGGAGGACAGAGGTGGGAGGAAGGTGTGGGGGGGTGAAAGATTGATCACAGTCGAGAAGGTGGGTGGAAGGTGGAGGGGAAGGGGAGTTTTTGATTTGGTGGTAGGGAGAAGGGCATCATGAGGGGTGTAGGGGGATGGAGGTGTTTGATTCGTGGGGGAGAAGAGAGGGAGGCAGGTGGAGGAAAATAATTTCATTTGGGGTACAATGGGAGGGAGAAAAGAGGTGATGGGGAGGGGAGGACGGAGAGAGGGAGAGGATGGGGACGGGTGTCCAGATGAAGACAATGGATGGATGGATGGATGGGTGGGTGGAGAGGAGAAGGAGCAGGGGTGGGGAGTGGGATGTGGAGTTAGCCTAACTTTTGAATGCAATGACTGAAAAGTGATGGGACCCATAAACGGGGCCTGTATACTCACAGATAATACTAGACAGCTGACCAGAGCCAGAAAACAACACTGAACATACTCACCCATCCACCTACACTTGTATTACTATACTTGTGAGGACATGACACTACAATAATTCTATCAGATTTGATGATGTTCTACATAATTACATAACGTAACATTATAATAATTTAGTGTTTTGAAGGCCAGTATCGATACCAGTTTATACAATGGCCATTAAGAATACTTTTTCTGATTGGCTGGCTGGTGTCCCTTAAAGGAATAGTTCATCATTTTGGGAAATGCGCTTGTTTGCTTTCTTGCCAAGAGTTAGATGAGAAGATAGATACCACTCTTATATCTGTCTGTTAAGTATAAAGCTGGAGCCAGCTGAAAGTTAGCTTAGCATGTAGACTGGAAAAAAAGCTCACTAATTAACGCGATATATCTTGTTTCTTTAAGGGTTTAACAGGTGATTATGTGATGGACTATTTCTTGGCGGGGAGCAGTGACTTCCTGGAGTCCCCACTGGTTTCCTGGCAACCTCGCGGTGATGACAAGACGCCAGGAATCGATCGAATTCGATAAATCATTTGGTCTCCAAAATATCAGAAAACTGTGAGGATTTGTTGTTTTTCATTGTCTTATGTGATAATGAATTGATCATTTTGGGGTTGATTTGACAAAACAAGACTTTTCACAGTTTTCTGATATTTTGGAGACCAAATAATTCATCAATTAAATGAGAAAATGATCACCATATTAATTGAAAAGGAAAATAATCGTTAAACTTCAAGTTGTGATGGACAACAAAGTCTGACAGCAAAGTTTCTAAATCCAATTTAAAATGTATCTTTTACCCCAAAGGTCCTAATTTAAAGTCTGTCCTCTCAACTACAGTAATACAGGTATGGATACACAAACACATTAGCTCTTGTAAACACAAATACATTAACCTGTGTGTGCACACAGACATCAATACACACACAGTGACTTACAGTTCTAGACGAACGCCATAGACATGTCAATAGGGTTAGCGATACAGACCTGACTTAAGCACAGGGTTTCCAGAGAGCAGCACTTTGAAAGAAAGAGAGTTTCTCAGTCCCATAGCATAGCAAAGCAACAACCACAACACACACACCACTAAGAGCATACGCACACAAAAGCTAAGGTTACAAGATCCTACACACAGCACCCCGGCGAGCGGAAACGACGAAAGGGAGAAACAAGAAGGCAGTTGGAAAGAAGAGGTGACCAAAAAGGAGACACAGTGAAGAAACACAGAGAGGAAAGGAAGAAATAGAATAGAATAGATTCCTTTATTGTCCCCAAGGGGCCACAAAAGAGACATCATACAAAGGTGACAAGAGAAGAAGAATAACAATATACAATATCCACAGTGTTCGGTAGCAATAGGGCAAATATACAAGATTACAGTACAGCAGAGGAAGTTGTGTGTGTGTGTGTGTATGTGTATGTGTGTGTAATGGAGGGGCCGGGGCAAGAGGAGATGGGTGGAGGGGGGGTGGGGGGTGGGGTTTCTAAATTACAGGGTCTGTACAACAAAGAGTCCTGAGAGAAGGAGGGAGGAGAGGAGGAGGAGAAGGGAGAAGGCTCTACCTCTGTCGGCCGAGTTGTCAATTGCTGCAAGAGAGGAGAACAAAAAGAAGAAAGGGGTTAGATTGCAGGCTGTGGTGCTGGTAAAAGAGCAAAAGAAACGTGGATTTGGTTGCACCAGCTATTCGTAAATCTATTACTAAGACTAAAGTCCTTCCTAAATTCTTAGCTTGAAATTAGCTAAGAATTTCAAGTGATTTACTAAATTATACCGTCGTAGCTACTCATGACTTCAGCAAACGTACTGAGTAAATTGGTTGCTAAGAAACATCTGTAGCACTGTCCAGTCAAAAGCAATCAACTATGTAAACAGGAAGTTACTGTAGCATCACAAACCGTAGCATAACTTCCAAAAATGACATGGACATGGGGGCAAACGATATATTGAACTTAAATGCCAACTGCCAGGTGTCACAAATTTGTTTAATTTATATCTGCTTACATGGAGAAATATGTGTGTTTCAGAGTTAGCAGTATTCATGCAGTTTAGAATGAGTGGAGAAATATCCGATTAAGCTAACCTAGCTGATGTTATTGGGTCATTTAGCCTATCATTGGCATAATGTTTGTAATTTGAGATATGAGTATCATTTAAAATCTTCCTAGTTCACAGCATTTTATCAAGTGTCAGGTCAGATTTGTCGACCATATTTCATATTTCTTTTATTCTTCAAGCTAACGTTGGTTTTGACAGTTAGCTTCGTTAGCAACACAACACTCGGCATATACTGGGTGTATTAGTAACAACTAATCTCTACATAAGGACTAGTTTGTGTGGTGCAACCCGTTTTAATTAATTTATTGATGCATAAATCTCCACTTCGTAAACACTTTACTTCAGGTTATAACTAGGCTGAATTTGAACTAGTGAACCGGTGCAGCCGGCTCTAGTTGTTTGCCTGTTGAGTTCTAAAATCTAATTTTCCTAAAAAGATTGAGCAAAAACCTGTTTCAAAGGTTCAAATTTTTTAGGCTCATTACGAGAACACATCTCTGCATCACAACTAAACATCAAAAGCCTTCAGTGAAGAAAACATCAAGGGGAAGGAGGGAGGGAGATGAAGATCATGGCTGCCGTCATCTCCTGACACTGACCTCTTTTGAGAGATACCAGGAAGGTCTTGCTATCTGTTCCATGCTCGTTGGAGACCTCGCATGTCACCCCGTCCTTCATGACCTCGGCTGTGGTTTGCAGAGTCACGGTGCTCACCACCTTGTTACCTTCCACTGATACTGACTGGCAGGAGTGATGGGAGGGAAGAGAGATGGAGGAAGGACGACAAAGAGAAGACATGCATTTTTATATATTCCCTCATCATTTCTTGCCTACATTTTAAATTCGAGGGCAAATTTTCCTGTTGTTAATACATTGCACTCATTCATTCTTTGTCTTAATAAGTCTGGTTCCTATCATTTTGCACACTCCAGTGATGCTTTATTCCATATATCTTCCCATGATTCTCATTTCTACATCAAGATCTGCTCTTAAAAATGGTCAGCTGTGCAAGTTAAAATATCTCTCATCGTTGATCTTACATACATCACTATTTGCTTCTGAAATGATCACATTTTTCAGAAGGATCATGAAAGTTTTATCTAATTTTATCACTGTATTTTATGCAATGTTTCAATTATGAAGCTGTCTTCCCACTGTTAAGTTTCTTTAAAGCTGCTTGGTATGGGATTTTCTTTTCAACTACATCGCATCAATATGAAATATTAGAATAAAATATTACTTTCCATAGCCCCGCAAGCTGTTTCTCTCCGTCCTTTATCTATTGCTTTTGAAGTTTAACATATCAGCCTACCGAGCAGAAGATCTTCCAAGCAGAATATGTTATGAAAAATCATGCCTCAAACTTCACATATTGACCCAAATGAAAACGCTAATAGTGATAGCTCTGTTTGTTTGGAATACATCTTCACCTCTGTTAGTTTTGTGTTTATAGTGTTACTTGTGCAATCCCTTCCAGGAAAGTAGCGATTACATCTGTTTACATCTTGATTCCTGTAAATTGCACGCTAGGAAAGGAAATAGGTTGTGTAATAGTATGTTGTATATTTATCTCTGCTTGTCTTGATAGTGTTTCTACATTCGCACCTCTTTTCCTGAGGGCTTCCAGGTGAACTGAGGTGCGGGAGAGCCGTAGGCTGAGCACTTCAGAGTCACTATGTCTCCTTCCCTCCCCACCTCTCCAACAGTGGGAGTCTCGATCATCGGCTTTCCTGGAAAGGGCGTGACAAAGCCAGTGACCAGGGGGAACTTTTGACAACACAACACAGCAAAAGCTCAAACGCACGTCCACACACACACACACACACACACACACACACACACACACACACACACACACACACAAACACACACACACTCACACTGTAAATCATTTTAGGCTGGTTGAACTTAATAACATAAGTCCCCCTGCTGTTTTAAAAATGTGAGTTAACTGAACTAAAGTTGAATAATTAATCAAAGTTATCTTGAGTTATAACCCAACAACTGTTCAATCACACTGACATGGCATTACATTTTCACAGTCAGTCAAGAACATTTGCACTAAAGTGAGTACAAAGACATTCAAGGCTGCTCCTAGAAAGCTTGTTACATTATAAGAGTATGGGAGGACTGAATTCAATACTAACCGTTATTATGGTTTACATTGTTTTCATTATTATGAAAAGAAACAGCTGTGACTTAACATGTATAAAATATACACAGTAAGTTTCCATCAGGTCTGTTTTCTTCAAACTACAAAAAAGGGTCTGTGGAGCTCTCAAATACTGCATGCTGGGAAGTCTGCTTAGATGCTGATTTTGTTTCTTTGTAAATTCAATTTAATGAATTGAGTGAACTTTCAGCAGTCATTCCACGCTTCATTTCAAGTCAAAAGACTCCAGTTCTGAAGTGCTCTGAAAGTATAATTTAGAACTTTTTAGTTAAATTAACTTGATATTAATGAAACTCATGTGTTTATGTTAAGTTAATGACAAAAGATTAGTTGATTCCACCAAACTCCTGTATGATGTTTTACAGTGTACTAACAGTTTCATCCCACACTGACAAAATCATCAGTAGGAAGCCACATCTTCTGTCAGTTGTGTCTGTGAACTCTACAACCTCCTTCCTCTGACTAAAACAATACCCAGCACACCCTAACGTCGACCACTGTTTATTATCCTGTGTACAGTGGAATGCACATGTAGAAAATAAATGATTACTCTGCTTACAAGAGATTATAAAGCGCCATGTATTTTGCAGCTCCTAAGCAGTAGGCCTCATACTTCTAAAAGATACTGCCAGGGGATGAGGCTATGTAAATCTAGCAGTGTAAACACATAACTGTATATGTATGAGTGTGTGACTGTGGCTGAATAGTGTGTGTGTATTGAAATTTAACAATACAGATGGTGATGTGATTGAAATCTTTACTTAAGTCTTGTCTAAACAAAGTTTTATTGGTTTCCCTGAGGCACGCTGCGCATGTAGGTCTGCGAATGTGTGTGTGTGTGTCTATGCGAGTGTGTTACCTTTGACAGTAAGGTTGACACTAGCCTGGGCAGTCAGTCCTGGCACAGCTGGCACGGCTCCAACACACATATACTCTCCAGCTTTATCATAGGAAACATCTTGTATTGACAGCGTGCCGTCCTGAGAGAGCACCTCAGAGCCCTGGAGGAACACACACACAGAAATAAAACCAATTGGACTCTATTGGATGCTATCAGCCCTCTTTCTTTTTATTCTCTCTGTGTGAATGTGAGAGTAGAACAGCATTGTGAATATCTAGTTTGAAGGTGCCCTGCTATGCTGGGAAAGCAGAGGAAGAACCTTCACACACACTGTTCCAAAGCGCAGTGATAACAGATCAAAGTCAGTCCTCCATTATGAACCTGCCTCTTGCAATTCTTCTCAACGTCTTCTCATAGGAATCCTCCTTACTAAGAACAAACACGTTCTCTACCCAGAAAAAAAACAGCAGTTGGAGAGTTTCTATCACACCCGGGAGACACAACAATAGATATACAGGCTACAACAACAGGCCTGACACTGGAGGAACACTCTGCACATCACAAGTGGAGGAGAAGAGACGAATACCAAAATACCAGAAACACCACTGCTACCACATAAGAATGTATTGAGTCTCTTCAAAGAGACAGTAACAGTTAGCAAATCGTCTTTTCTTTGGTATGTTTACTGTAGAAAATAAATTTAGAGCATATGTTTTGTTTGCCATAGAAAAGAGACACTAGACACAGAGAACGCAAACTCCAAATTGTTTTAATTATCTATTACCCTAATCAGCTGTTGCCGTTCTAGCATGTCTAACTAAACAATTCTAAGGATTTATGATGGATTATATAAGATGTCATTAATATATGATACAATACTATATATAACAATGTACAGTATGTATGGTGTTGCTTTTTTCTCATTCACAAAAAGGAACAAACACCAGTGTCTGCTCTCCAGTTGCTGCAGTTGGACACAACACAATGCAGCTTGTGCAGCAGGGCCACAACTGTCTTTAAAGTGAGCACTGCCACCGATCTAAAGGCTCCAGTGTTGTGTGACAGCTGTGCACCAAGTACGTTACTGTATGTGTCACGTTATGAAATTTTGTGTTATCCAATGACGAAAGGTAGTGTTGTTAAAAACTTGCATGAGAGCTGAACCAGAATCACAAAATGTCCAAATATGGAGCCCCAGGAAGGACTGAATTCTTGTTCAACATCCAGCCAGAGCTGTTAATGTGTAAGAATGATAGGTTTGCATTTAAAAAAAACTGTTCTCTCATAGCTCAGAAAAAATTCTGTGGACAGATGAGGAAAAGAGCAAAGCGCTGTATTCTTAGAAATACACCACTTTTCCATGAAAGGAGAAGGGAGAAGGTTGAGAAAGTGATGGAGCACACCTTTTTCCACTGAACAGTATGCGCAGCAGAGGCCTTGGTCTTACACTGCCACTCCACCTTGTCTCCAAGCATGACGACTTGAGGTTGGACAGGGATCACACTCACTGGGTCGATGTCTGACAGAGGGAAAATGGAGAGCAATTGAGAGAGAGAGGGAGGAAGACACATGAAACCTGAGGCCTTCTGTACATTCTAAGGAGTTAAAGAAGTGCCACTTCAAAAAGCTTCTCATCGCTTAAACAACCATGTAATAAGGCTGTTAAAACGGCCGTACTAAGCAGAATATTTAATTCTTTTCATGAGTACAAAGCTAATGCACTTACTCTGAAGTTAAGCCCATTTCGAAGCCCATGCTAAGCCTATTCCATGCTATTTCTAGGCTATCTCCGCTTAATGTGTGTGATAAGATCAAATTAGGGAGTGTAGTTGGGATAACATTAAAGTAACAGATGAACTGTGAAAAATTGAATTGGATATCGGCCTCCTGAAAGGATTCCATTGAAGCTCATTGCATTCTAACCCTTTTAATTCTATGATTTACTGATGAAAAGAATGGCTTACAGGAGGTTAATTGTTCTTTATGTGTGTTTACTTTATTCTGCAGTTGTGTGTGTCTGTGTCTGTGTGTGTGTGTGTGTGTGTGTGTGTGTATTTGGCTCACTCACAGTGGACAGTGAGGGTGATCGTTCCAGAAAGGTCAGCATCCAGGTTATCAAAATCTGTGGCTTTGCACGTGTACACACCACCGTCTGTGCGCTTGACAGATTTCAGCGTCAGAAGACCACCCTGAGCAGTGATGGGTTTTTGCTGAAGGTGGAAGGACAGGGATTGACAGAGAGAGAAACATGGGTAAAGACTGAGTGAGAGAGTAACAAAGATTATCACATTTTTATTAAAAAGTTGGGATACTTTCTGCAAAAGCACAAAAACGACAAAGCTTTTGCTCTTTCTCTCTCCAACATATATGTACATGAAATGCACACGTACATCTTTAGTGAAGTCAAACTCAGGCTGAGGGTTTCCATCAGTCTCACACTTCATGGTAACAACATCACCCTCTTTGACTGGATCAGTGTTGAGTAGGGAAAAGGTCGCTTTCTCAGAGGGATCTAGATGGACAAGAACAGATACGGAACAGGTGAAAATTCCTCCTTTGGATACATTTACACTGTTATACTGTATATCATGAGTCAGAGATGTGTGATGCATTCCTGAAGGGGTGTTTGGCTTTCCCAGTACCTCCTCCTTCCTTGCCTCATCATTCTTCTTTAGCTGAATATCAAATTCCACTGTGGTTGCGTTAAACTACAGTGTATAGCAAGAGGAAAGATAAGCAACCAGTGAAATGGGTCCAGGATGTGAAGATAACACCAATAGCTGTTTGTTGACAACGTTTAATTTTAAAGGGTGTTACATTTGAGTCTTTGAAAGTAGAGCTGCTCTTCAGGAAGTCATTTATTAGTTATCTGTCCCTTTTTCTCTTCAATCCCACATCTGTCTGGTCTTGATAATCTCCGCCCTGGTGTAGGTCCTGAAGTGGTGCTAAGCAATAGTTTGACATTTTGTGAAATATGCTTATTCAGTTTCTTGTTGAGAGTTAGATGAGAAGACTGATACCACTCTCATGTCTGTCCAGCAAATGTAAGTCTACAGCCAGCAGCCGGGTAGCTTAGCTTAGCATAAAGACTGGAAACGGGGGGAAACAGCTAGCCCGGCTCTGTCCGAACGTAACAAAACCAGCACCTGTAAAGCTCACTAAAACTAAACTCTTGCCCCTCCTCTCCACTCACAGTTGAGGTTGATGGTGATGGTGTCGGACTTCTTCTGTTTGATCTGGTCTCCTGGCATGCTGTACTCCACGGTGCACTGGAACACAGAGTCCTTGTCTGCCTTGGTGGGCTGCATGTACAGGGTGCTCTTGATAGTGTAGAGACCGGAGGCCTCCTTCACCACTGAGGGAATCATGTAGGTCTCTGACAGAGAGGAAGGACGGAAGAAACAAAGCACACAGATTATCCTCTGCTTTGTACAGCATTTGATATTAGACTATACATTTACTATATATTAGACACATACTCTCTTTCCTGTCCTTGACCTCAGGTAGGGGCTGGTCATCTTTGAACCAGATAATTCTTGGCTGGGGATGTCCGTTCATCGTCACACAGGTACCAATCTGATGCAGATGGGACAAAAGAAAGTCGACTGAAAATGTGTGTCTTCAGTGTTCGTTGAAGAAATCAGAAAATATGCTCACACGCAGGATGCACACACAACTATAGAAATTGCACACACACCTCTGAGCTGGTAGTCTGCCCTGCAGAAATGGCCTGGCTCGACGGCCTTGTGAGTTCTGGCTTCTCGGGAGCAACTGAGAAAGGAAAAGGGAGGGGGGAGAAATCATTATTATGTCATTATGATTCACTGCAAGGAAAACCTTTAACGTGGATAAACGCACACATAAACTCGCACACTCTACTTCCATGTATGCAGTCCAGTGCACATGCCTGCTGACCTTGTTAATTAAGTCGAGCAGTAAATATCCTGCTTCACATTATTTCACTGTGACCTGGTTCACATGAGCTGATAAGGGTCAAATAACAAAAAAAAAAACACTCCCCCTCTCTCTGGCTCACACACACATGCACACAACCACAGGTGTGAGTGTTCCCTCTTGTTGCTCTGCTTTATTCCCTAGCTCACTTGTTCACATGCAAGGTCATCTTATCACTGCCTGCAGCTGTCGGCTGCTTATAAAAATAAACAGTAGATGGGTATTCCTCTCTCTGTTTCACTCACTCAATTCTTTGTTTTTAGTTTTCTGTGTTACACTGCTCCCAAAACCGCTGAAGCATTTTTATAGCCATTCCCTTTCCACATACTGTGCAATGCAGGCAGCCGTATGTACGCACAGTAATTTAGATGTTCAACAACGACATTCAAAAGCTGTTTTTTTTCACCCTAAACACTCTGAATGTGACTAAAGTTCTCTTTTACAGCTGCTTACATTCAGCCGAATAAAGGTTTTCAGCCTTAAATAACTAATCTTAATGTTAAGAGAATTCAGACAGCACAGACACACAGAGACGTACAGGCAGGATCATTTTGATTCTGTGTGTTTCTTCTTAACAGACATACTGTTTACTCTCTTCTGTAGGCCTCCCGAGAGAGATAAACCAGGCTATCTGCTGCAGCTCAACCCACAGCAGACCTCATAACTCAGTCCTATTAAGTTAAGGAAGGACAGACACACCATAACTCATCCCCCAATGACTCAAGTGGTCA
Organism: Macquaria ambigua; assembly: GCA_008360985.2. Lineage (NCBI taxonomy): Eukaryota > Metazoa > Chordata > Actinopteri > Centrarchiformes > Percichthyidae > Macquaria > Macquaria ambigua. Next base: position 157,054 of record VMKM01000484.1, read on the forward strand.
AATGTGGACAAAGAATAATTGCTGGTTTGTGAGACAGGCTGTTTTCTTATACCTCTGGGCATTAAAGTGCATCTAAAAAGGCCATTGTCAAATAGCAGTACATTGAGGGATTGTCTACCACTGACTGGCCCATTCACGATTAATAGCTTATTTTATGAGATTGCTTTAAACTTTAGTGCCTCTGAGTGCATAAATGTTAATGGATAACTTGTAAGCTCTTTTTCAAGTGGAAGCTTAACTAAAGAAAGGCTTGTTTTGCTAGTCTCCCAGCACAAGTTGTCCCTCTTTACAGTGATTGATCAGTCCAATCCAAATTGCAAATGAATCGTATTCACTTTGGTTGGGCCACTAAATGCTAAAAGTATGATTGATGTCTGCTCAGGGGTTGCTGTGGGAGCGGCAAGGACACAGCAGCCTGCATCAAGGGTCAGCCCTCAGCGCCTTGGTGATAAATCTGGACCGTTATTAAGGTGAGATATATGAGACATGACAGGTGTGATTGAACTATTCATCAGTTGTGTCAAAAGTGATTAGATTGTGGCTAATTAACCTCTGGGGAACTTATCAAAGGACACTGGTAACCCCAGGCATTGGAAAAGGTTTCGAAGTCCAACATATGATGAAAAAATATTAGCTGAAGTCTGCTCTGTTCTTGACAGATGTGGACAATTGTGACAAATCATACTTTATGATACTATATTTATATAAAGAGGTTTTCATACAGTGAATATGTGTGAAATGCAATCAGCAAAATGCATTACATGTATTAGGTACAATTAAGCCACTTCTAAATGAAAGTATGCATGAACACACATGCAGATCTGATTAAAGCCATAAACCTTTAGTGGCAGTGACAGTAACAAAACAAGACATAAATTCCACACATCACCAACTGATGGGAAAGTGAGGGGGGGATCTCTTTGAAAAGGTCATGTTAAGGTCATATAAAAGGCCAAAGGGCTCTGGCCGACTCACAGAAGACTTTGAGCATAGTGGTGGCATCTCCAACCCCAGCGGGGCCAGCGGTGACCTGGCAGTAGAAGACGAGCTCGTCGGAGGGTTGAACCGAGGAGATGGTCAAGGTGAAGTCCTCTCCAATAGCGACCCGCCCAGTCATGGGGGTCCCGTCATCACTTTTTGCTGCACCACCCTGGGAGCGGAAAGCCACGCGCTTCCTGGTTCCCTGCTCCTCCTGAATGGATGGACAGTCAGAAGGAGATACAGAAAGAGGGTGGGAGGAGGATGAGGAGTAATGGAAGAAGGAGAAAAGAAACAAAGAAACAGAAAAAAGTAAGAGACCTGAAATTCCGTTTAAAAATACAACTTTTGACTGTGCACTCCTCTACAAAGTATTCCTAATAACATGGATATCGCAGACTTTCAGCACCAAAAAATGCTTTTATCCTGACTAAAAATATTTGAATAAAGAACATTAATATCTGGAAATTACTTACAATGTACCATTCAACAACAGTAGTGCTTGATGATGGCGAGACTTTGTATGTGCAGGGCAGTTTGGCAGTCTCTCCTTTTAACACCTCCACTTTAGGAGCCACCTCCACGGTCACGGCCCCACTACATACTGCAGAGAAAAACACACAAAGACAGAAAGAAAGAATGAGATTAAAGACTCAAGCATAGGAAGTCAGACAGACTGGTAGTAATGTGTTAACAATGCAGGTTTTAAAGACGTATACAAGGATTTAAATTGACCAAATGGCATCAAAACCACTCCGTATCATGACGAAAAGTTGCTAAAGGTAAAACTCAAAAACATATTGCTGAGTGTCCTTTAGTGGTTGTCCCATGTAGACAGTGGCCAACAGCACAAGATACAGAACTAAGCTGAAATCCTACTACATTACAAAATCTACTGGATTATGACATGACAGGCTGGTATACAAAACGTATGGCGTGATAGTATTGGTAATGTTCAAATATGTAACAGTAACTGGAAAAGACACAAACACAAACAAGTTCAGTATACTGTAAATTGCGTCTCGGAGAAGGGCAGGAGGAAATCACAATAATGAAATAATAAAACCACAATGACTACACCTTTTAGCTAAACAAGGTTTGTTTGGAGCACACTAAACATATGGATCAATGGCAAAGAAGTGGATTGTGTTGCAGGAGTGGCTTTCGGCATGTTTTTTTGCCATGACTTTGGGTCTCCATTGGAATCTATTGTAACTGCTGTAAATCCAAACAGACTACAGCAGCAGGTCACATGCTACAAGTATCCGTATTCCCTTAAAGGTGTATGACCTGCAGTAAAAACTGTTATGGGACCCCGAGGGAAGCTAGGAGGCCCTCGTCATTGTCAGTGTTCTCCATTCAATAGAGACATTAGGATGCACACAGTGTCCCCAGATATCAATGGAAGAGTAGCAGCTAGGGCACAGGATGGACCCAAACTGGTTCCTGTGGGGATAGGGAACACTGTAGATCTAACTCTGTACATCTAGCTGTGGAGAAACAACATGACAAGGAGACTGCATTACAGAGGGGAGAGGCGGGAAAAGAGGGAGGGGAAGAACGGAGAGCTGGAGGAGAGGAAGGAGCTCCATTTCTGATAATGAAGTCACTGCAGCACATACAGTGTCATAAATCCTATGGTACAGTATGGTACAGAGTGCACTGTGTTGTGAATGTGAGGCTCTAATGTGCAGAAACAAGGAACAACTGCAAAGAAAGGATGACGTTGTTTGAGTGACTGGGGTTAAACTGCCAAATCAATTTTGCAATCTTTGACTATCAAACTAGCAAAGTAAGTTATCAACATATGGATGGCATATTTCATACGTACACTTTGGCAGGCTTATATGATACATAGTGCTTGCCAGGTATAAGATAAAATTAACTGATATGCCAGGAAGAAAACACACAGGGTTATAGGAGTGGAGCCATATCTACTGTAAGATGCAGTACTTAGTACAGTACAGAAATAAACAACTAGAAAAATGTTTTTATGAAGTAAATAATGGATGCATCAGGGAAGCAACAGTAAACAACCACTCAACAACATTCCCAAAAAACTTTCTATACTGCAAACACTCCAAACATTAAGTTAAGTATCATTAAAAAGCCAGAAATCTACACTCAAATTAATATTCATATTCTGAACATATGTCGCTAATGAACAACTCAGCCCCATACTCTGTATGATGACATAAATTAATCATGTTATCAATTTCTGGACTACAAAATCTACATTTAAATAATTTATTTGTTGTCAGAAACTGCCAAGGGTGGGAGAGGATGGCCTTCTGGGAATCATAGTTGTTTGACAGGCTGGTTTTAATAACAGGGCAGGGAAACGCAGATGGAAGATGAAAGAGCGTTTGCTCAAAATGTCTAAAGAGAGACGAGAGGAGCCGAGGGATGACCGCCTTGTTATCACTGTACTGTGAAGAAGAAAGAGAGCGAAGGATGGAAGGGGAAAAAAAGAAGTCAGAGAGTACATATAGATGAGATAACAGGGAGGGATGTCAAAAATACACACTTTGCTTGCTCAGTAGTGTGTATGTGTGTGTTAGTGAGACACATTCCACCAGGGTCAGATGCTGTGATTCACCATGACCCACAAAACACACTGGGTCAAGGGTCGGTCAGGCGTTGACGTTTGATGATAAGATCTCATGTCTCTCCACTGTTCTTTCACTTCCTCTTGATTTACTTTTTCACTTCCCTTGACTCTATTTTTATCCTGCCTCTTGTTTTCCTTATGTTCTTCTTTATTTTTTTTGTTATCTTCATCCCTGGATCCCTCGCTCTCTAAATATTTTGTTCTATTAGCTCAGTATCTCTCAAGTGAAACATTAGTTTTACAAACCCCAGTCTCATGTTCTGAGTTTGTAAGAGGGATGTAGCCCAAAAGAAAATCCTCCTCTGTTTCTGCGCCAATACAAACAGCAAGCCAGACGAGCAAACGAACAAGAATGTGTGAGTAAATGAAGCACTGTGCTTTTAGGCAGCACTCAGGATTTAAAAGTCCCGTTAAGTGGTGCATGGGAAAAATACACACTCACACACATACCACATTAAATCAAGTGACTTGCTGGCACATGCATAGGGAACCTAAATCTTAACTCAGTTACTCAAGTAATTTGGTTTTTGAAAATGTTTGTGAGAAATCTAGTAGAGAGTTACTCCAATATTACTGGTTACATGATCAGCAGAATATGAATTCTGGATCATGTTTTAAACAAGTATTAGAGGAAATCAGTTATTCAGTCAAAAGGGGAAGACTTAGCTGCTGCCTGCTCCTTTTCATACTTCTTTGATTCTTAAATCACTCAATCATTAGAGGGATATTCTGTTACTTAGTTTACTCATAATCACTCAAAATAAATCAATTATATAGTATCAATAGTGTGCATAACATCATGTTTTTGGGGATATTGGCAGTTTGTCAACTTTCTTGTAGGGTGATGTGAACAGACATAAAAAAAATTGTGAATTTGTGAATTGTGAAGTTATAAACATGAAAATTAAGAAAACAAAGCCTTGAATAATAAAGTTGTTTGGGTTTTATTCTAAGGCCTCAATGTTTTTTTAGCCTTGCTAAAAGGCTGGTTGGTCCAGACTGAAATATCTCAGTATTGTTGCATGTTTTTCTATTAAATTTTGTACAAACATTCATGGTGATCACCTGACCTTCCTTTAGCGCCACCATCAGGTCAAATTTGTAATTTGTCCAATACTTTGGTTTACAGCCTCACAGTGCTGCGAGCACATCTGTAGACTCTTAGTCTTGCTGTATTTCAAAGATGAAAAACTGAAATATTATTAACTTAGTGTAGCTGATGAAGCCATGGTATTTCAGATGAGCAATCATGTATATGTCCTCTGAGTAGTAATTAGCTGTGTCACACAATACTGATCACATTCACTTCATGTGGAAACGTAGCAACAGCTGTGTGTGTTTCATGAGTCATATTTTGTGCACATTTTTCAGTCTCTGACTCAGATTTGCCATAATGGAATATAATAAAAGCTGAATCTTCACTTTCAGAGTAGCTACAAGCCCTAATTTTGTCTTTTATGGGATAATAATAGCCACCTAATATCAGTCAAGACAGTTTGTGTGAAAGTGTTAACATAAATCACAGAACAAATGTTCTACAGAAGATGTTTGGATGGTGTTTATCCCTTAGTATCTGACATACAGATGTTGTATTTCTTTCTCTTTTAACTGGGGTTTGGTCACTAGCTGGGTTTCTACATGCATCTAAACAGAGCTACTGAGAGGCAGTTAAAGCAATGACATGTGCCATCTGTACCACAGCTTTCTTTCTTTGCAGGCCTCTTCCTCCCCCCACTCCCCATCTCTCATTTGATTTTATTGTCCGTCTCACTCTCAACCCTTTTCTCTCTTTGACACACATCTTTCAGTGTCATTCACAATATGTTTTGGTCCAGAGTGATCAGTCAGGCCGCTGCTCTGTGTTTTACACACGAGGCAGCTGGACAGACAGAGACGGACAATTAAAGCATAATTAGGCAGTCCTCTGTCCAATCTGAGCCTGGAGCAGCGTGTGTGCGAGTGTGCTTGTGTATTTAGCAACACAGGCTGTTGGCTGTCACTGTGTGTGTGTGTGTGTGTGCGTGTGTGTATGAGAGAGAGAGGGGGAGAGAAAGAAAAAGAGTGGCTGGGGCTGTTGTAGGGGGGAGGACTAGCTTCATGGGGGTCTCGTTAGCTGACGCAGGCCAGATAATCGGATTTAGCCAAAGAGGGGGAAAGTGTGTGTGAGGTGGTGTGTGATGGGGTGCGTGACTGGGTACAAAGACAGATGGGAACGAGACGGTCAGGCTGACCTGTACACACACACACACACACACACACACACACACACACACACACACACACACACACACACACACCCTCTTACAGTATATCAATAATGCATGCGATATTTATGAGCAACCGAACCACCCCAAAAAGCCTGAGTTAAGTACAGTGTGAGTAGAAAAAAGAAGATCCAAGCCTGAAGTCAGAGCAGCGTGGCAGAGTGGAGGAGACCCGGAGAGTCATGTCAGTCCCAAATCTACTGAAAAGTTAATGTGAAACCGTCTTTAATACCCTCTCTGTGTCCGTCTCTTTCTGCCTTTTCTTCAACTCTTCTCTCTGCTTGCATCTCTTTCTCTTCCACCCTCTCTCTCTCTTTCATATACACACACACACAAGCGAGTGCCCCTCATTATGAAAAGAACCAGCTGGATCCTCCCTCTCTCCCTGTCCTCTTTCCCTCTCTTGTTCTCCCCTCACCTACTGTTGTATTCTGGACATCAAACCATGAGCCCCTCTCTCTCTCTCTCTCTCTCTCTCTCTCCAACTCTCCTCTTTTCATCCCTCATTCTCAAAGAGCATTCTTTAATACCCAGTGCACAAACTTGGCTTGTGTGTCTTGTCTGTGCATGTGTGTGAGGAGAAAGAAAAAGAGAATGCAAGATAGCAAAAGAAAGGCACAAAGAAAATAAGAAAAGGGGGAGAAAGGGAGAGTGAGAGAATGAAAAGGAACAAGAGACAGTGTGTGTGTGTGTGGAAACCCAACCTTACCTACATGAGTGTCACCCAACTAGAACCTCTTTATGAAGCCACCATGATCGTTCTTTCACTGATAGTACCTGCTCGTCTCCCTGCTAACCCAAACACCAACCCTCTGAGGAGTAATGGATGTTCTGGGTAACTCAGCTTTATTTAAATCTACTGTATACACCTGGATGATGGTGCTAAGGATGCAAGAGAAGTGTGTGAGATTATACTCAGCATGTGTCCCAGAGAAAGAGAATAAAAAAGATTTGCACCAGTGCCAATACCATGATGAGGAGTATACAGAAGATTTGATCTATGAAGTGAGTGTAAAGCTGGAAAGGACGAGAGGAGTGCAGCGTGGTATCTGATGGACGAGGAATGTCAGAGGGTGTGTGTGTGTGTACCTGTTTGCGTGTGTTTGTGTGTGTGGTCCAAAACATCCTTGGCCTCTAACAGGATTAGTGTTGGCAAAGCAAACAGCATCCTGCTGCGGAAGACACAGCCTCAATGTCACGAGAAGTGAGTCACCTACAGCATGCACAACAACAATGGGTAACTTCCACAGTTTAATTTAGCACTTTCCACTGATCAGCACCTCTACCAATATGCTTAGAATTATTTCTCAGTCTCTATAGTTGCCTTCTCTGTTTTAATCAACATTGCCAACATCTCAAGCTGAATTTATACTCAATTGTTAAGGTCTTACGGTGTAGCTACAGAGGCTACATACATAGGCTCTGCGGCTAGACCATAGCTAACGTGCACCTCCTCAGAAAATGCTACTACACATCAGGGCTACAGCCAGTGGAGACTGTCGAGAGTGAAGACAACATCAAGCAAGTTGAAGAACGGCTCAGTAATTTTCGCATTTTCATTAAGACTAGACATATTTTGTGATCTCATGAAGCAATATCGGCTGCAAAGTTCACCAGGATTCTCACTCTCTATCACAAACTGAAAGAAAGATTGTAAACACAGTTACTTTGGGGTACGTAAAAGCACCAGTGTGAGTGAAATCAATTGCTGAGCTACAAATCTATTCTACGGCGGCCACGGTGCTGTACACGAGACCCACAAGTGAAAATGTGGCTTCACTCCCACCACAAGTTTTGATGGCTACTATCTCCACAGACACAATATGACTGACTCACAGGAGTCATCATCATGAGCCAGAGGCCCCGTGTATGTGAGTACAGTTGTGGTAGTGTGGCAGGTTGCCCTCAGCTCTCAAACTGATAATGGCCTGTTAATGTTGCAGACTGGATCTGACTCAAATCTCGTGTTTACAGGACTTTCACATTCGCTCAGCGCTCACATTAGTCTGCCTGCCCTGCTAGATGGGAACATTTTACACTCCCCAGGAAGTTCAGTTTGTTGAGTGAGCTTCATTTTAGAGGACAAATTCGACCCATCTCAGAAATTTACCCAAGAGGGCTGGCTGTAAGGTGGACAAATAAACAGAGGTGGTGTTTGCTAATGTGGGTAAAACTACTGTATGTTGTTGCCATTTGCAAATAATACAGTTGTGGTTGCAGAGACATAAAAAAGGGGCAAATTAGGTCTGTGCATTTCTGTTGAAGCAAGAGGAAGAGTGAAATTTCACTTATTTGCAGTTCCCTCTCATAGTTTGAATAGCTGACAGTTTGACATGACTAGTGCCCAGAGTATATATATATAATGTTTGTGTGTGTCTGACTGTGTGTGTGTGTGTGTGTGTGTGTGTGTGTGTGTGTGTGTGTGTGTGTGTGGTAGGGGGCAGGCTGGGTCAGACTGCCAGTGTCGGGGTGGGTCCATGTAAGGCCTGGAGTCCGTCAACGCCTGACTGATGAGACAAGAACAGGTGCAGCGCAGGAACAGCAGCTGCAGCAAAACGCACACACACACACACACACACACACACACACACACACACACACACACACACACACACACACACGCACACACACTCACCAACAATGAATGCCACATACTGAGGGCAAGGGGGAGAGGGAGAAAGACAGAACCACAGAGATGATAGACAAGGAGAGAGAGGAAGTTTCCCAGTTTGTAGAAGTAAAACTTTTAGCAACCAAGGAGACACAAAATAAAAACACACACATGAAAACCAGACAGAAATAGATACAGTACGCACTCACTGTCTGTCTCTTTGGTTACTTCTAATGGCAAGTGTATCCATACCAGGGCTGTGCATAGCAGACTAAGTGCTGCGATGTTTGTTGGTGTCCTGCTAAGTGTTGACCTTTGAGAGGGAAGCGCTGATATGTAATGATAATCTAATGCTAATTAGAATCCCACTGTCGTTTACTGTATTCAGGTAGGATAACAAAGAGAAATAGACTGAAAGAGAGAAGGAACACATAATAAGGCTACAGTCCTGCTGCATTTTTTTTCAAGTTGTAATTGATTTCCATACATCCTATAAAATTAAAAAGTAACCACGTGCTGTTGGAAAGGCCATGAAAAACTGCGCCAGCTAAGCCCCCTTCCCACCACAAGTGTCACTGCAAATATTGCTTGCAGTCTAACAAAATATGCAATATCCTGTTGCACTGAAAGTCCGATCCTGTGCAGTACATGTGGTGCTTGTGTACACAGATATTAATACATCAGCTATGGAAATTTCAAAATATCCTGAACAATGCAAATCATACTGATCGCCATGTACTGACTCAACACAGAAAATGATTCAGTAATGAGTTTATTTTTCACAAAACGTTCAAACCAGCGTGAATAATCATAATGGATAACTGGTTGACCTTTCCACAGACATGGGTGGTTGACTTCTGTTTGCTCTTTGTATGCTCCTTTTGTGTTTGCCACTGTGTTTTGATTTGCTTATTATGGAAATGTTTCCCAAGTGGGACTGATAAAGTGATTCAAGTGCATTCATTGAGTCATAAGAGTCCCTGATGAACTGTTGCCAAAACAAATTCCTGTACATTTTGTTTAATTTGCCTAATAAAGTCACTTCACCAAAGAGAAAATCTTAATTTAAAAGAAACTCTTAAGAGTTTCCAACAACTCCTAATGAACAAACACATTGAAACAGCCAGGGTCTGACTGTAAGTTATTTCACAAGAATCCCCTGAAAAACTATTTTTTAAGGATTTTATTTTGCTCAATAACACATGGATGGCAGCACTCTAAAGTACCAATTACAGCAATCATAGAATCAGCCTCAGTCTTGTAAATCTCAGTGAAAAGCTTGTGCAGCCACAACTCCCCAAGTCGATAGCGGAGGTCTGTTGTGCTTCAAAAATGATATCTGGGCCTCTAATTGGAGTCAAACACAATAATATCTTTAGTGCTCGAATTTCGTTGCTTGGTGAAACTGGGCGCCCTCGTTTTTTTATGGATTGCCTGTGTGTTTTATGAGGGTTATGTGTGATATCTGTATGTGTTGGGAAAGGGCGGGGGTGATTAAAGATGAGACAGGCCGAGCCCGGATGTTCAGATGCCACATGCTAAGCTGTTTCACCGCAATTACAGGATATGGACGGGACTGTCTGTCTTCCTGTCTGGGCTTGTACTGATGTATCACCTGAGTAGAAGTAAAATTCACACCTGGGACCCTGCAGCAACACACACTCACACAGACATTCAGGTTGCAGCTGGTTGTGGAGGTCATCTGAGTCTAGAAGAGACTGTGTTTTATCACTTTGTTTATTTATTGGCACAAAAACCACCGGATACGTGTGTCTGTTCTAGATTGAAGAGAGGAAATGGGGCAAAGGAGAGACTGTAAGGGGAAAATAGAATTTATCATTTGTTAGATACAAATCCTGTAACCTTTTATTGTTCTGTTCTCAGTCGTCTAAAGTTTTTGAATTGGCTCCATTTGTCTCTTCTGTCAGGCTGTAGTTTTATGAATCTTATATCAACCTTGCTTGAAATCTGTATCCTCTCTTTCGTGTCTGACGTGTGAAGCATGCTTTGAATGAAGTTGATGTGATTATCACTTAAAACACGTTTAACTTAATTTGGATTCATGACTTGAACTTCGTTTAAAACGAGTAAGGAGAGACAGAGGACGGCGTCAGAGGGGAGGGAACAAGGACACGAGTTTAGAAGAGGACAGATGTTCCCAGGGACTTGACGTTGACGTAATGCAGCTGAGTCAAACATAAGGCTATTAGCAATTAGCCTTGGTACACATCAGTCTTCTCCACTGCCATAAACCCAACAATATTAGCATCTGTGCATCCTACTCAATGCAATAAAATGCAGAGCCCAAAGTCATCGTGAAGTTCAATGACTCAGCAAATGAGGTCTGCCAGCCAAGCAGTGGGTGTGTGGATTTCTTTGTGTATGAAAGTGTCTGCTGTATTAGAGTGGAGGGCAGAGAGGTAACATCACAGTGTGTGCAGTTGCGACAGATAAATCACAGCTTTACTGGTGTGTGTGTTGTGTCATCTCACGGCAGTTTAGGGGCTCAGGACAAACAGTGTGAAGTGGGCTACAAGGTCGGCCCCTCACACACTCTTTTGTCTGCCAGGAGATTCCCCCTCACTGGTCCTGTTGTCCGGGCAACGGGGTGAGAAGTCAACCCCATTCAAACAGGAAAGTTTAGAGTCTAAACTTTCCTGTTTGAGCTGTGTGGTCAATGAGTGTGTGTGTGTGGGTGTGAGTGGGTGCTGGGATGGGAGTGGGTGTGTTTGTCCTCTTCGAACATGAGCCAGTGAGTCAGGAGAAGAAAACAAGGACAAGGATAGATGGGAGGAACGAGGAGAAGAAAAACAGAAAAGGAAAAACTGAGACATGAGTGCACGAGCAGAATATGAATTGGCGGAGCTGACATTGCAGTCTTCCGCCCAGTTCTGCAGCAGTTGAAAAAATAAAACAAAGCCAAGACGTCTTGTAAAGACATTATAAATAGAGCTATGAATACATGAGTCTTGTGAGTTTTAGTGCTGTGTAAGTGCTACTGCAAAAGTAGCTATGATACATCGTCTCACTGATAAACCAAAGGATTCTCTGAGTGTCCTTCCCCATTAGAGTTAGCTGAGTAAAATTGAAATCATCTCTCACACAGAATATCTGGGCCATTTATTAAGCTAATATCTTTTAGCTGACACAATCTGCATGCCATTTTTATATGACTCCATTAACAGTGAGTTAGCGCGACAATAGCCAGTGTCTTGCTCCTATTAGAGCTCACATTTGGGTCTTAATACAGTGGAGGTAACAAAGAAAACAAAAAGGGCCATAGCGGTGAATGACATGCATGATCGGATAAAAATATCAAGAGGAATTTCATTACTTTTCCAATCAAAGGCCACAAAACAGAGAGGGTCCGACCAATTACCCCACTATGTCTCCTCCTGGCTGCCTTTCATTTTCAGAGGGAACTCAATTTGGTGAAAGAGAGAAGGGAGACAGTGTGTGTGTGTGTGTGTGTGTGTGTGTGTCCTGATCAACTGAGAGAGAAACCAATCACTAGATGTCATTTAAGGGGCAGAGATGAGAAAAGGTGTTAATATTTAATGTTTTGGGGGCCCTGTATCTGGGCCTCCTTTCCCTCTTCTCCCTCTTCCTTCCACCCCCTCGCCTCAGGCACTCCAATTAACACACCCTGTCCTTTTCTCCCCCCTCTCTCTCAATCTTTTTCGCTATTCCCTCCTTCCTTGAAACACAGCCCCTGGCGAAAAATAAAATTTAGAAACAGGAGGAGAGAGGAGGCAGGGATGGGCAGTAAAAAAGAAATGAGAAGGATTGGGATAGTGTTAAAAGTTTGGATGAGATGAAGTTGAGAAGGCTAGAGGGTCTCAAAGAAGAGAGCAAGCAGACACAGGAGAAGAACACTGATGCAAATGCAGGCATGAGCAGCAAACCAGAGAAAGGAAATTGTGCACAGAAGCTCTCATAGATGCAGGAGTTAAAATTGGAGCAAAGAAGAGGGAGAAAGATGAAGTGAGGGAAGGAGAGGGTCCCCTGCGTGTCTTTTCAATTCCCCTCTGCCGCTACCTATTTATCAAGGTAAATGAATTGCTTTAATGGGCCACAATGATATGCAATTTTTGGCAGAGGCAATCTGCTTGCATATGTTGCCGCTAATGTCGCTGGCATCCATAATGGGGTATCCTAATGAGGTGCATTCAGTGATGAGAGAGGCATTATAAATTCCTCTCAGGACCCCATAAGGGCAGGGGCAGCCCTGGAAAGATGATGGATGGATGGAGGGATAGATGGATGACAAGGTATTGACAGCTGAGGCAGGGCAAACTGGAGTATCCTAAACGCTGTGTTCATGTATGTGGTTGTACATGACTGAGATGATACTGACAAAAGGGGACTGATGGACCGTGTCTCACTGCTGCACTGCAACATTTCTTTAAAAGTGGCACTTCCAGTAATTAAATAAAATTGGATGACTCTCAAGAGATCCAAAAACACTGCATGCTCGATTTCTATAATGCATCTTTTGTGAGACTCTTCCATGCACCCAGAGGCTTTCTGTATTTGTAGTCTCCAACACCAGTTTCTTTTTAAAGATTGGTTGAAGGTGGGTGCTACAGTTTTAGGTTCTAACATGAAACATATATTTACAAACTTCAGATGCTGATGAAGGACTGCAGCATGTGCTTGAATGGTGACATGCTGGTGACTTGCTTAAGTTTTGGTGTAATTGATTACATTTGCACTGGACATTAATGTATTGTAATGCCATAAAACAACCTTATCATATACATCAGTAAAGAAATTTAATTGAAAAAAGCTCTAGTCATCACAGTGCTGAAGATTTATCAAGTGTATGTCACTCAGTGGTTTCTCAGAGGGCTGTGGTAATTTGGACACTTAACTATCTTCAATGAGGCTATTCTAAATTTTGCACTGAGCATGTTAGGTTATGTACTTGTTATGTCATTATTTTATTACGCCTCAAGGATTTATAAAAAAACACAAATCCTCATTGCCATCACTTTTCAGTGTGTAAAGGGTCATCATGGGTACAAAGATAGAGAGAAAGAAAAAAAACAAACATGTTATCAAGGGAGGATGTCCTCAAGATTCACTGTCCTTGGCTTCTGTTTTTTTTTTTTTCAAATTTTCTATCAAAGTCACGTGGCTCCAGGTTGTTTAGTGACAACACAGCAGCACAGAACAGGGTCACTGTTGTTATGTCAATGGATATCGAGCAGATGTTACTAAGGATAAGGACTTGATCTCTTGACTTGAGGAAATAAAAAATACTTTAAACTTGACTTAGGCCAAATTCCTGACCTGAGACTTGCAGGACGGTCCGTACTACTCTCATTTTACTGCAGTTTGTTGCTGTAATGGTCTTATACTTTCAGAATGAAAACGTATTGACACCTCTGTCTTTTGCAGTCAGGACAGATTGTCAGAGAGAGGACAGAGAGAGAAGGCGAGGAGAAAGGCTGACTCTGAGTATAAATAAGGGGAGAGACATTAAGACTACAGCTAATCTCACTAAAAGGGTTTGGACAAAGTGCAGCCGCCTCTGCCGTCTCTCTCGCTTCCCCTCTCCCTCTATCCTTGAATCAATTCATTCTGCAAGTCATTTCCTAGCACACTGTATAGATAAATACTCAGCGTACGGTAGCTCTTATGCCCATTTACTGTAATAAACCACCCAGCAGAGCGTGTCCATTAGTGTTTGTATGTGTGTGTGTCTTTAAGAATACAATAGCTCACAGTGTGTTTGATTAAGATAAAAAAAAAAGACCTAGATACTTTTGTTCCAGAGAGGAAAAAAGATTTGAGATAAGTTGTAAGGTGAGGAAAAGGTGAAAGCAGGCCAACATGTCTCTCTGCGGGTCTCAAATTTCTGCTCTGGATCCTACTACCAAACACACACACACACACACACACACACACACACACACACATTATAAAGGATGAAACAGGCTGTCCTGCCAACCCATGTGTATTTTAATACTGATGAGTGTGGGGACGAGTGTCTCAAGTTCTATTTACAGTAGCCTATTTACAGTATGATTACTGCTACATTCACAAACAGAGCGAAACACACGCACAAATACACCTGCCTGCCCTTCATATCTCAACAGCTCAATTCCTCAAACGCACAGCCTCCCTCTGCCGCCCTTTTTTTTCTCCCCCAGCAGTCACCTCATGCTGAATTGTAGCACCCAGGTGTTTTGTTGGCCTGACAAAGAGCCTGTTCCTGCGTGGACAGGCTATACACACACTGCACAAGCTGAGGTAAACAAAGACAGGGAGCAGAGGGCCTATGGGTAAATAACACCAAGATGCGACTGTAGCTTGCTTCCTGATCTTGCTCCTTTTGAGGATACATCACAATATGAAATCTAAATTGATACCCACACTTAGCCGGCTAATTTCGCCCCCGTTTTAGTTTTCCATACACAGTAAGCTGCTGTTTTTCACCAAAAATCTGATCCCAAAATCCAAAACCCGACCTTTTCAAAAATGCTCTCCAGAGTGGATGATCGTTCATTTTAAATGTAAACATAGCTAATGCCATTAATACACGTAAAGCTGTATTTATGTTTATTTTGCCAAATAACTTTGTGATCATAAAATTATGATTTGATCAATATCTCAGTAGAGCAGCACAGGGATTACTGTTTGCCTAGTTGTCAGGTTGTATTTATGACAAGCAATCAAATCGCTATTTTGTGCTTGTTCAGTTGTCTGACAACATGAGAACAACTAAATATTAAATTCAGCTGTATTAAAACACAAAATAAGTGGTCATAGACATAACCAGGGGGCAGAACGGCAGTTTAACCAGCTGAGACTCAGACTAACTGTCTCACTGTCTCAATTTTGTTGTTTACCAACTGTAAAAGGATGAAGAGATTTAACAGTTTTTCTCTTGATTTGGAGTTTTAGTGTGGACCGGGATCTTCTGAAAAAAACAGAAAATGTCATCATGGATCCTCATTTTCACAGGAAATTGGCATTTTCAGACTTAGCCTGCTTAGCCTGTGTGGATGCATCCATTCCCTATATGATGCATTAATTAAAATGGTGAAACTGTTTTTGTTTGTATATGTTTTCATATCCCTCATTTTTTGCTCCATTAAAGCAAAACCACTCACTGTCTGCATTCACTCTCTCTGATGTGTCCTCTTTCACTGTCTCTCTCTTGTCTCTCTGTAGGAGTGCTGAGTAGCACTCTGCCCATCTCATTTAGAAACAGCCCTCCCTTCACTTCTAATGAGCCTTCATTTTGGCAGAAGAGGGAGAAAAGCCAGGGAGAGGAACACCGTTTCCACTACTTCAGCTGACAGCAGTTTCCTCTTGAAGCCCTCTTCTAATACCCACATGGGACTATACAAAAGGGCTGGAATAGGGAGAAAATGGTGGAACAAATGGATATCCACTCTCCCTATTAGCCTCCATTATCCGCAAGCATCATTTCATAACTAGCGACTAACAAGGCTTCTGTGTATGTGCCCCTGCCCCTGTTGTATGTTCGGATGTGTGCCTTGGCTGAGCTAGGATACACAAATCTGGTGTGGACAGCTCAGAAACCAGAGAGAATTGCCCTTCTTTGTGCCCAAGCTGAAATACGAGAGCGCTTGCTGAATAAAGGGGGTCTTATAAGGGGGCGAGGGCACTCCTTAGGGGGCCAGTCAGCCAGGCGTGACAAGCCGGTACCGCTGTAATGAGATAACAGGCCACTGGAGTACGCTTTGATTTGTTCCTCCTTTCCTTCCTTTCTCTACAACCCTTATCCCTTTGCTGTTTTCTTATCAATCCATTGCTCCATTTAAAAAAAAAAAAAAACAGGCCATCGTGCTCAGCAGGCTGGTAAAGCCAGTGTGTGAGGGACAGATAGAGGGATAGAGAGGAAGGGGTAAACACATTGGCAGGGAGATAGGGCAAAGGAGAAAAAGAAAGGGCACAAGAGTGTGGAAATGAAAGCCTGAAAGGGAGCGTGTCTCTTTGTGTGTGTGCTCCTGAAAACATATTCAAGTGCGTGTTAACAGGAGCTTGGAAATCTTGAATTCAAGCAAAGCCACAGTGGAAAAAAATGGCACACCTAAGAGATGGAGGACAGAGAGCAATCAAGAGATAGAGAGACAGGGTGTATACAGTACGGGTCACTGCCTCCAGACAGGCTGGATAAAACCTACCTCCACTCCTCCGCCATCACAAAATTACCCCTGCACCTGCCCTCTGGCCCTCCTCCTCCTCCCCTTCTCTGCCTCCCCCTAACCCCTCCAGTCTTGGACAAACAGTCTTATACAGTGTTGACAGTGGCAACACTCAGTGGGAGGTTGAGACATGCGGGAAACCCAAGCTAAAAGGTGAACTCATTCGTTGTGTGCTAAGAATATATGACTTTTAGCACGGGCAAACTGCCCCCAACAAAAGCCTCACCAAGTGTTTTTTTGCTCTTTCCATAACTTGTGCTAATTCATTGCCACCACTGACCACGATATGTCAGCTAAACCACAAGATTCCAACTTATCTTTCTCACCTCTTCGTACTCCAATGATTCATTCGTAAAAAAAAACCTGCACCCTATCTCCCTCTTAAATCAGTGCTTTCTTATCGTATTTGGGTAGATTTATAGTTGCGATAGTGTGGCGGACGAAGCCATGATTTCATCAGAACGACATGAGCTGTCTGCCTTCCTGGGCTATCAACACTCGCTGTCCCAAAACAGCGTATAAGCCAGAGATTTAGAACGGTCTGTCTAGCCCTAAATCTGTAGTCTCCTGCCTGGCATACCTCACACACAGCAGACTGTTTCATACACACACACACACACACACACACACACACACACAGAAACACACTCTCACTACCTTTTGATGCCCCACCTCCCACCCCTGTTCCTTCTCCCCCAACCTACCACTCTCCCCCACTTTCTGTCTTTTTGCCTATTATGGCGGATTAACTTATAATGCTTGGATGAACTTCAGTAAGTGGGGGGTACAAAGTCACACATCAATACACACACAATCGCTGGCTGGTTGGCTGGCTGGCTGGCAGATACGGTCACAAGCCCACTGGTACAGACACATGGAGCCTTCTGGAATACAGCGACACATGCGGACACCCGTATACACACACACACACACACACACACACACACACACACACACATACATGCACACACAATTTTACATACAAGACTCCCATGCTGAAACAGAGCGAAAGGTGCAGAATCCAACCCAAAGCCTCTATTAATCCCCCTGATCCCTCAGAGATAGAATAATTTAGAGTTAATTACTATTCTCCTGCATTCCTCTCTTTCTTCGTCTTGATTTCTAAATCCACTCTAAACTCCCTCTTTCCCTCAACCAGGCAACCATTTGAATACTGTCTACTGTAGATCCTTCATTGTCTCCTCTTCCACATTTCTATTTGTTTTTCCCCCCGCTGCTCCTCTTGTGCCTTGGCAGACTCTTCTACACTATGTCTTGACAGAGTAAAATGAGAGGTAAATATGGTTATGAGCTCTCTCTCCCTCTCAATTTTTCTCTCTCTGACACACACACACCAACGTACAGGTCTTGGCAGCAGCTGACACAGAGTCTGGCATTGAGGTTGTGTCTTTCTGGTTGGAGTTTGGAACCACAGTGAGTTTAATTAGAGTGGAGAGGGACCACATGGCTGGCTGGCTGACTGGTTGAGAGGCTGGGTACTGGAGAGACCCATTAACAACCACACTGCAAGATGCTAGCTGTAAGGAGAATTCACAGAAAAATGCACACACCAGTGTGCACACATTGCTAACTGCAATATATTTATAGATATAGATACAGTAGCTACACACTCATTTGTATGCAGGCGGCTTCCTCAAATATCTTTCTGTCTCAAGCTGACGCCAACAGTGTTCTCATGCAGACAAGTCATTATAAAAAGATAAAACGCCCTTGTAGTATACAGTTAAAAGCATCCTACATCATTTCCCATGTCACACTGCATTATCTTTTGTGTCCTGTGGTATTTTGTTGCATGTGAGGTGCATATTTTACACAGGGGAAAGAAAAAGAGATTGCATTCCCACAAAGTAGTTTCTATTTTCTGCACCAACACTTCAAGACAGGCCAGCAGATAAGCTGGAGACGAAGCGATAGTGAGGGGTTAGCTCTTGCCCATACATGGGTAGGGCAAGGAGACGGAAGAAAGCTGTGTATGCACACACGCATATTTACACACCCAGTGGGCATATTTCAAATATCATTCAGCATATGGACAGAGCGAGCACACATGTCAGTGGCATGCAGATCACGTATTATGCACACATATTTTAACGTAAACCCAGAGGGAATATGAGCTTGCAAGCAAACCCAAATATGCATTGGAGTTAGCCAACTCCCGTCTGTTTTAACCTTCCAGCATTCCTCGCTAATCTGCACCATAATGGCACACCTGTCTTCTCCCATTCTCTATTACCTCCACAGCAATACAGTGGTGGTTTGATGGGGGAGCGGAGAAGGGGGCACACTAAACATATTCATGAACAAACAGCTGATCCATCCTCTCTTTTAATTCTCTCTTTCTTTATGCATCCCTCCATCTATCTTCAACCCTCCCTCTCTTGATCTGTTTCCATAGGGGACTGCCTTGTTTTTTAAAGAAGTGGAGTAGTGGTTTGTCTATGCTTTAGAGGGGCTGTATGTTACCACGGTAACAGACATAGAGGTTATTGTCATAGCTAGACAGGCATTATTGGTAAAAGCGGGAAGGAGGGCATGAGAGGGTTTTTTTCAGGGGCAGGGGCAGGTCAGAGATTGGAACAGTGCAAGCCAGGGGGTGAATAACTAAAGCAGTAGGCAGGCGGGGTAGATAGGTAGGTCACATTATTATTGATTGCCTGACATTATGTGGACAGCGGGGGAGTCCGAAGAGACTGACGAATAAATTGTGGCTTGACATCAAAGTCAGGCTGCTGACATTGAGCCCTCAGGCGACAGAAGCTGCCCAAGGCTGGATTAGAGGTGGATAGATACACATAGGCACGCACAGGCGCAGACACAGAAATAAACAATGAGAACACTGTCCACAAGTTACCTGATAAAATGAAGGCTGTAAAGAGAGAGCTTGAAAATGACAGAATGAAACTGGAGGAAATGCCAGCCATGAATAATTTCAATTCCAAGCTCCGATTCTTTTCTTCTTCTTTTTTTATAGAACCATTTCTCATAAATTGGACATTTTTCTGACTAAGACACCAAAAATGTCTAACTCATTTACACATCAAGGCTCACCAGAGACTTTCAGAAGGTGCATTATTCCAATCCTCATACAAATCCAATCTGCTACCCAGTAAATTTTTCACATTCATTAATGCTTCATTAAATCATTATTCATAGCTTGGGTGGTGATGTGATTAGAAAAGCTCAGAAGCTCAGATTTAAATATTCAACATTCATTCTCATTTTGACTGATTTCAGGGACACTCGTGTGGTGACTCTGCAGAGCAAAACAGAAAACATAACAGACAGGAGAACAAAGTCGTCTGACAAGATAACCGCATGACTGTCCAACATGATGTATGTATTATCCTGTTAAGGCCACGCCTGGCAGAGGCCTTTCATCTCTGGGCATCAGGCCTGACACAGAGGGCACCATCCGTCATTGTGTGCTAAGTGATTGACCGCCCCGTCTAGATGGCTATCAGCTAAGCTAACTGGAACCTGGTGATAATATCTGGAATGTGTGAAACCTGAGAAAGACAAAACAACACGTGTCTCAACCTGCACAGATCTGCAACTCCAGGAGATGGAAGATAGAGACACTGCAGGGCTGAGGAGGATGTGCGGAAAGAGGGGGTGGGTGGTGGTGGTGGTGGTGGGGGGGGTGTGCAGGTAAGGGCTGGAGGGTTTGCTGGGAGAGACGGCAAAGTCAAAAACAAACAGACAAAAACAGTGGGACATTGTCATGGATGGAGAAAGAGACAAAGACGAGTGGTGAGGGGGTGAGAGAGAGGGGAAAAGGTCAGACATAATACAACTGAAAAATGTCTCAGCCACATCCACACCACAACCTTTGAACCCTCAAACACTTGAAGTCTCTCTCTCTTTAACCCAGTGGACCCAACAGCAAATTTGACCCATTCTGTGCCACAGCTTCCTCTGCTCACACAGTGCCCATGTGCTGCTTTTCAGGAAAAAACACAGGACAAAAATACCATTAACCCTTCCTCTTTCTTTTAAGTGTACATATCCAAGGTCATACGCTGATGTGTGATGTTGTTGGCCTCCCATGAGATCTCATGCCAGATGGGCCCCTGACCCTGAGGGTTATGCTTTCTATTGCACCCACACACTCACACATACACAATCATTCACCCTAATTTAAATAAAGCAAATTTACACTTCTGTAAGGTTTATGTTTCCCACTGACATTTCATCAATATTGTGGGCCCTCCATTTAAGATTACTGACGCCTACCTCTTTTACTGGCCACTGAAAACCAAGCACACCTGGTTAACAAGGTGGCATTAAGAACATAAGTGGTAAGGAAGGATACCAGTTCAGAAAAGGTTAAAGCAAACTAAAGTGGTTATTTGTTAAGGATTGTTTAGTCAGTTTAAAGAAAATCTGCAACAATTTTATTTATCAAATTATCCTTGAAGAAAAATGTCAAACATTATCTGGCTCCAGCTTTTCAAATGAGAGAATTTGCTGCTTTTATTGTTTTTAAATTATATTCTAAAATGAATATCTTTGAATTTTGGACCACTGGTCGGGCAAAACAAGCAATTCAACAACAGCACCTTGGGGTTTTTTTTTCATTTAAATTTTTTAAATATTTTTCACATTTTACAGACTAAACATTAACATTAACTGAGAATGAAAATACATTTTTGAAAACTGCGCCTCCATTCTTGCAAACAAATGCAAACACACAAACCACATGTTCAGTCAAGATACCATATCGAGAAAAACAATAGATTTATGATGTCAGAATAACTCAAGGAAAGAAAACAAGTGATGGCAAGAAGATGGAGTCTGACAGGCAGAGATTACAAGGACGACAGACACTGATTGAGAGAGAGAGAGAGAGAGAGAAAGAGAAAATGTGGCAAAACTGGCGTGAAGACGCTATGCTGATCACCAGCATGCCAAGATCAAAGGAAAAATGAATCATAGGAAAGGAGTGTGTCAGACTGTCCTTGTATCACTTTAATCATAGCTTCTGCATACCACAGAGGCAGACAGAATGTAGAGTGAATTGTTCCCCACTTAATTAACAGAGTGTATCCTGGAGAACCAGTACCTTCCTAAAATAGAGAACGAGTAACGTCAATGAATACTTGGTTTTGGTCCAAGATCTTTAAAATATAAGCCTGAGCTCTATCCTGCACACTGGACTGTTCTAGATTTATTTGTACATGCCTATGCACACCAGCCTTAAAACATAAGGTTGGGTTGCCCTGGCTTTCATAAAAAAAAATTAAGATACAGTTGAGTATTGTTCACCAAGCTTTAGCCTGAAAGAAAACCCTGGTTTCTGTCCATGTAGATGAGTCTTGTTGTTGCTGTTTACAGGAGCAGATGGTCCAGGTAGGCGTTGTAAGTGCTGGTTGTTTAGGACAATGGAGGAAATAAAACAGACAAGCAGGATGAGAGTGTGTGTGTATATCTCTGTGCATGTGTGTAAGGAGGAGGCTTCTGGAAGTTCGTAGGGGTGTTGAAGCTTAACTATCAACACCTCTGCTACTCTGGCACCATCTCATCCACCTCCTCCATCTCCAAGCATCTGGTAATAATGTAGAGAGGTTTGAGCATATGAAGGCAGATTGAGGGAGAGTAGGGAGGAGGAGAAAGCATGGATGGGTGGAGAGAGGTTAGGACAGAAGTGTGGGGTTAGATAGAGGGTAGTGGGCTGGAGACCATTCTGAGCAAGATAAAGATGGAAAAGATTTTTTAAAAAAACTGCCTACCAGCGTTCTTCACATTTTTTGCCATTTGTGAAAGAGACATAAGAAAGGGAGATCATTAAAAAATGTTCACTTAAATTTAACGAAAGTTGCTGGAGACAAAATGAAAATGAAAGGAGAGGGGTGAAATGAAATGCATCCCGTATATTACTGGGCATCTGTGCTCATATGACTATATTCATGGCTGCCAACCTGTGCTTTTCATTATAAGAGTGGGGGATGGAGATATAAAAGAAATAAGATCGAGATTAAAGCAGACATGACACTATTGAACTTGTTCAATTAGATGAACTCAAAGGCGGCGGCGGCGGCCCTGCGTACCTCCCATCAGCATCATTCATTCATTATTCATAACACTGTGTCCAAAATCACAGGCCTGTTCATAAAAGATGTTTTATATATATATCAAAGTAACAGATGACTTAGAGCATTAGTAAGCCATTCAATTTACATTTCCAGAATTTCTTTCATTATTACGATGTAAGTCACCACTTTGAGTTTTCCTCAGAGACTGTCCTCTGAGTCTGTATGTCACTAAATGTCATTTGAGAACAGTGTGCTTTTGTAATGCCTGGGTTAGAATTACACATTCTGTGGTTGGGTTGGGGGCCCTTGGGCGAATTTTGACATTTATGGTGGGGAGGTTACAAGGGTGTTTGAGAGGGGTTTACAGAGGCAGGCAAAAGCTTGTCCATACAGGTATTAGGCAGGAAGGGGTAGAGTGAGGGAAGAGGGGAAAGGACGGGAAGGAGGGGGCGTCTGTCAAATCCAGGAAGAGGTGAGAAGAACTAAAGAACTGTGAGCCGAGGAATGTGGAAGAGAAGTAAGCCAAGTTGACGGACAGGAGACGTGGAAGCTGTCTATCATCAGCAGAGCTCCAGCATTTTCCATTACTTCAGCTCTCCATCTCTGAGCAGAAAGGTAGCTGGGGGGCAGAGAAGCCAACCCTGTATCTCAATAATGAGCTGTGAGGCACAAGCTGAGGTGGCAGGCGAGACACATGGAGGTAACACTTGGAGGTAACACTCCAGCTTAAGTTTCAGCCAAGCACAAGTGAAGGCAGATGGGATTGAAAGACCCAGTAGATTGGGGACAATGTGTTCCCCAGATTAAAGAGGCATTATATACATTTAGCATACTAGAACCACCCTCTGTTGTCATAAATCACACCAACTAGTTGCTTCATTCATAACATTTTCCAAATAAGTGGCCACATATGGGAGCTATGCCACAAAAATACAGCTATGTTATCTGCACAAAGTATAGGGCTACAGCAAGGAATTGCCTCGACTGAGCTCCAGGTTTGCCTAAATTGTAGTTATTTTTCTGTTGAGAACAGACGCAGGAAGTGAGGACTCATAACTTGAGCAAAAACAAAACTTGCTGAAATCATTGATGGCTGAACATGCCCTCACCAGACACTAAAACGAATCTGAACAGTAGGTCTAAATAACACATAGTATTGCCATTACTTAACATGATTTCTGCAATTCAAACTCCTCTTCCCACCCACATGCATAAACAACTGATAGCAGCTTCTGTATTTATCTGATAATTCATTCCATTTTGGATTGTACTACACCCAAAGCAGCTGCTGCAAACAAACAGAAGCACTGCAGTGTGTCAGTGTTACCGGCTAATATGGTTTATGGGCAGACCTGTGGACCGAGCCTGGCTCAAGCTGATATGGAGGCTTGTTTTCACGGTTCAGAGCCAACCGGCCAATCATTTGGATATTGTCTCATGTTTGTACTGGAGGCTTTGGCTGCCCTCTGTGAGTCAACTGACTGATAATCCACTGCAGGGGCTCTGACCACATAGTCGAGTGGGAACAGACACAAATAAGAAAAAAGAAACAGCAGAGAGACGGACAGAGGCAGTGGGATGTGGTATAAGAAATCGAATGAGCGAAAAACAGAATTCGGAGAGAGTGGTGGTAGTAGTAGCAGTAGTGAGAAGAGAAACCAAGAACAGAAGAGGAACTGGAAGAAGGTGAAAGTGTCAGAGGACAGGGAAGGGTGAGGAGACAGTGAAAGAAAGAAATGAGGACACAGAGAGAAAGAAGTGCAGACGGTGTTGTAAGTGAACACATGAAACACGATCTCGAGTCCATGACCGTCCAGCTGTCTCTCCTCTTTCTCAGTCACTGTCACCATTTCCTTTGTCCTGCTAAAAATGCTAACCATGCCCAATGGTCCGATGGGAGAAGGCAGAGAAAGAGAAAAAGAAAGAAAGAAAGAAGCACAGTGTGGGTGTGGGAAGGAGAAAGTGCTGGATGAAGGACAGGAGGTCCTGTTCTGATACTTGGATACAGCCGAACCAAGGGAGGAGAGAACAGGTGGGTAGCCACAGGAAGACAAGTATGCCATTGTTTGGCTGGTACCAATGTAACCATAAGGTCCATGTCCCCTCAAACTGCTAGCATGTAGCATTTTTCACTGATTTACCAACGAAGTTAGCATTAGCTAGGGGTTTCCGCTGCATACTGAGCTTTGACTTGTCCCTTGACCCTGTCATGCCGATGGTGAGCCCGGCTTAGATGCTCTCCTGAACCGTTACACCAACTGCCCCTAAACCAGCGCCAAATGGATACACACACACACACACACACACACACACACACACACACACACACACAAACAGATGGGGCGAGGTTGGGAGTGTGTGTGGGTGAGGGGCTACAGAATAGGGTGTAAGCAGTGGATGGTAGATTTTTTTTTGGCTGGCTTTACCTTGCTAATTTCCTTGCCAAAGAGAGCAGGCTTGGATTCTGACAGCCTGGATCATATACCACCAGCTGGTAAGCCAGGAGCCACAACCATGGCAGCACAATATGACACAATGCAAACAGGGAAAGAGACTACCACCAGTTTAAGATAGAGAGCATGAGAAAGAGAGGAATGAGAACAAATAGAGAAATAAAGGAGATAGTGAAGCTATTGTTAGATGAAAATACAAGAAATAAAAGCTTGACATCCCCAAATATTAACTTGGAGACATTTTAACATAAAGGTCCTCTAATCGTCGAGAACAAATGATGAAGAAGGGAGAGAGAGTAAGAAAGAAAGCAGAAAAATGCAGAAGACAGAGCAAAAAGAAAAGGCCAGTAAGAAAAGAAGACAGGAGGAAAGTGAATGACAGGGAAAAGAAACGAGGTGGCTCAGGCCATGTGAGGCCCCCAAAGTGCAGGAGTGGGCTCTTGTACAAGTCCACCACTGTCCCATCACCAGCTGGCACTGCCATCGGTGTGGGATTGGACACACACCTATTTATAACGTCCGTTAAGTCCGGATTCCAGTTCACGTTGGGGTTGCAGTAATGTTCACATGCTCCTAACAGCCCTGACTGCTCCAAGTGACGGGTGGCCACACACACAGCCGGGTCCTGTCCCACACCCGGACCTAGCTCTCTGCGTTGTCACACGCACACACACATAATGCAGTGTTAGTTCAGTTAATGGGGTATGCATTCCAGACACACACACACACACACACACACACACACACACACTCTGGACACACATTCAAATACCCAGACAGCCCTTCTCATAAGTATGTCGCTGCACACACACATTGACATACTTAAACACCTGCATGCATACATGTATTCATCCATGCGATAACTATCACACACACAGTCACATCGACAAGGACCACCATTCGTCACCCTTTCACTGTGCCTCAATGTGCTGCCCTCCTCCACTCGCTTCACTCTACACTTCCACTCCATTCCTCTCTCTCCTTCCTTTCCTTCCCTCTCCTTCTCTCTCTCTCTCTCTCTCTCTCTCTCTCTCTCTCTCTGCTGTGTGTGTAATCAGCCCAGTATTAATACCTGCATTCCGACAGCCTACAGGAATGTCTTAACAATGAAGCTTTGTTCAGGTGCAGAGAGAGAAAGACCTCACTGAAAAAAAATACATTAAAAAAGTGCTACAGTGAGTGAGTCTCAGGGCTACAGCGTGCATAAACTGAGGCACTTTATGATTTGAGATGAACACAGTTGAGTGGAATACACTTGGCTCTCATGCTGCCTCTAACACTTGAGGCCAATCCATAAAAAAAACCCCACACTCATACATACGTATATCAATCAAGTATACCACTTATGAACTCTTATGAGTCTATAAGCCCAGGAAGCACAGGACAGACCACCATACAGCTGAGCTACGCTGCTTTGCTGGTGAGTGTTCGTTGATTGTTGATGGTGTCATATATGTCCAAATCATAGGTGCAACGATTAGTCGATTAATCAAATAAACTGTCAACAGAAAATTAATCGGCGATCATTTTTATATTCGGTTAATCATTTAAGTCATTTTTCAAACAAATAAGCCAAACATTTCCTAGTTAATGTGTCTAAACTGTGTCAATTGTATTTTGTTTCACCGTTAAGTTAATATTTTAGATTTTGGACAATTGGAGGGAGAACAAAAGACGTATTTTTTGACATTTTATAGACCAAATAATTAATTGATTTTAAGGAGAAAATAATCAGCAGATTAATCGATAATGAAAATAACTCATTAGTTGCAGCACTAGTCCAAAATAATTATTGCAAGTAAACTGCAAATACAAACAAAAGTCATTGTATGTTTTGCATTATATGTGCAACTTGTTGCATGACATAAAATTCATTATTTTATACGTGACCGGCCACACTGGAATATATTTCAATGTGGGAAAATATTCTCATTAATATAATGATATTGATTTCCAGCCGTAAGTAGAAGCGAGACATAATGAAAAGCAGTGACATACTGAATACTCCATCATCCTCCCATCCTCCCTCCATCCCTCCCCCTGCCTGTCCCCCTTTGTCAGGCCTTATTATTGAACATGTGTCCTCTCTGCCCCTGCCATTAGCCAACCCCACCCTCACACACTGCTTTCAATGCACAGGCACACACACACAGTGCAGCGCACACTCCAAAACTACTAATTGACATGGGGAGTCGGTGCATCTTTCATCATTCTCCACGGAGACAAATCTTGAAGTGTGTGTGTGTGTGTGTGATGTGAGTGGGGAATGGGATCAAAGGGGGTCCTCCGAGCTGCCTGTCCTAGACCTCTCAGCCTCTCTCATGCCTCCATAAGGCAGCCAGGAAAGGCCGAATATCTACTGTAGTCTCCTTTCACAAGTACTACAACAGTACAGTATGTTCAGCTGACTTCTGCTTGATAATTATTCAGTACCAATAATCGTTAACTAAATTCGGTCTTGCTGCCACAACATGCCCGCCAGGGCAGAATGCAAGATGCTTTCGAGGCAAAACACTGGGGTTATAATTACTTTATCCCTTAATAACAAGAGGCTAAATCAGTTAGGAACTCTGTAACTCTAACATTATCCCCACAATAACTATCCATCAGGTTTGTTGTTCTGCAGATTGCACAGACATGTAATTGGCAATCATTTAGCCTGATGGAGTCATAACCCAATTGAATGCTATTGATTTTGGATTAAATATTCATATGGACCAGGAGCAAGCTTGTACTTTTTTCCTGCTGGGCTGAATCAAAATGAAGCTATGTAACTTGACTCTCCTTGTGTTACCGGAATATGGACACAAATGATGAACAACACAGGAGATTCAGCTTTGAAATTGCCAACGAAAAACAAGTCTCTCAAAAAATGCACTAGCCTTAGTGGATCTGCAAAAAGAAACTCAAGTGCTTTCCACTGCTGCTACACCACACTGATGCAACTTTATAAATATTGTTACACCAGCAGGAAGTGTGTGTTCTGGCTTGATTATTGTCAGTAGCTGAACTGTCAGACAAAAAAATAAAAAATAAATAAAGATTACCTTCCCCTACTGTTTAGAATCACCAGGGATTTCAGACACCTAGTGGCTCCTTCTGTTCAGGCTATTGTGATGATTAGACAACACATGGTCAGGAGGATGCATGTATTTTGTGTCAGTCCTTGGCAGGGATGAGAGACAGATGACGGATGGAAGGTGAGGCAAAGTTAGAGGAGGAGAGAGACAGAGGAGTGTGAGAGATGTAGAGAGGAAAAATTTACAGAGTTGGGCATAAAGTAGGCCGACAAGCAAATTCCAGGGAGAAATGTAACTGGCAGAGAAAAAGAGACTCACACTAAAGTTAAGAACAGGATGTGACTTGAGGAGAATATTAACAGTCAGAGCACGGTAACTTTACTCCTCTACTCTTCTCTTTCAAAGTCAAGTTCACACAGGCAGAGAGGAGAAAAGGGAACTTTAGTGCTGTGGTCGTTGTTTCGGAGGGACTCAGGACTGACACTGGATCTGTTCAGTGATGACACTCTGGCCTAGCTCTTAGGTAACGTGGGGAACCCCTTTTCTCACACTTGATTTCAGACATGAAGTCATAGCGAACATCCAACACACAGAACCAAACACTGACATACGCTGAAAAGGGGTAGGGTGCTGTAATACAAATACCACCTCCAAACCTGACACACAAACACCTCCACAACCCTTCTTCTCATCCTCCACCTTCTGCTCCTCCTCTTCCTTCCCAGCGTGGAGGATTAATGTTCCCACTCCTGTTCCCAGGTCCCCCCGGCCCAGTTAAAGCAATAAGATCTCATTGTCAAATAGTGACCAGCCTCACAGGAGAGGTTAACCACCGCTGCTTAACCATTAACTAGATTAAAGTCGGGGTGCAGGAATGTTCTCTGACAGATGGAAAAGGGAGATTGGACATGAAAAGTGGTTTAAAAGAGAGAAGAGTAATCATTGTGGTTTTGGCCTACCTTTGTGGCAGTGGTTCAAGTATATTTGCTCACACATATGTGTACACATATGTAAACACAGGATATTCTGCAGCCTAGTGAACTTTAAGTCACCCTCATCTCATGGTTATTATTATGTGATACAGATAAGGCAAAGGAATCCCCTGAGGCTCCACTGCCATATTTCTGAAACCACTCCTTAGGAAGCAAGAATAACTGGGTCAGAGGTGCATTCAAATATCTGTCCACAGGCTAAAAATTCTGCCTCAGTAGCATGGGAAGAGTTTAAAATCATGTACAGTAATTTTGCAGAGGCATTTTCTGAGATGTCAAATAAACACTCAAAAAACTAAGAGACAAACAAGTTAAGTTAGATAGGGGTGCATTCACAGCAAACACACAGTTTTACAGTCCTCTCCTTCCCCCACACCAGCCCAAGCCAGTGGTGTGGAAAGACACAAGGTGGTAATGGAACCCAAGTGTGTGTGTGTGTGTGTGAAGGAAGGGGGGGTGACAGGGCTTTTTTGGAGGGGTGCATTCAACAACTGCTGCTGAGGCAACTGTTGATGTCTGAAAAGCAACAGCTTGCAGGGCTCCCAGAGGACGCGCTGCCAGCCAACAGTCAGATGGAGGGTTTAGGGTTGGAGGGGCACAGGGGTTAGGATTTCTTCCCTACTGCCAGGAAAATGATCTCCTTGGCCACAGATCCAGGCTTTTCCATGACATTCCCCATTCCTAATTGGTATTCCTCAGTCCTGACGTACTCCGCCTGTCTGATCCTCACTGCTGCTATCTCTGCCTTTATCGCTTTTGTTCATTTTATTCCCCCCTCGCTCGCATGCTATTTGATTGATCAAAACAACTGGACACAAGAGGAGTACTATAAAACCCATTTTTCTGCGGCAGACACAAAGCATGTAGGCCATCATATTTGCTTGCTGTTTTATGACACAGATTTGTACAGCGCTTGGAAAAAGCTCGAGCCAATCCTGCTGCTTTGTATATTTCTACACCAAACACATTGAGAAATAGAGGCTCTTATCCACATCTTACTACAGCACTCTCCTGTTAAATGGATTGGCAGCACTTAACCTCGCCTCCCGAAAGAGCTTTGTGAATTTTAAATTTTGCTCCAACCCTGAATTGCCTCCCCCACCACCACCATCACATACACAGACGAAGAGACAAGGACACACATAGGAAGACATAGAGCCTCTTTTCAAGGTTGCATTTGAAATTACCCATCACCATCATCTTCCTCCCCTGAGACAAGAACAACAAGACTGCACAGTGGCAACACAATAGTCAGCTGTAATCATCTCTCATCTCATCCCTTGATCTCTTTTTGACCGCCCCTTCCCTTGCTTCCTTCCTTCCTTTCCTCCCTCCCTACAACTCCCACTAATGACAAGACAGCATCCTTAAAGCAACAGGCCAAACCAAAACAGCTTCTAGAAAACTTATTTTTCACCTTCTTCTTAATATGCATGACATTGAATACTATTTACAATAATACCATTAAACTTTTTCACAACTATAAAACAACTTTAAATCGAGATTCAAACACAGACAGTGGCAGAGATAGGCGCCATCCTGGAATGTGTTCTTTGGAAAGTGAGAAACAGTGAACATGCCAAGTGGGGGAGGACGGTCATTCTTATTTTAAAATCATCAATAGTGGCCATAAATCTGTTGAGGACCGGCTCTAGGGATGGGCGTAAAAAGCAAACACAGCCTTCTCCCACTAAAACACAGCGGGCAATCTTCCTGATGCTATGCAGGGTTATTAACTGTGAACCATGCACAAAAGCACAGTGGTCGACACAGGCAAAAGACAACATGGTAAATCACAGCAAGCAAACACACGCACAAACACAACTGGACATGGAAAAAAAACTACTCTAAAGTGTCATTGTGAAGGACATAAAAAAAAGAGAAAAGGTGGGGTAAAGAGTGACGGGCAGACAGACAAAGATAAGAATAAAAGAGATGAGAACACAGACAAAGCTAATCTGGAGAAATACACCTTTTGTTTATGTATGAGTACCTGTGGAAGTGTGTGTGTGTGTGTGTGTGTGTGTGTGTGTGTGTGTAATCACAGCTTTGGCTGCAGCTCTTTTGAAGCACTTCTGGGGATATGAGGATGAAAAAGAGGGGGATAAACTTTTCTGTCTCCGCTGTGCACCACATCATTCTTGCAAACTGACTTCAAACCAGGATTAAGCACGTGCATGCAACCTACCATCTGCTGATGCCCAATTGCCGGTGCTGACTGCCAGCTCACCAGCTAACATCAGAGTGCTATCAAACTGCTGTAATGGACTTTAACGTGTCATTCCCTGCAAATAATAAACATTAGTCGGTATGTGAAAGGCTGATGAGATCAAATCCCCTTCTCAGCGCTCAGTGATTACTAAATAGACTTCCTAACACAAGTCAGCCAGAACATGCCCTTTATTTTAATGTTTAACTGGTGCCCCCTGGTTGTTCGGCTGAGTGAAACCCAGTCAAACCACAAGAATGCACCCTGGCTGTGAACAGACTCCAGCTTTGCACCTACAACACTTGATGGTGAGATGGAAGCCGCATTGTGGCCACTTGTTTGTACGTGGATTACTGCCTGTGACTTGTGGTGAGAGGGGGTTTTAAAGCGAGAAGGGAAGCCCTTCTCCATAGAATTTGGAGTGATGACAAACAAACACAAACATTACAGAGCGAGGTCCGACGTGTCCAGAGGTATGCCAGTCGTTCCATCTCAGTGCTCTACTCCGTCACTGTCACACACACACACACACACACACTCAAAAAAAACACAGAGGGGAATGAATCACCTCAATAACTACAGCCCCACCATTCCAAAGCACTCCCCCAGAGGCCTAAATGACAAGGGGGCAAACATGGACTTGCTCTCATAAAGCAGCCACTATCAATCTGTCACTCACTGCTATACAAGCTAAGGCTTCCAGCGTTGCGTAACACCTGAATCCTGCAATTAGGGGCTTCCATCTACAGTACACATTATGTATGCATCTGTGTGTTCATTTGTGGTTGTGTGAGCGCACCCTTATTGCTCAGCAAATGTATGCTATCTGTGCAGGCCTACTAATATTTTTGCATTCATGCATTCAATAATGCACATGTGTGCATGCTTGCAAAAGACTAAAACCAAGTGACCCAGGACAGTTGTAAAAGAGGTTCCCCTGGCTTTTATCTCCTCATGGCTAAATGGCTCTTTTTCTGGCCTAATACCATAATAATTACACATGGCAGCAGGGGGTGCACTTTTGATGCTGTGCTGGCAGGGGGGGGACAGAAATTAAAAGTGAGGAAGTGACTGTGGGAATTAAGGCGGCGATAGACAAAGAGGCTGACGCTGCGTGTTAGACTTTAACACCTTGAACTCAGCTGATGCTTGTCACTACGATTCTTTCCACCTGCCCCTGACCACTTTGGAGTCTCTACAGTTTAGCTCAAACTCATCTGACCATTTGACTCTCCTTTTGTCTCTTTACCTTAATGTCACTTTGTTCTTTTTATCCCATAAAACTTGCAAAGATCCAAGTTAAGGGAGAAACTAAGGCAATGCTAGAGTTATTATGAAGTTACTGCTTCAACAGTGGTTGTATTTTACCTACCTTATGCAACTTTGTACTTTGTAACCTTGTAACTACCTCACGCGGGTAGAGTGGAATGTATTTTTATCAACATCTGCTCAGAAATTGTCTAATTTGGAGAGACTATGCTATCACAAACTTTAGACATCTAAAATGAAGTTATATTCATGTTTCTGCTGTTGACGCCTGTGCTGTGATGGAAAAGGCAAAGGCATCTCAGGAGCGTAGAGCAGGAGACATTTACCAACATGTCTGGGTGAGCAGGTCAAAAGGTCAGCGCGATCCTGGGCACAGGCATGCCAAGCACCTTGGGACACCCCGGGCTGTCATGCATCACATATTCATGTGTCACAGCTACATACATAAATACAGGCATACATGCCTCGAAATATGTAGTCACACTTAGAGGAGATGACACACATCTGGGTGTTACATGTCCCCTGGTTCTATTTAGGCCTAGTGCACTACCATGTTCAGGGCTGGAAGTTGCAAGTGTGTGACCAGTAATTGTGAGAATGTGGGTCTGTGTGACAGAATCCCAATGAGACCCAGCAAGAGCTGCTATTATTAGACAAAAATATGCTAGAGAGAGCAAACAAGAGAGAGAGAGAGAGAGAGAGAGAGAGAGAGAGAAAGAGACTTCAGTAACAGAGGGATTTTTTTCTTCGAAGAAATCAACATTTGTAGCACCAAAGTGAAATAATGACTTTCCTTCCCTCAGACTTCAGAGCGGCTTGGGTGGGGACGAGGTGAGCTCAGCACCTGGAGCTGAGACTTTAAATCAATGCACCACAGCTGTACAGAGGGATGTGTGATCTATGCATCCATCAATTACAAGGCACATTTTAGTAGGCACCTGTTAAAAGGCTCCATGAAGGGCAGACAGACAGCAAAGCAACACAACTGTCTCTGAGGCCAGAGAGGAGGGAGGGGTCAGTTGTAAAAGGAGATCTGGGGAATGAAGTGGTGTAAAGACGAGAGAAAAGCTAAACCAGGTAAACTTAGAGGTGGTTGGCTGATATATATAGAAAGCTATGTTTGTATAAAATGAAAAGAAAGTGCTACACATTGAAGGGCTGCAAAAATCGATGAGAAATATTAAATGATGCAGCGAGTGCTGAGTGAGAGACAAGAAGAGACAGAGAACATAGAGAGAGGGGAGTCGCCCAATACTCCAGCCCCGCCCTTTAGCTCATGCTGCTTCAAACCACCACAGGCAGCCTGCGCAGGCAAGGAATTAGAAATAACTTTCACAAAATGCCCACAAAGCATTCTAGCAAATTTGATCTTGACACACACACAGTCACATAGGACCCACTGAAGGCTGTACCATATATTTCCAAGCCAAACACATGAAAAACACAAATATCAACATCAAACAAGTAATCTATTATACATTTTATGAGAACATTAACTGAAATATTACCATGACACTAAAAGAGGTTTTAAAACACCATAAAGTACAGTGGAACCATAATCTCACTAGTGGTGATGTAAATGGGACAGTTAGAGGGAAAGCATGGGTGATAAATCTCCATGGTAAATGTATGAGCTCAATAACAAACTTGTAGAGCACTGCAGCAACTCCTTAAATGAATATATACTTGGTTTGGGGCAGCCATCAAAAACTTTTCTTTGGAGAAGATCATATAAGGCCAAAGTCAAGTTGCATTTAAATTGGCTTAGTCTCTCTGGCAGAACCCAGGGGTGCAGAGGGTGAGGCGCACTGCCTGCAAAGGAGACGCAAATCCCGCAGATCAGACATCAAAGACCTGGAAACTGCACCCAGCAGCCAGACATAGCAGCATGAATGAGACGGGCAACATGGTCTTCAAAATAAAAGCTTAACATTTCTCACTGTTGGGGAAGGAAATGTTTGTGATGTCCAAAACATTTTGGAAGCTTTTTTTGTTGTAGATTTATAATTAAATCTACACTTTATCTACACATGTACATTATGATTTTTCAATCTGTGTTTTACTTTGACAGTTCAATATGTTTTATCCTGGCTGCATCATAGAGGTAGCCTACTGTTTGGTACTCTGAGGGAGAGGGAAATAACGGCGTGCCGCAGTCCTGTGCGCTAAGAAGCTGAGACTTACCGCACAACTACAAAGAGCCACCATAAACCCTCAAAACATCCCATCAGTGTAGATAATAGATAGACAGGGGCTGTGCAACCTGACGGCTACTGCTGAGTATCTTTTTTATTTTTTTTTACCAGTTAGACTACTGTTGAATCAAGTGTTCGATACCTGTCGATTTCAGGATAAATCCGGTTTTGTACCTGCTATCGGCGTGTTTTGGCTCACCTGAGCAGCCGGTAACGGGTTGTTCATCAGTATAGAGCAAACCTAAACTACAACTTGTTTGATTAACAACTTAATGAGCCGCTACGGACTGCGGCATGGACAGACAGGTTTGTCCTGTAAGCAGCGGACCTCTTAACTCGAAGTCCGCGAAAGAGGAAGGTAAAAACCTGTAGCCTGAAGCCAAGAAAAACTAACCAGCACCGTGTCCAAAGCTTTCTAAAGTTACTAAGAGCGGCTATCATTTATAAATTGTAGCGGAAAGTAGCCTATCGAATTGACTTAGCCTACCTTGAAGTGCCCAGAGCAGCAAGGTGCACAAGAGCGACGTGCGTCCAAATGTTATCCCGTCCATGGTCGCTTTTCTAACTTTTTCGAGGAAAAGTATTCACTTTTGTTTTTGGTTGTAGAGTGTGGAAATCTGGCAGCAGCAAGTCTTCTTTCTTCTTTCAATGCTCCAAAGCTTTCTGGACCTCTCTCCCCCCTCTCTCTCTCTCTCTCTCTCTCTCTCTCTCTGCAAAAGGAGTGCCTCTCTCCCTCACACACATACACAGAAATCTGATGCTGGTGGTAGTCTTTCTTGGTTGATATATTTGCACAAAAGGTGACCCCCCCTTCCAATACAACCCCTCCTCTCTCTCTCTCTCTCTCTCTCTCTCTCTCTCTCTCTGTCTCTCTCTCAGTGAAAAGACCTGCTTGACTAATCGCGTATAGGTCTACAGGGGCCCGCAGGATTTCTTTAAAGGGAGTTAAAAGTGATTTTATGATGAGGCTCTCTGACTCATAGCAACTCCACAAATGTTCCCTTTAGACAAAATAACTAAAGTTTTATCAGGATGATGTACAAAATTCACTGAAAAACTAGAGGTACAGAAATGTATTAACACATTAAACTTATTTTTGTCCCCATTATCCCAGAATATTACAGTTATCTTTGGACTTGTTTAGAGTCCTATCAACATGGCACACTTAACAGCTTTTAAATTTAATTTCTTTTATTACCTGGAAATTATGGAGGTATTGTCATGGCATTGGGGGAAGAAAACAAATATTAGCCTTAAGAAAATAGGCTGTAGAACAATTAACTGTTGATTAAGTAGGAAATTGGAAAAGATGCAATTTTGCAATTGTAGATATGGGAAATGATTTTCATCCACTATAGCTAAAGGCTAGTAAATTAATCTGGTAGGTTACTAATCAGCATTCAGAGGTCTTGAATCACCCAAAAACTAATTGGTTGGAAAAACCAGATTTCTTCAGCCACTTTGTTCAATAGACAAATTTCCTGCCCTGGTTAGTCCTTAAACATGGACCATCCCCAACTTGCATAAGTCTCAAATAATGATTTTCATTTTCAAAGCAACCGGAGGCCATTTCTTGGGAGTAGGCTAAGCTGTCTGTCATTGACAGACATACCATTCATTCCTAGACATGTAATCCCTTCAGAATCAGTTTGGGTATTTACAGGGTATGGTACAGGCTATTTGGGTATTTACAGTTCAGATATACAGTTATCATGAGGGGCCAAGTGGCTTATTCACAATGCTATAATACCAGTCTGAGTGCTTGGAGTGGGTATTGTGTGACCCATGAATTTGATTTAGGCCAAATCCCATAAGCTAGGTGTTGGAAAGCATAAACAGATGTCAGTCCCCTATAAGATGGCTTATTGGTACCACTGCCCATCTAAGTGCACAAAACGAAAATCTATCTCCTTGTAGTTTCTTTGTACTGGAGACTGGTGGACTATGGAGCAACACTAAATCGGTACATACGGCAGGTAATAATAGTCCCTTGCAGAGCAGTTGCATTCAAAGACACACATTCCAAACATAGTTGGCCCAAAACTGCTGGTTAATATTTTCTCAGCCCTGTTCAAAGAGGAGATGTGATACTTGCAACCTGCTCCACTGCAGCATACACAAAGAACAGTCACCCCTATCGATGGATCTGACAGTGGAGCTGCCTGGAATACACACACACAGCTGTTCTACACATAAAGGAGACACTGGCAGGAGTTTGAATAGGCTACTGAGAAGAGTGTGACGAAACCGAGGCAGCTAGTTTAGCCTCACACCATTTAATTCTCTATCTCTCTGTCTATTCCCAGCAATGACAGCAGGAGGGGGAAAAAAGCCTTCCCACTGACTATCTCACATCAATACAACCACTCATCCCTGATATCGACCAAGTCATAATCATCTCTGCATGCTGTAGAGACATGAGATCCACTAACAAGTCTTCTGTCCTGTGGTGAAGGACTTAGCATGGTGTAACCCTCACACTGCCTTACATAAGACCTATATCATGCCGCATAGCTGTGGCTTATGCTGATTTGGCCAAGCACAGGGTATTCTTACGTAATGCCTTTAGTCATATATACAGTAGCTGTGGCTGTGATTTACTGTATTGGCTCATTACCTAATGGAGCTGCAGGAGAGGAGAGGAGAGGAGAGGAGAGGAGAGGAGAGGGAAATGAGGATGGAAGAGGACAAAGAAGAAAACACAGAGGATAGTAAAAGTAATAGGGAAGGAGAACTGAAGGGAATATGAAGAAGTGGGAATGAAAGGGATTGATATAGTCAGGGATAAGAGGCAGGAAGGGGTGAAGAATAAAGAGGAAGAAAGAGTGAAGATGAATCCTTCCAGCCATTTTTCTCCATAAACTCCAAAGTATTTGTTGAAGTCAGTCTTGGTGACAAACAGCTGCTTATTGTCGAGTGAGTTCAGCTGATTTAGTTACCACAGGTGGAGCAAATGTGGAGCAAAGGTGGGCATGAGCATCATGAGGAGGTAGCCCTGTACCCAATATGTAAAAGTGGTGTCAGACAAGAGTAGTTTTAAAATGACAGGTTGTCATCCTTCTTCAGACAGACTGTGTTTTGTGTTCTTTGACATAATCCACCAAGTGCAGAGCACTGTTCAAATGATGTTATTTTAGAACCATGTCCCCTATACTTGGCATAAAGATTATATGTCTTTACTTGTATGCTCACTTTGTGTAAACAGAAGTAGTCATACTGTTATCATCCTATAGTGCATATTATATAAATTGACAAATAACACCAACAAGCCAAACGTTCTTCATGAACAAGCTATTACTGAATTTCCAGTCTTTTATGAGCACAAGACTACAGCTGTTTGCCTCTAGATATTGCCAATGTGCTGTTTTGTTTCTTAATAATTGATAAAAGAGTTTGAATTCACTCATCAATCAACCCATTTATGCAGCTTATTGGGGTCCAGGTTGCAACTGGAGCAGACTAAGCAAGGTAGTCCACATGTCTGTCTCTCCAGCCATGTCCTCCAGCTCCCCCCAAGGACCTTGGTTTATGCCAAGGCCAGGTGGCATTTAATCCGTCCAGTGTGTTCTAGGTTTGCCCAGAATCTCCTCCCAAATTGACATGCCCAGAATGCCTCCACAGGGAGACATCCAGAGGGCATCCTACGCCGATGCCTGAACCACTGCAACTAGCTCCTTTTAACACAAAAGAGCATCAGTCCTACTCCAAGCACCTTCTGGATGTCCAAGCTCCCAGCCCTGCAAAGGAAACTCATTTCAGCCCCTTTAATCAATTAGCTCATTCTGTCTGTCACTATCCAGAGTTCATGACCATAGAAGAGGGTTGGAAGGTTGATTGACTGATAAATCAGGAGCATTTCCTTCAGGCTCATCTTTCTCTTTACCACAACATGCTGGTAGAATGCCTGCCTCACTGCAGACGCCACACCAATCTACCTATTGATCCCACTCTACATCTTACCCTCACTAGTCTTCATCAGACCGAGACACTTCCACAATTTACCAGCAGAGTACCATGGGCCTTGGAGGTGCTCACACTCATCACAACTGCTTCACACTAGACTGCATACAACCCGTTTGCATCCTAAAGGTCACTGTCTGATAGAAACCATCAGAACTGCATCACCAGCAAATACCAGAGAAGCAACGCTGCGATCATCAAATCAGGATATTCCCCACTCCCCAGCTGCAATCTTGGCTAGAGATTCTTTTCATAAACAACAGAATTGGTGCTAAGGCATCAAGAGTACCATGGACACAGCTCTTACTCTGGTTATATAAGGACCACATGGCTCGTATCAACGGCCATGTCGCCCAACATTCCATATTCCCACAGTCCCCTACTCACGAGAAACCCAGGGGGACACAGTCATAAGCCTTCTCCAAGTCCACAAAACACATGTTGACTGGATGGTTGAACTCCCATGAACCCTCAGTATCCTTGCAAGACTACAAAGCTGGTCCACTCTTCCATAACCAGGATGGAATCTCTATTGTTCCTCCTTAATCTGAAGTTTGACAATCAGCTGGAGGCACCTTACCAGCATCATGTGAAAAGCTTTCTTGGGGAAGTGTGATCCCCCCAATAATTGATGCCTGCCTTATGCTCCCCAATTTTTAAAAATGGGAACTACAACCCCCATCTGCCAGTCCATAGGCACATTCCGCAGAGACTTTTGACTACCTGATCTGGTAATTTTGTAGATAACGACTCTTTAAAACCAACCTATGTGGCCTTCCTGAACTCAACCATGTTTTTGCTTCCACAACCACAAGTCTGATATATACTGTATAGAAGCAAAGGGACACATACAAAGCTTTTAGCCAGACATTCACTGTGTTAGTTTAGCATGTTCACATGCTAAAATTTGCTAATTTGCTAGACACAAATCACAGCTGAGGCTGGTGGGAATGTTATTAGTTTTGCAGGTGTTTGGTCATAAATTAAACTATTGAACAAACTGAATTTTTGACCTGAAAATGGCGCTAAATGAAAAGTTGAAAGAGTACTCCACCGATTTAGCATTGCATTCCTATAACACGATGGACAGTTTTGAAAAAAGAAAAGAATAAAAATTGATGCAGAAAAAACAGAGATATTGTCTTTTTTATTCTACGCATTCTTCTTTGTCAAAATCTGGTGCCTACATTACCCACAATGCAACTTGAACGCCGATAGTTTGGTGGGAGATTTGGGTGTGTTATAATAGTAGCAGCTGAAGTAGCCTTGAGCTGCTAGACTCAACATATGCAGTAATATTCCCGGAGACCTATAAATGTTGATGAGTAAAATTAGTGGAGTTCCTCTTTAAGTGATCACCAAAGTTATTACAATTCATCCCGAGGGGGACATTACTGTCTGTGCCAAATTTCATGGTAATCCATTTAATAGCTGTTGAAACACAAAACCTCTCAGTGGTGCTAGAGGAAAAGTCAGGGGATCACTAAAGTCTTTAGGATGCAACCTCTGGGCACCGTAAATATCTGTACAAAATGTTGTGTCAATCCATTCAACAGTTGTTGAGATACTTCACTAAAAAACAAAAAATGGTAATCTCATGGTGGTCATAGATCAAAAGTCAAGGGATCACCAAAGTCACCAGGATTAATCCTCTGGGAACCATGAATGTCTATGCAAAATTTCATGTCAACCCATCCAATAGTTGTTGAGACATTTCAGTCAGGTGAACTGACCAACAGACTGAGAGAGAGACATCCCTAGAGCCACGTTTTTTCTATATAGACCTTTCATGGTATGTCAAACAACTCCATGATTGTTAAAATTATATAAAGGTCATAACATGCAAGCAAAACCTGTCTGCTAGCACTGAGACTTGTCAGCATTTTTACTTCAGGATAAATAAAATCTTGCTTGCTATATGACACTCATTGAAGGTCCTTATAGGCAAATTGTCACACCTTGCAAAATATAAATCAGACAGCCCACTTTATAGCCCCATGTTTTATGTGATTTACCACCCCCACCCCATGTCAGAAATTAGGCTACCTGACAGGGAGAATATTTGACACGTCAGCCTAAAGCAAGGGGATAAAGAGAAACAGAGACACGGAGGAACTACAAAGGGAACAGAGATGTGTAATGAAAGAATAATGAAGAGAACAGATTAGAAGTGGAGGAGGAGGGGAGCACTTTAATTCCAAAGTCAGGGGATGGGTAACATATAGCCCCAGGGAATAATACAAAGTATAGGCAGAGAGAAAAAAAGAGTGGGAGAGATAGAAAGTGAAGGTAGCTGTAATCTTGTATGAATTCTCATGTCTGATCCCGGCATTGCAGGGATGACTGAATGAAAGATGTACTGAAGTTCCATCCTTCACTTCCCCCCATGATTCTTTGATCTATCCCTTTGTTTCACTCTTTTAGTCTCGCTTTCTGTATGTGCCCTCCATCTCCGTCCACTCTAATCTCTCCATATATCTTTATCACCCCCACTCTCATTCTGTCTCCTTTTCTTTCTTGGCCTCTTTCCTCTTGGCCGAGCTACAGACAATCACACAGCTGTTTTCCAGGCATTGATACATAGTGGAGCGTGAGTCACAGTGCGGGATTTTTGCAGTGATGTAGCTATTCTCTGGGAATTCAACACTATGTAGATAACTTTCACTTACTACAAATTGGCTCTGATGATCAATAGACCCAACAGTAGGGTCACTAAAATGAAGTAATCATTATGAGTCATCCTAAAATCACTTTCTGTTTTCTGTCCCATTGGTTTCACCTGCCTTAGATGTAATGGATTGGATCATGCAGTGGGCCCAACAACAGTAGTTGGCAGAAAACATTTGTAGTGTCGGTTAAAACAGAATCAAATGAGCTGCTGTTCTTTGTGTATGTCCCCTGAAGTATTTCACTGGGACCATGTCTTTTAATGCGTGTTTGTGTCTATCGCAGTGGATTCTGCCTGACTGGGTGGCAGGCACCATATCACCCACTCTGACAGTAACTTTGTGGGAGGGAAATCTGTTATGCTCACTATCGACAGGGCCAAGCTGCAGGAAATGGTGCTGAACAATATGGCAGTCACATACCCGCCTCTGCGCCTATAGAGCAGGTCACTGCATCATAAAGGTCATCTGTGTGGTTAACCGCTGGCAGCGCAGTTTACAAGAACCGGGTCATACTCAACCTAGTTAATACTCAGGAAACTACGTCATTTAGCCAGTTTTCATTTCTCTTTTAAAGGGGAAATCTAGCCAAGAGGATATACATGCCTTCTTTCTGTGGTGTTCTACAGTTCAGTTTTAATTTGTGGGTTTGAGCAAGTCTCTTCTTAAACTGAAAATGAGAGAGAGGCGGATTGTAGTGATAATGTGATCTGCAGTAAAATCCTAGAGCTGCTCCATAGACAGTGAATAATGAAACCACTCCTGCAACACTATGACAGAAGCCATGGTGATTAAACTGGGATATGGGGACATTTTCTGATTCACAGCTGTAAGACCTGCATTCAAATAAAACCCATGTAGCCTAATATCTCAAACAAAAATGGTCTGATCCCCTCAAGTCACTCCCTAATTCAATGTCATAGAGATGTTCCCAAGCCTCGCAGAATAAAATTCTCAGCGCAGCACAAATAATGCGTTTTATAATTCTATTTGTTCTATTCAAATTTGTGCAGTATCATTTGTATTGTGAGGCCCATGAGGAAAACAGCTATAATCCACTGAAATTCATCTTACTTTTCTTCAAAGACTAACCCAGTATTGTGCATGTTTTATTCCTACAAATGACTATTTATTTTACATCAGTGTCAAACATTTCCCCATCAATTTTAATACACTATGAGAATCAATTTGTGAAAATATTTTTCAGGTAGGTAAATCCATAACAGTAAATATATCTACTTACAATTTCTGGTTACAATTAACTTGTCATTGCATTGGAGATTTTGTAAGTGTACAGCTGACTCATTTTCCATTCTGCAGTTGGTCAGAGGCTCATGTCACACATCAGCAGACAAACTAAACTGCCACCAGACATCATAAAAATAAGTTGTGCTGCTGTGATTTCCAGTCTAATGAAACAGATGACTATGAATGTAAACACTGACTTTATGCTGCCAAAAATCACTGGATGAGCACAACGTAAACTCAATTTTAGGGAAGATTTAGGCATTCAAAAGAGTAAATTGAATATCAGCAATAACCATCATTAGAGGCAGACCATCATAAACATGATTTTTAACTTCAGAGGCTATGTTGAACAAATTCTTAATCACCAGTTTATTATTATTTAATTTCATGCCTTATCAGGCGTCAAAATTAATCTTGATCTTCTTATTACTTAATTTCTTATTATAGTGTTTCTCTAATTCATACAGTCTATTTTGCCAGTCACGATCTGATATAAAATTACAAATGGAAGGAACAGGATGAACAGTTTAATGAGTTTCAAGAGCAAGACCATATAAATATAACTTTCCTACAAAACTCTAAATTAATATATTTTTATATTGTCGCTCTTTTTATGCAGCTTACGCTTTCATGCTCTTGAACCACAGTTGGCTTTTCTTCAGATGTCTTTTTCTGTAATGCATGTAAATGTAGCTTTCAGAGGAAAATTAATTAGGAATCAGCTCTTTGCCTTCAAAGTCTCCAGCGTCTCTGCACTGCACTTTCTGTTGCTTACAAACACACACACTCACAATCCTCCATGCCTGCTGGGCTGTGTGGACTTTATCGTGCCTACACCAACTCGACGTTGGCGTCGTCTCTGCACTCAAAACCCGGAGGCTTTGAATATGAATACATAAACCATTTTATAGAATATTAATCATCCTTCACCACTGAATGAATTGCAGGCAATTGCAATTTCTCTGTCCGCCCCGGGGTTATGATAGGAATATGAAGTGTTACCACCTCTGTCAAACTTAAATGGTGTAGTTTTATGTGTGAGCACATTCTTATTTGCATGTTTATGCTATCCTGGTGGGTTGTCTCATGTGACCTAAAGCAATATTATCCTGTAATTTAAAAGCCCTCTTGCTGTGTACACTCTCAAATACACACACATATGCTTGTGTAACCACTAACCAGCCAAACATATTGTACATTTTCAGCCTAATAAGAACACAATGAAGAGTTTCTATCCAAAAAGATGTTCGGCTTTAGAGAACACCTGCTCTGACAGAAATGGATGCTAACATGATTGTACATTGATTGTACATGGTGTAATTGAAGTTATCTAACAGAAATTACTTTTTTGTTTTTACTGCAGATGTTCTCTTCTTAAAATATTGATGCTGAAATTCTAAATTACAGAAAGGAGATGCTTAATTAAGGCAGTCAGATCAAATTATTTATTATTTTTATGATTTAGTATTTTGTAGCTTGTAAGTAGGTGGGATATTGAAGGTTTTGATTCCAGAACTGACGTTTGCAGAGACTTTAAATCACAATCAAGTCAACAGTTCA
The DNA here is from genome assembly GCA_008360985.2 of Macquaria ambigua. Classification (NCBI taxonomy): domain Eukaryota; kingdom Metazoa; phylum Chordata; class Actinopteri; order Centrarchiformes; family Percichthyidae; genus Macquaria; species Macquaria ambigua. The sequence continues at coordinate 201,326 of VMKM01000484.1, forward strand.
TTATCTGAGTGTCTGAGCTCCAATTATATTTGTCTCCATGCCTCTATAGTGCTGCCTGATCTGTTTTTCCACCTCCGTGTGCATGTGTGTGTCTGCTGACAGTAGCCTAAGTGAGGGAACCATCTGTGCGTGTCCAATGAAGCCTGAACCATTACATCTTTACTGATGTGGACCCCCCACGACAGGGACTATGAGCAGGCCGTCCCCTGAGATGCACGGTCCCAGGCTGTCTCTTTCTCTCTCTCTTTCACACACACACACACACTCACACACACACACACACACACACACACACACACACAAACAACAAGACACCAATCCGATTGATGTACTGATCAGCATATGAGCCCTCAAACATCTTTCCCTCTTTTCCTCACTCTTTCTGTCAGAGTCCAGCATCGCCTCCCTCACTCATCTCTCTAACTAACTGGTCTTCCCCCCTCATCCATCTCTCCTCACGTCCATTCCCCTCCCTGGCTCTCTCCCTTTGAAACTACCTCTCTCTGCTCCTCCCTTGCCCATAATGGGGGGTAATTATGGCATTACAGCCACAATGACTGTGCAGTGGGGGCTGAGGAACCGTGACACACGCTCACGCACCATGGGCAAGTGTTGTCATCAATACGGACTTCTGTGACTCCACAGGAGGGCATTAGGAGGGAGAGTTGGGGAGAGAAGAGGAAGGGAAAAATGAGGGATGGAGGGGGTAAATAATATGAGAGATTGTGAAGGTGGCTGTCAGAGGTGTGCAGAGTCAATTAGTGTAAAAGGAGGAGGAAGAACAGACAAGGAGATGTGGGTTGCTCACATGTTTTAAGGGAGAGAAGGGAGAATGTGAGTACAGCCAGGATCAAAAGAAAGTGATTGGGTGAAGGGAAAAAGAGGGAGAGACTGATGTGTTTCAGACCGCAGCGAATCGACCCGGGGCAAGAGATGGAAAGAGGAAAAGAGGAAGGAGAACAGCCAAAAGAGAAGGTTTCTGTCGATAAAAGCAAAAGTGAGCACTTGCAAGCCGATGGGCCCCCTCTGACCGGCCATGCAGTTTGTCTAGCTTGGCCTGCTGGGATGGGCAGACCGCGTGGCATGACGAGATTTAATGCAACTCTGCAGTGGGCTGCCAATGGGAGCTAGACGGTTAGCAAGGCCGTTTATCACACTGCTGTGGCAGAGCAAGAGGAGCCAGCCATATGTGGAGGAGGAGGAGGAGAAGAACTTTCAATTACATTCATTTCTAGCTGATTCACCGACATTGACAGGGAGCGTGCCTTTTTTATTATTTGTGATTTTAAGAGAAACACTTTGTAATTCAAGGAGTGGACAGTGGCATTAAAGATTAAACAGCCATATTAAGTGCTCAGCACATTTTGTCACACCTCATTGCCTCCTTATGAGTGAATTACTTCTGCTGCTGAGCTTGACCGTTCAAATCAATATCTGTTTTTGTAATCAATTGGCAGCAGATGGTTTTTGCTATAAATGGGATTTGACTGAAACATGAGTGACCGGCAACACCGCACTTGAGCAGGGTGCATTAGGGGCCCCGGCCCACAACAATAACATCAATTACTGTGTATGTTCGTAAGTGTGTTTGTATCTGCATCCCCTTTAATGGATGCTGCTGGCCGATCATATGACTGCCCAACGTCCAACACAATCCTCCATATTCACTGATCATCAGTCCAATATGACTCAGCTTCTACAGCTAAATAGAACTCTGATGTCATCAACACAGGCCTGGCTGTTAAGTCACGCGCCCACTGATGACCTCGTGGTCATTTGTCATTGCTGTCAGGATCTGAGGGTGATGAAGCACTTGACCTTGGGCAGAGGTGAACAGAGATAGTCTCTGATCATAATGTGTCATAAGGCACACGAGCAGAAAGCGTATGAAACTGAATCCTTGTTTTTGGTTTATTGACTTGCTCAGGGAGTGAATCAGCTTTGTGTAATTCTGTACAGCATTGATTATTCAAAAGAAATCATGTTGAAGGTTTCTGGCCTCAGAGCACACAGTGCCTCCATGCTTTTCACGTTTTCTATTCTTCCATTTTTAATCTAAAATTATTATTATTAAAATTATTATAAATTATAAGCAGATTTTCAATTCACGCAAGGTCAAATATTTCTTAAGCATGAAGACAGTTTGAATCACTAAAAGAGCAACTTTAAAACCTGTCCTTCATCTTCATGTTTATAAGAAATACTTTTATGCCAATGTGTGGTATTTGTCTATACTGCTGAAATGAAATCACAGTGTTTTACGCTATTATATCTGACACACAACCAGCCTTACTTTTGTTGCAGTATTGCGCAGTTTTGTTTCATGCTACTTTGTTTTACTTTGATCGTGCCGTGACCTGCTGTTTGATTGATGGACTGCATTTTCTTCTCATTTTGACTTGTTTTTGTCCTTGTTTGGAAGGTGTTGTGACCCGCAAAAACATTTCATCTTCCTCTGTGCACTTGTGTAAGGTTGAATGACAATGAAGTTGAATTGAATGATGTCCCTCTGTCAGCAACTGTTGCTTTGCTTCATCACATAATCTTTCATTCTTCTACCTCCGGTGGCCCTCTCTCTCGTCCTCCCCTTCGCCTGCCTGTCTCTTGTCTGAATGCGTATGTTCTAGTAAAAAGTCAAGTCTTGCTCATCTGCATGCAGAGCGCCTTGGTTCCAGCTGTGAACAGAGGATTGAAATGGAAATGGGAAGGGGAGAAAGAGCAGATTACGCTCCTCAAACGCATGCACTGCCTCCTGGCTGGCCCACCAGCTGAGTAGAGAGAGAGAGAAAAAGGAACATATGTGGGTGGGTGGATGATGGGTGCTAAGAGGGAAAATGTAGGAAGCCAAGTTAGACAGCAACAAAGCGAGGAGAGTGAGAGTAAATGTGGGGGGAAATGAGGAAGAGAAAGGTCGGTAAAATAATTTTGGCCAAGATAGAGAGAACATACCTAGTGGAATAATTTACTCTGGAGGGGCTGAAAAATGGTGTAAAGCTGGATCAAGACTGTCTCAAAGACACCAAGTGTTCTCACTCAGACACAAAGGTGCCCACACACACACACAAGCTCTAATGGACCAGACAAGATTCATGTGAATAAACTCAGGCTGACCTTTTAGATAGCCAGACCTTGAAGTTCAGTAGCTTGTTTGGAAAGGCAGACAGACAGTGGCAGAAAGAGATGATTAGCTGTGTGTGTAACACTGAACACTTTGTACAAAAAGCACAGAGATTTTTGCACACTTCTGATAAGCATGCAAGGTTTGTCTGAATGATATCAGAAGTTAAAGGACACTTGGTGCATTGTACTGATGTTTTTAAAGTGAACTGTGCTGGAGAGAAATGACAGTGAAGGCAAAACATTTGAAGAGTTTCATTTGCCACCTGGAACGTATTACAGAATGTCATGATGGGAAAAGGAGAAATTATTCTTGTTTTTAAATAAAGTTCTTGATTCATTGAAATTGATTAAAATGAACATTCACAGGATGGATCCTCTTTACATTACAATCAAAATATTGAAATTGACTTCAGTTTTACACACACTTTCCAAATGTCGGGGGGCCTTCCAGTTTGGTACATTGCTATTCATGAGATTCCTGTGTCCTGGTGCTACAGCGGAGTGCTGGGTATTGACCTCAGCTGGAACAGCCAGATGGGGAAAAGAGGGAGAGAGAGAGAGAGAGAGAGAGAGAGAGAGAGAGACGGTGAGAATAAACTGTATAATGGAAAATGAGAAAAATGAAATAATGAGAAGAGAAAATGAGACAGAGAAACCAGGAGAACAATTTCTCTATCAGGACCCAGAGAGGCGTGACCTTGTGCTTTGCTGCCTGCCCATATTCGGCAGGCCCGGAGGCTAGTGCATAATGTTAGCCTAATGTTGTACCAAACCTCTGCCACAGCAGGACCCGGTTGTCAAATTAAATGCTCTCTCAGAAGATGGGTCCCCGTGGTGTGCCTGGATTTCCATGGAGGAACAGTACGATTTCCATGATTGTTGTAAGCGGTCAAATGCAGCGTTTGGTCTCAGCTTCTCTCTCACCCTGGAGTCATGAATCCAACAGGTCCTAAGTGGCACCTAATCACGGCTCACAAACCAGCACATTTGCAAAATACTGTATCTGTCGTCATTATGTGAAATTGGAAAATAATGTTTATTTTTTGTGAAATGTGCAGAAATGTGCACAATCTGCATTTGCACTGGTTAAAAAAAAAAACACCATTTATTCCTGGCAGGGACCGAGCAGAGCAAGAAGTTTCTCAGGAGATGTTTTGACGGAGAACTGTGGGTAAAGAGAAGAGGAAGCATTGAAAGCAGCTCAGCAGTTAATAAGATTTCTGCTAACACAACCTCACTTCTCTGTCACACTGTTTCTGCACGCACATATTTACACAGGCAGTGTCTGGGGTTTTCTCTCTCTCTCACACACACACACTTTCCCTGTCTCTCCTCACTCTGACACACACACACGCACATATGTATGCACAAGGAAGACAGTAGCCCATTGACAACAGTGAAGGATAGGCAAGTTTATCTATCTTTTCATGGAGGTAAGATACACAAACAAAAGCCCATTGACAGACTTAAGGTTTCCTGAGTCCAAGGACACATATATTTGAAATAATTGTGTGTTTAGAACGAGTGCCAAAGGATGAAAAATAGAAAACACAGAGACAGAGACATGCAGACAGTTTGGGGAAAAAAACAGGTAAGTGAAAGGAAAACCATAAAATATTGAGAATGAACAGTGGTACAGTAGGGTAGGAATGTGGAAAGGGAAATGAGGAGAAAGGAGAAGAGACAAGACAGACAGGAGAAGCAGTAAGACAGTGAGGGGGTTGAGAGAAAATAAGGGCATGTTGGAATTTGTCCAGGGGGAGGGGAGAGGACATCAGATGGAGCCGAGGAGGTCGCTGTGTGTAAAAGAGACTGAGTCTGAAATGAGTTCCCTAACCTCTGCCACCCTGTACCACAAACACACTTGCACACTCACGTGTACACATACAAACACAACACACCTGGGTTGGGCGTCATGAATGACAGTCCAGCAAATAGCAACATGCACAGTGACTACAGCCAATCTTGTACAATGTGGTGGCACGCTGCTGAATCTGTGCAGCTCTACGGCTTCATCTAGTTACTGCCCAAAATTCAACTGGGAAACATGTTAGAAAGTCACAAGATGATCACACTGAAGCTATACACACACAGGCTACATGTGAGGAGTCACTGACGGTTTGCTACCTAGATCGTCCAATGTGAAAGAAAAGAATAGGCGTCAGAATAGTGTTATATTATTGGATTATTGTTACTGAAATATTAGTGTGTATGCAGCATTTTATGTTGCAGCTGGTCAAAGTAAAGATACTACTTTACAACTTTTGGGCAGTTTAATTTTAACAATGCATTATATTTTAGAAGCTGATCATATATTTTCTATGTAAAATCTTAATCTGCAAAGTAACTAGTAACTCCAGCTGTCAGATAAATGTAGTGCAGTATAAAGTAAAATATTTGCCTCTGAAATGTAATGGAGTAGAAATACAGAGTAGCATATAATGAAAATACTCAAGTGCTAGACAGTACAGTTAGCTTGTTTCCTACCTGTGTGATCATCTGACAGATCATGTTTCCTGCCCCACTGGACGTCACTATGTTGTCATGACTGTTCCCAGATCTCAGCAATTACTTTGATGAGTAAGATGTTATCATAACCGATAGAAATGATGGCCAAAACTACAAAAATAAGACCGTTGTAATAGAACTAAATAATCCTCCAACATTTTGAACATTTGCAGCAATTTTGTCAGCCACAACAATCAATTGCAGCTTCTGATTCTTTACCTAAAAAGAAAGATAGTTATTAAACGTGCACTGACCCACTCTGAATGCACACTTCTTGAGACACATAATTACTAATGACATTGGCAAATCTACAACTATTCAGTTTTTGCTTGCTTTCCATGTATTGCTGTTCCCATCAAATTGACATCAGGATTTGTCTATATTATTTGATGAAAAAATCCTCATGCAAACTTTAAGTAAGTTTTCCCTGAAAAGGTTTCATTTGATTCCATGTTTGATATGACTTAAAGAGGTTCAGGGATTTGTAGGAAGCATAGGGCCTTTTTAGTAGAGGCAAAGCATGACACAATGGCAATGCAAGAAGGTGAGGGATTTTAGTCCTGATGAGGAATGGTAAGGCTGGGGGAAGAGGTAGAGGGTAGTAATGGTACTAAGGGATAAAGGATAAAGGGTAATAGGGGAAAGAAGATTGCAGGAAGAGGGGAAACACAGTCATACAATAGGAAGGTTGAAAAAGCAAGATCATTAGAGCGATGAAGTGAGAGTCTGAGGGATTGTTTAGATTGGAGGAGAAAGGAGCATGGATTCAGTGGAAACACAGAAAGGAATGAAGGTGAGGAGTCAGAAAGTTGTATTGTTTAATTAAAGTTTCTCCTAAGTATAAAAACTGGAGTATGCTGAATGAAACAAGACTAAGAGTCTACAGCCATGTTAGCATCATGACTATTGTATTAGTCATATCTGTGGAAGTAAAATAATGAAATGACATCTCTTTATTCACATCTCATGAATCATTGTATTAAGTTCAAATTGAGCAAAGGCAAATTGCACCAGAAAGAGTGATAGCTGATCATTTTGATATTGATTATATATTAGATTTTATGATCTTGCAACACACTCTTAACCACAATTTGGAGACATCTTAGCCTAGAATCAATTTTCTCCAGCTTGTCACTGCCATAAGCCAGAAGTGAACAGTTTTCCAGTCAAGTGCTCGTGTTTACAGTAAATCCAACATGACATGAAACTCAAGGCCATGGAGTGCAAGATTAGCTCAACCAATCATTGTAAATGGAGCATGCAAAAGAGGATCTCAACTATCTTCTCATGCATGTACTACACCTTGAAAACATGTCTACAGTGTAACACAGGAAAAAGACCTGTCAGGGCAGTGGGTGATGAGAATCTGGTTTCTTAGAAATTGGGCCTGGTAAGTGAGTTGAGGCTGCTCTGCTAGTTAAGTTCATACATGGCTTGGTCAGTTTCTGACACCTCTGCTTGGCATTTCTTTGGAGATACTTCTTCCCTCCCACGGACACACTGACAGATAGGGGGAGACTGTGAGAGAGATAGAGAAATGATGAAGCACAGAGCTACAAACACACACTTCCTCCTATCTCAGTCTGTCACTGTGTCAACTATCTCCACAGCCATTCGGTGTCACACTGGTGTCTGGCTGTCTCCCTCTGTCACTCTTTTGTTCTGTGCTGAAGAAAGCGCAGGGCCGCAGCATCAAAGTATGAATGACTTGAAAGCTCTGATCTGAATGTGCGCACGCACAAGCACAGGGACAACATTGAAATAATATGGCCTTGCACACACACACGCACACACATACGGAAGACACACTGTGCAATTCAGTCAATTCGGCTGGCTTTGTAGACAGCATCTGTTCTGTGCCCTGTCATCCTCCCTTTGCACCCCACCCTCTGTGACAGGTGCAGGGGATTCAGACTCGCGATCTAAGCAGACACACACACACACACACACACACACACACACACACACACACACACACACACACATAAAGCTCACAGAGACCCAAAAGTCACTGACACATGGTGAGTGTTTCGCCTACACACACTCATATATACACACCTGCTGTGAGGGGCAGTGCCCTGCGGTGCCAGGCAGGCTGATCGGCACGTTGTATGTTTACACCACCTGCTCTCAGGCCAATCGCAGGATGAGGGATTAGAGCCGACAGCACACAGAAGAACAGCAACACACATACAGTAGACAGATGTATATAAAACCCTCAAACTATCCAGAAGTCATCAAGGTCAAACTTGTTCTTTCTTCCACACACACACACACACACACACCAAACCCGTGCATCAATCTGCTTTTACACACCCACTGGGACAGATAAGTGTGTAAACCAGGCTTCTTGTAGCTGAGGAGTTTTCTCACTTACAGACTTGCAATGCAGAGGGCAGTGGCCCAGCTCTCTACTAAAACAACACCGACCTTTTGGCCTCGGACTAATTTCTATAAACAAACTCTTGCAGACTAGGGCAGATCTTCACAACAGCATAAACACACCGTACGTGGCCTCTACACCGCGTCTGCTGTGTTGGTTTAGCCACTGGTTCACATAATAAGACTTTAAGACTGAACATTTACTACAGAATACATTCACAAGGACAGAACTACATACCCGAGCTTACCATGATCAATACAGAAAAGATGTTTAACACAGACACACACACACAAAAAAGTCTACAAAAACTGAGTGGAAACAAAGAATCATGCTTTTTTTAAGAAAGCAATGTAGTTTATGAGAAAAGCATTGTGTTGTGCGACAGGAAGGGCTGATGTTATCTTGGCTAAGCCAGAAGCGTATTCTATGGGATGTGTGTTAGCTTTCCCAAGAAAACTCAGTTAACTCAATATGCTAGAGACTGGGAATGCTGGGAAACTTTCTGAGGTATGTCTAGTCTTTGGAGGAAAACATGCCACAGGGCATGAAGCTGTGGGTTGACAATGTATGTGTGTGTGTGTGTGTGTGTGTGTAGGAGCTCTCCTGATAGTGGTTCTATTTTAGAGAGACTTGTGCAGCAGAGACATTTCTTAGTTATCTGCTGTTTCCAGCCCTGAGGAGGTGAGAGGCAGGTCTGCATCCATTCTCAGTGTGATCAAGCTGAGCTGCCAAAGAATTGGGAGAGTGAGTAGGTGCAGCCACCTCCACACACACACACACACACACACACGGCACGACAAACCACTTGGATGTGCATTTGTTAAAGTGGTAATTGTTCCACAGCAGTAATTGCTATAGTGAAGCCTGCTGATAATTACGCTGCACACAATGACAAATCGGTGCACAAACAAATTGACTGAGTGGACCTGAAATTGCCTTGAAAAACTGTGCACATTAACACCAAATATGGATATACAAAGCACACATAGGTGAGCATGCACACACATGCACACGCGCATTGATGCACCACAGTAGCAAGTGAACAACCATGGCAGACCTCCTCTGGTGGATTCCGCACATTTCTCTGTGCCACTCAAGGACATGTTTATCCTTCTCTCTTTTCCAAATTACAGGGTAGAAGAAAAAAAGGTATCATGAAGAGAGGGAGAGAGGGATGGGCCAGGGGAGGGAGAGACGATGGGTTCAGGTGTTCAGGAACAGCTGGTCTTCAAATGAAAAAAGGAGGGAGTGGGCAGACGGAGGACAGAGAGACAGGGAGATGGAGGAGATGAGTGAGAGAGAATGAGGGGGCATACAAAAAGACAAGAGATTAATATTTCCTGAGAGACGTGCAGAATAATTGATGGAGACTTTTTATGGTGATTGACATTATAAAAAAAGACGAGCTCAGTTGGATGGTCGCACGCTGCATTATGTGTACTGTACACACACAGATACAGAGGATGACAGACTGGCAAACACAGCAGGCTCACTGTCCAGGGATCTGCGACACACGATATCTTGTAAACACAGGACCAAGTATAAGCTCGCTCACACACACAAGTGAGCACAGCGGGCTGTGAACAACAGCTCAGCTCTGTCAGCAAACAATGCCTTCTGGTTACTGTTCTTCAAATCTGGACATGAATAGAGTTAACAATATAAAAGCAATCTGTATTATCTCAAAGGGGACACAGATATACATGAACACAGCACTGCACTTTTTCCCCTCTTCACATTTGGTTGTGCTTGTAGTTTTGTTGCCTCAAGGCTAGCTGAGGAACGAAAAAAAAGCCAGCACATGAAGCTCCGCTGGCCCAAATTGAAAATGAGAATGGAAACAGATTGGACGCTTTACAGTCAATTGGCCCTGCGTATTACATTTCTCTGTGGAAAGCTCCTGAAGCTGTTACGATAAACGCAATTTGAGGAGTGTTGTATATTATGCCTAAAGTTAAGCTAAACAAATTAAGAAAAAGCGGATAACAAACTAGTAACCCTTAAAAACCCTTTATCTGCCCCTGAAATTAACATGTAAAATGTCAGCCTTTTTTAAATACTGCATGTATTTATAATAAGGCTGACTGTTTTAGTATTCCTTGGAAACAGGCTGATGCTATTAGATTCACAAGTGCTACTGCTTTTAATACCTGTGAATGCACCTCAGAGGCACTTCAAAGGGCATGTATAGCCATGATAGATATTCTATAGGCTTTGGCACCCTCTGCAGGATTTCAGAAGCACCGCCAAATTAAATCAGTCAAGTGCTCCCACTGATTAGGCTTTGTGCAACCCAACGTGCAAGTGGATCTCCGTAGAGAAGCACAAGGAATGGTATTAACTTGACCAAACTGAAAACCATACATTTAAAATTCATACATTTTAGAAAATACTGTTTTTAGATTCAACCATAAACTCACATTCACTATTTAGGCTGCTTTAATAAGACACACCCGAAGTAGCAGTAAAGGCCTGCTTCAAATAAGCACGCCATCACCCACACACACAAGAAATGACTACAGGGTTAATTTCTTGTGACACTGGTTGTCTAAATATCCTAGTTATCTTGGCAGTGATAGTGTACAATACTAAATGTACAATATTTGCTCAATGCTGTTAATATTGTCAAGTTTGTTTAAGAACCTGTTGTTGGCTGCTTAAGTCTCTAGGTGGCACTCTGGCCCTGAATGAAATGGCTAAATCATGACATCATTCCTAACCAGCTATTGAAGTGCCAAATGTGTCGTTTATGGAAATGTTATCAGCCTTTATTAACTGAACAATTTTGTCACGATATCTTGGATCGATCTGTACAAACTACATCTGATACATGAACAGAGCAGCAGGAAAAAAAGATTAATGTGAAAGCACAAGTGGTATTATGACAGTAGCGCGTGTTGGCCGCTGATGAGAAGCTGTGTTGGCTCACTGACGAACAGCTCTCAGGAAGCCTTTTCAAACCGCTTAATGAAACTGCACCCTGTTGTGAGCTTTTGCTGGTTAGAGGATATGAAGATCTGAAAACACTACAACTAATGGTAATTCACTGCCCTTTAGACTAAATGACATTTAAAACAGGCAGCCAGAAACCCAGCTAGGGTTGATTTCATGCAGTAGCTTGCTTTCGTCTAGCAAGCTTGTTTCCCAGTGTTCATACTTTAGCAGAAAAATAGCTCATCAGGTCAACTATGTTACCCTTTGTAATGAATTTGGCTCAACGGCAATGGAATGAGCCCAAAGACCAATCCAAGCAATTTCTTATAGACATGGATGAGCAGAGTACTTCAAAATACTAAGCAGACCATAAATGCCCTCAGGTTCAGAGTCATTGTTCACACAAGTTACAAACAAAGAGCACACAGCGTTTGACTTTCTCCAAAAAAAGATTTATTAAACAGTTTTCTTGTTTGCAGCTGCAACCTGTGGAAAAAAAACAAAAAAAAACAACATGAGGCATATAAATAAGTTCAGTCCTGCAGCAGAGGAGGTGTTGTAGTGCCTTTGAAAACCTCTGTTGTCTTCAAATCTAAATCCAATTACTTGCTGGGGAAAATGGTATTTTAATGGTTTCATCATGCTGCCATATTTGGTGCAAATGATCCCAACTATTTAAACTCATTTATATCAATCACGTTCAAATGAAACTTCCCATCTGCTTAATATTCTATTGGTTTACTGTTTACTTGTAAATTTCTCAACACATTAAAGGTCCACCACAACATTGTGTTTGAACAGGAAATGTGCATCTTAAGGGAGTAAGATGCTATCAAAATGCAATTTAATGGGGACTTTAGAGTGAACACAGTTTGGAAGAGAAACCGTTTTCTGTGTTCGAGTTGCCAGAAACACCATGAATAGTCTACTGACAGTACATGGCAGAAATCTCGCTTGCCAGGGAAAAAGCATCAATCTCTTACAAAGCCATCAGAAACTACAACACACAAGGGGGATTCGTGAGGAGGTATCTGAGCCACACCAACATGGTTCCTGCCAGTTTTGTGCAGCAGGTAGGCGGGGCTGGGACCAGGTTTGCTCATCTGCATACTGCTCATTAGCATGGGTAAACAAGGAGAAAACTGGTGCCATACGGCGGACTTGCCAAGCATGAAATTCCCTCCTCATGTTTACCCCTTTTACCCTTGGATTATCACAACGCTGCTGCCGCTCTCCTGATTTTTTGACAAGGCCCAACTGCGATTTGTTTTTTAGTGAAAGCGAACAAACAATTCCAGTAGTGTGCCACAGAAGACACATAACACACTTGGCTGGCAGACGAAAATTTGCCCAAGGACAAGTGCTTTAAAGAGCCTAGCACGCTGAAGTGACACCGGGGCCGTGTACTCCCACAGCAGACAAGGTGTCGCATCAAAGCAAAGGGATGATATTTCTGTGATTACACACGCTTAAGGCACCGTCCCGAGTGCGTCTGAGCGTCACATAAAATGCCAGAGTGTATCATACACAGTCAGTCACTGAAAACAACCTTTGCCTGGCCTGCATGAGTTTGCAATGATTCATTCAACAGCTGGGGAGCCTGATACCGGAGCATTTAAATTCTAGTAGAAGGTTGGACCAGGCTGTGCATACATGTACATACATACATACAGTACCAGTCAAATGTTTGGACACACTTTCCCATTCATGGGAATACATACATACTAGAGCTTGTCAGTACAATGGTTATCATTTAAAGCATTGAGAAGTTCACCCCCCTTTGTGTTTTTTCATTATTGAGACAATAGTATTAATTACAAATGTATATGTACTTTGATCAGTATCAGAAAAAAGTAAAGATGCATCCACGACATGCATAATAACCTGAGTATTAAACAACTCAGATAACTGGCAAAGTTATGCAACTATGTATGATTTTGCTTAACTTGAGTGTAAGTCAATATAATGATTAGTGAAGACAGATAAGTTTCTCACCTGGCCAGCAATTCTATCCAGGTCTCTGGTTCCCTGGGGGGTTAGTTTGCGACCACTGAGGGAAATAGAAAACAAAAACAAGAAAATGAGGGAACATAATAGAATACGTCAGCCTACGTAACTTGGTCAAAAATCAATACACAAAATGCTTAATTCTTCAATAACTACTTCTTTACACCACATTGACCACAGTATTACAGTCAGGGAAAGCCACATATCAATTCTTCACCCATACACATTGGCAAAAATCACTCATTATCACCCCTGAAACAAAGGCAATTCAAAGTAGAGTTTCATTTTCCAGCCCGCCTGAACTGAATAAAAACCAAGCCAATCAATTAGTCCCCTCGATACAGTGTGAATACATATTTATTGCAGACTTGCAGAGCAAAATTCAAGCTTATGCATTTAGAGATTTCAGTTATCCAGCATCACATTAATGGTCTCTTTTATGTCATGGTTCTGCAAAGATGAAAATGCAGAGGGGAAATTGAGGACTATGTGTGACAGTATTCCAAGAATGAGTGACTGCATGTGTAGAGGGGGGTGTCAACTACTGTGCCCACAGTAGCCCAAAAAAAACACCACATTGTGAATATGCCAATTCACACATAACCTCTACACTTCCTAGGTAATTTTAACACAATTGTTAGATTTGTGAGCACTTCCACTCACACAGGATAATTTCACAATAATTATAATAATTAAACATTTCTAGCTTTAAATGTAAGATCTTATCTAGTGGATACAATTGATAGAGGCACGCACCCATTGGGATCCTTCTCAATCATCTTGAGCAACTCAAGGGCCTGCAGCACCTTACGAGCCACGTTCTTGGATCCTACACTGTAGTGGGCAGGACATACACCGTTCCTCTGGCGACTTCCATAGATCTTGGTCATGGAGCCAACGCCAGCACCTCCACGAAGGTACAGGTGGCGGACTGTGGATGCTGTGGGAGCAGAAGAGATGAGGGTGTTATTATGCGGCTTCAGTAGCAATATGTTTCTTTGAGGGTTTCCTCTCAACATGTTAAAAAAAAGATGTTTGGATAAGTGGGCTTGTGACTTCAGTAAAAAATAAATCAAAACAGGAAAATGAAGGCACATCAGGTCAGGGATCAAAAGTAAAGAGCATGTACATCACCACCAAGCAGTGAGAGTTTAACCCTGCTTTCATTTACACCTTTAAGCTATGGCATTAAAACAAATTGAGTCTTAAGCAAATTGTCCACTGCGCGAGTACCAAAAGTGACGTCATCATGCCTCTTGCATGCGCATGGTCGTGTAACTCAGTTTTTTTAGACTTGTGTTTTTCTCACTTTGTTGAATACAAAAGTTCAAACAGGCATCGGTAGAACATGACATGAGTTCACTACAATACAACTGACTGCCACAAATACTGATAAAAGCAAATAAAGAATTAAGAAGTAAAGGAATTACTATTAATGTCTCAAGGATTTTAAAAACCTGGCCTGTTTGTCTTTAAATGTTTCAAAATCAGGATGAGAGGTTAAAAATGTATATTTAAGTAAACAATATTTTTTCCAGCAGAATCAAATTATTTACAGGATATTCAACCTTTGTTTCATTAGAATACATTTGTTGTTCCAAATACTTGACTTCTTTCTTGACATGGATTGTATAATGGCGATAAAGTATGTCTATGAATAGATATGAGTTTACAATTAATTACAATTCTTCCTCTGCACCGCGGAGCTGTATAGCAGAGTGTGCAGCCATGTTGGTGTATGGTGTCCGTTGAGCCCATGACACAGCGTCTCGCACGAGCAGAAACAAGGCTTAAAAGCCTCCTGAGGACACTGTCCGACTGTCCACACTGATTAATGGTGTAACTTTATCACTCAGTCAGGGACAGACTTTCGCATTTATAGGGCTGGCCCTGTGTTGCTGCGGTTCAGCCAAAAACTTCAATAAAATAAACCTTAAACCAAGGTATGTTCTTTACACAAGCTGTCAATCATTCTTGAGATTGCAAAGACATTCTATATAGCCACTTTAAGGTCAATTCAACTGAGCATCAAATAACAGCAGGGTTTTGTGCTGGCATTTATGAAGCCAAGTAAGCCCATGCTGCTTATTTATGACAGCATCCACTACCATGTGAAGCCTACAAAGTTCTATATATCCCTTCAGTGATGTAAAATGCAGCAAGAGTCCTTCAGGGTGGCAGCATCAGCTATAAATACTTGTCTCAACCAACTTTTTAAAAAAAACTGTCTTTCTAGTATCAAAGAGACACCATGGCTAGTGGGAAGCTAGAATGAACAAATATTTCAACTTACCGGCTCTGATGTAGAACCAGTTCTCATCACTGGGGGCCAGCTCCTTGTGCTTACCCAGCTTGACAAGGTCCACCCAGTCGGGCACCTTCAGCTTTCCTGATCTGGGGACAGGCAAGAAGTGTCAAAGAACTAAACCACAACAGGACCCCATATAAATACTTTGTTAGCGTGTACCATTAGTTTCTGTAATATAGCATAACCTACAACTAAACAAGGGGTACATTGTGGTAAAACAAGGATGGAACCAAGTCCACTGAAAACTACATCCACTATGTGATCACTCATGGATGCATAATTTATTGAAATGTCAAGAATTATACTCACTTCTTCAGGAAGGCCGCCAGGGCACGGACAAACTCCTGCTGGTTGACGTCTTTCACTGTGACACCTGGCATCTAAAGATGAAGATACATTAATCACAACTACTGATATAAACTAGCAATATACGAGTTGGTTACTCCTGAATACAACTATTCTTAACATCCTTCAGAATGAAGCCACTGTAGAAATAACGTGATCTAACGTTACACAGAACATGAGTAAGGACTATCGACATCAGTTTCTTCGGGGTTATCAACTCTTATGTATCATGTGTGGGCACGACTGATACGCTCAACTTCACTCGTGATGCAATTACTAAAAACGAAATGCCAATTTAACAATGAAAGCAGCAAGCCAATAATGTAGGAAAGATACATGAATGGGGGCTCTTGGTTACACGCTTTCAACCGGCATTGCATTTCCTCGAAGCAGGCGAGTGAGCGCTTATTAACTAGCTACCGGACCGGTCTCAGGATAAGCCCCATTCAGTCGTGAACCCTAACCATTTAAAAACAAAGAAAAATCGCTGAGATCCCAAGACCCTGCACGCAGTATCTGTTTTGGCTAAACGCACATTAACTTTACATTTGAGCAATAAATAGAAAGCTAAATAGTGACAGCTAGCCACTAGCTAGCAGGCCTCAACGAGGTAGCATGGGGGCAGCCATTACTAACAGACCTATAGCTTGAGCGCAACATTCAAGTAAAATCCTTGTAAAACAAATAAAGACGTCTAATAACCTCCAGCAAAGCTCAACCACTTTATTAATATGTATGTTATATCCTACCTGACCACGTTTCGAGGATAAATGCTAAAGATTTGAAGCAATTTAGTTTCATATAACCGAGGACGGAAAATAGCGCTTTACCTTGCTTGTGGACAGCGAAGGGAAGAGGGTGGAATGGGGTTTCCAACCCATGTTAAAACGGGCAAATCTCGTTCCATTACGCGAGACCGGAGCGTTGTTTTTTCCACCGATGGCGCTCATCGCTGTCTACAGACCACATTATAATTGAGACAGAGAAAAACTTCTGGGAGCACGGATCAAATTTGTCGATAGTCTTTTTAGCCTTTGGATCTCCCATATTCACCAAAATGCAGCTTTTACTGTGTCATTACCTTGAACAACTAAATCTAGACTTGGAAATATGCTCGTACAAAAGGAGAGAGGCAAAGATGTTATTTTCAGATAGGCCTACATTCTGGTGCCACAAGCATTACCCTATCTTTAAACTGAGGGCACATGGAAAACATACATTTATTGTAATAGTGTTGACTTATAATTCTACTTGTGTAATCTGTATTCACCCTGTCTTCACTTCCACAGTTAACCAACAAACATAAGCCTACTGTAGCTTGCAGCAGGCAAAAGTTAGGTTACTTTGTTAATCTCAATTTTTGTACTGTCTGTGCGTGTTTTTGTGAAATGGAGCCCCCCTCGATTGGGCTCAGTTTTGCCCTTTTGGCAGACAGTGGGCCAATGATTTGTATAAACACTGATATGCTTGGATGATTTTTTGGAATAATAGGCACATTTTCCAGGCTATAACTATCAGCCCTACAGTTCGATTAAGGTCATTTGCATGTAAAGTCAACATTTTGAGCACACAAAACTCCGTTTTGAAAAGTTTTCAACCAATTTTCAAGCTCCAGGCTTTGTCTCTTGGTTGTCAATAGAGTTTTATACACTTTCTCTGTTTGCTGGAGAGAATAATGTATTATTGAATGAACTGTCTAAGATCACAGGAATAACATGGACATTGTAAAGTATAAACCTATGGCATATTTTTATTGAGGGCATGCGTTCCCTCTGTATCCTAGCAATAAAGCCTAGTTCATACATTGGTTGCTGTCTGCTTATTTTGTTTTATGGAACAATGCCTTTAAATAAGACTTTGTAAAATGCCTTTGATATCTCTGCTCATCCATATCACCTCCAATTCATGCCCACTCAATCAAAAAGCACATTGCCTTCGGAGTTAAGAGCTGCCTCTTATTTTCCTTTGTCTCTCTCAATTTAAGAGAAAATTGGACGAATCAAAGAAAATCTGAGTGAGAAGGTTTTTGCCATGAGAAGAAGAAGAAGAATAAACCTTATTTTTGTGTACGTGTCCATGCTCATATATGTGCATGTGTGTGTGTGTGTGTGTGTGTGTGTGTGTGTGTGTGTGTACCGTATTTACATTTTTCCCTGGCTGGCAGAGGTGGTGTTGCCCTTTGCACACCTCAGATGGAAAGGGCAGCCATGCTCCAACATTGACACAATTGATATGTTTGCAGAGACAGGAGAGAGAGATAGAAGGCAGGTGGATAAGCAGAGGTTTATGAATCAGGTTTATACTTTGTCAGTGGGGGCAGACAGTTTAGAGTGAGAGGTGAGAGGGAGAGAAAGAGATCCTGGAGGGGAAATAAAAAGGCAGCCAAGTCATAGAGAGGATAGATTATAGAGCTTTGTATAAACTATCTGTGTCATCGCAGGGCTTCACAACAGGTAACTGTACCTTTTTATCCTAACTTACTTATTTGGCATTATTATCATTATCAACATCCAGGCACCACTGATTTTCAACTCTCTATAAAGCTCTGGCCATGCTGAAAGTTGGGCCCTATAGACTGAATGTTGTTTCAAAGAGCTTAATTGATTAATTAAGGCAATTAATTACACTGGAAGTGATCAGCCACCAATTTGAATTGAAAACGCACACAAGGTGGATTAAACTCCATTAATTACTTCAGTAAATCAATTTTTCTGAAGCCCTTCAAGTGGTGAGACAGGAGACAACTGTGTAAAGTGATTATGAAGCGGTATAAAGAGGTTATTTCAGCCAGGCATGATTATTATGGAAAAATGACGACAAACACCAAGGAAAAGGTCAAACTAATTACGTGGAATGGACAGGTGTCATATTGCTGTGGCAAATCTGCTATTTCAATATTCATCCACTCCGCTTTATGCGAGACTATTGTTTGAAAATGCACTAAAATTAGCTGCCAATCATTTTTGAATGCATTTGCTGGAAATTACTCATTGGGGGAGTGCGCGCTTGTGTGATTGAGCGTCAGTGCTCATGTATTTACACATAAATGTCTAGGCCTATTTGTGTTTCAGAGAGTATGAGTGTGCAAATGATGCATGGTGGGCCAGAGGGAGAAGAGAGGCAAAACAAAGAAGGCCAGAAAAAGAGGAGAGAAAAGAGAGTGTTAACAGTATGTTGCCACCCAGCTTGGTGCTTGTTGCTCTGTGTTTGCATGTTGCTCACATCCTCAGTGGAGAAGTTCTGTCAAGTCTGGTCTGGCCTGACCTTTTCACTCTCCAGGCACGTTTACAGCTCTCCAATACCTATCAAAATATCTACTCTCTCCCTGCCCGTCTCTCTGCCCCTAGCACAAACTTGCATCACATTCTGTATCCTTCCACATCTGTACTTTCTCCCTCTCTCTTGCTGACTGTTTTTATTATTCTGACCTACACCCCTATGCTTAACCTCAAAATTTCCTCCACCCTTTGTCACGCCGTTCTCATTTGTATTCCCTCTATTCTTTGTCTTTCTCTGTGTTCGACCATTCCTTTGACAATGCAAGTTAACACAGCAAGGGCATCCTTTGCTGAAGGAGCCATGTGGGAACACAGGGCAGGAGTGGCAACTAGAGTGGGAGTGAATGAGGCTGTATTTGCATAAGCATCGATACATTTTTCTGTAATTTTTGCTCTTTCACATCATTATCAGTAATGACTTTTTAAACTGTAGTCAAATATATTCTTTTCCTTTATCAGTCTGAGTCTCTTTTTTTTCTCTCCCTCAGACATGGAATTCATGTGGCTGTACTCCCTGTGCCAGTGCATTGTATCTGTATCTGTAATTGTGGTGAGTGTGAGGTTGTGCATGGCAGTCAGTGGCAGTGGTACAGTGGCTGACATCCAGGAGGGAACCCAGGGTGCACGCCCCCAACTCGGGAGTGTCTCATGCTGTCTGCGGCTGTGCCTGGGTTGGGTGGGGGCCGTAGGGGGTGCAGTCGGGGTTCCTGCGCTCGTGTTACTCAACCTGCGAACCCCCCAGTGTCTGTACACCTGCATAACCTTGGTATGTTGCCCCCTGCTGGTCAGGCAGTTTACCATGTTCCTGTTGATGCTGCTTACACTGGACGCCCACCTGCAGTATCACTTGGCAGACAGGTGAGTGTAGAAGAGGGTTAAATCAGTTTAAAGTTCCCCTCCACTCAAAAATATGTTTTTCTTCTTGTTGCTGCAGTTTAATGTTTGAGCTTCACTGTACAGAATGATGCCTGTGCAGAGTTTGACACTAGAAGGATGTTTTCACATTCATCTGCCGAAAGTGGAAAGTCTCTATGTGCTCATTGAAAATCACATTTTCAGGGGCAGGCCTACAAGCATGATTTGTGACATCACAAATAGTTCAATATTCAACTTGCAAAAGTGTGATGTGGAAACTTGAAGCCTCCAGCGCACATACACTGAGAATGGACTTTACACTGAAGTAGGAGTCACCTGTTGTCCAGCAGTCCAACTTATATGTAAAGATTCTAGATTTTTAATGAAGGAGAAGCAGTAGATGTCTTTTCAAAGATTACATTTTTTTTTGTAAAAAGAACATATCTGATACAAATTATTATTCAAAGTAGAGCAATTTATATACATGTTAAAAAATGTCTGGAAGGGATCTTTAAGCAGTAGAAGAGTGGAAATGAAAGTGGAAAAGTGTCTGTCAAATATAAACACGGTACTGATAAATATCAATTAAATACCTTATATAGATATATAAGATATCTTTCTCGGAAATATAATGAAACATCATATAATTACATTCAATGCTTTAATACTTTCTTGTATATGTGGGAGAGGGTGAATATGTGGGTGGCAAGAGTCAACCAACACTCTAAACCTTGCTTTCGGCAGTGAAGGAAGAATATCAATATAAGGGTAAAAGATAAAAAGCTGTAAGCATGTCAAGATGTACCATTGTATGGAATACATGTGAAAACATGCTGTTTGTCCAGTGCTCATAAGGCTGTTTTATCACGCACTACTTATACTGCCATCTGAGAGACAGGGGGAGTAAATATCAATAGGCTCTAGGGCTCTTAGATGTTTGATTGACAGTGACCTACAAATCCAGCCTTTCAGTGGAAGAGAGTTAGTATTGTATATTTTTTTAATGGTCTTCAGTTGCTTTGCACCAACCAGTTAACCAGAGGGTGTAAGTAAGATGGGATTTTTGTGCACCTCATTCAGAACTATTTTCAAGAGCAACTACTTGTTGTCAATTAAAGTGCTTGCTCACATCTAGTAAATATTACAGGTGTTAGAGCAGATCTCTTACAAAAGTCAGAAATTAATTTTAAAATCAAAATGCCCCTTTCCTGATTTTGAGAGATGATGAGATTTTTGGTGTTAGTGAGAGATGAATGTCCAGGCAGGGTAGAAACTTTATAACTGCTTGTGTTCATTTCTTTATTTAGGGCATTTGAGTGCATGTGTAGTATAAACGGCATTCAAATATGTTAATTTTGTGAATGCCAGGTACTCCTCAGTGATGACCCGTCAACGAGCTCTGTGTGTGGTTTTGCTGTGCTGGGTGGGCTCTGTTCTGTCCTCCTTCGCCCAGTTCATCGGCTCGGATATCCTCGACACCTGGAGAAGTGGTGGGACAGATCCAGGCACGGCTGGCCTCGGCCTGCATGGCAACTGGACAACCTCTTTACCCCATCTTACCCCTTTCCCACCCCCAAAGCACCATTATGACCGCGAGGTCATTGGAAAGTACCTTCCATATGGAGGCTTTCTGTCAAAGTTTTATGTGGAAGACATGCACAACTTCACCTACGCTGAGATTCACAGCAGCCACTGGGGAGTGTGCGCCCCTGACACCATTCTCAGTCCCCAGTACCTAGTCTATGTCCATGGGATGACAGTGTTCATGCTCCCCTTGCTTTGCCTGTTGGCCATTTACCTCAACCTGCTATGCATCAAGCCCAGGAAGACTCCTTTTAGTCATGCAGACCCCCCTAAACATGACTCCTGCAGCGTCCGTTCCCTGGCTCTGTCCCTTTCCCTTTTAGTTCTGCTGTGCCTGCCACTCCACATTATCCATGCTCTCTTGCTTTTCAACCCCAATATCAAGCTTCCTGCCTGGGCTCATGCTGTTGCCATGTTCCTCTTCCAGCTGTACAGCCTCGTGCCCCAGATCCTCTTCACTCCCCCTAAGAAAAAAGTCAGGGAAGAACGGGCATCCTCTCCTCTTTCTGTTTCCCACCTTCCACCTGCAGTAGCCCCGTCCAGAGGAAAATCTGTCCGTATGGCCTTGTGTGAGGCAATGCAGGCAGCTCCATGGTCTTCAGCCAAACACTCCCTTAAAGCCAAAGTGTGCCCAGAGGTCTGAATTCTTGACCAACTGGAAGATCTGGGCTGTTTTTCTCAACGTGAACATTAGTCATTCAAGCAGTTTAATCAATGTTCCTTCCATTTTTTTGTGTGCATGAGAAAAAGCTAGTGTTTGAAACAAATGGCTTGTGGACTACATAAAGAATAAATATAGCATATTCCTGTTTGTTGTTGACTTTTTAACTAATCAAGCTTGTGCACAGACGTTATGAATAACTAGCAAATGAAAAGGCCAGTTAATTATCAGGTCCCAGCACCAAATGTCAGTGAGAAAATTAAGTCTCCAGATGATGACTACTATCCTGATCACAGATGTCTGTTTTCTTTGACTGCTCCTCCTATGGGTCTTATTCTAAGCCTGTTCTAAGTCTCTGCTAAGCCAACCACCGGTAATGTAGATATATGTGTGACAGCGTTTAATTAAACATTCAGTAATAACATAGTGGTCCAGAGAGGACGCAGCATTGTAGGGAAAACATAATTGACCTGGTTATGACACAATCTTCATGGCTGTTTTGATTAAACTTGTAAATACAATGTGATGCTCTCTTGTAATAAAAAGGGCCTTGCTCACATTAATTGGATTGTTCATCTTGAACCGAGTTGGTGTAAGAAATCACTGATGGAGTTAAAAAGGAGAAATCCATCTCTTTCTGCCTGGAACATGGGCATGACATTCAACACATGTTCTCTCTTCTTTTTTTTGTTTTGTGTGATCCTAGAGCAGCGTTTCATCTCTCTTCCTCTCTGGGTTTCGATTTGTTGTTCGCTCTTCTTTTGTTTAGTTGAACATTTTCCAGCTCTTTTTACTAATCTCCTCTTTATGTACTCAGAAAATACACAAAGTACAGTATGTCTTCCATCACTACAAAAAAATCCCTGACTGGAACACATTATTGATAGAGAAATCTGGTAAAGGGAAAAAAACAAGATTTCCCCAGCTTCCCTGGCTCGGTTGCCCATTCAATTGTTCTGTCTGCTTCTCTGCTTCCTGATTATGCTCGGCCTCGACACACTCACTTCAATCAATGCCTCATGCTATGCTGCCACTCTGTACACACCTCCTTGCCTCGCTCGGGTCACACTGCCAAGACCAGTGAACATAAGCTGTGTTCACCAAGTCATTAGGGTTGGCTTTACAGATGGATAAAACTGTGTCTAATCCAGCATGTAGCCACCACAAATATAAAGAGTTTGTGTTTGGATGGACTGTTATATCTATTGCAACTCGTAGAAATGAAATATGACTGTCATAAATGGGTCATAAACGGGAAATTCTCTGATGTGAACCCGTTCCAGGACGTTAATCGGTGAAACTAGCATCAGGGAGAAGCCGCGTGAGTTATTCATAGACTTCTTGCTGTCATTACTGGCCAGACTATGCAACATTCACTGCATGTCATAAACTCGGGGAGGAATAAGACTGTTGTCTGGCTCGTCCCGATCTCATTTTTGCTTATGTCTATTGATTTGATAATCACTCTCTATGATCACAGTGGTGGTGCAATTATCATAGCAGCTGAATTGTATCATTGTTATGGTCAGATAATGGCCGGTTTCCCAGCATGCACCAGAGCAAGCAGTAACAGCATTAGCAACTACGCAACAATAAGTCCTGTGGATTTGAATGTGATTAAAATCTTTCTTTATGGAAAACATACAAAATAGTGCTTGAACTAAAAGTTTTTTTCTGTGAGGGGGAAGCAAAAATAACAGTATCAAAATAACCAACAAACACAATCAGACTGAGTGCTGTGAATCCCACAGGAAAACAACAGCTGAAACCTTTGTTTGAAGGGCATACACTCGTCTGTTTTGAAGACATATAAAGGGACAATATTCTCAGTTTTATTACTCATCGACCACGGTGGGTCTGATAGCAGGAGCTACCTGCGCTACCTTTGCGTCATCATAAACTGAAGATATGTCTGGTGTTGACTTGTGTATGTGTGTGTGTGAATTGTTTGTTGGCCGGAGTGTCAACTCATGCTGGTAGCGCCTGGCAAGTCCATTACTTTGATTGCCGTTTGACAATCTGTCTTTATGACAGGCGACCATGGAGCCTTGCCATCGATGGAAGAGAAACACATCGATCTATCACCCGGCGACCTCCGGCGGCTTTCAAATCTAGCCCTGTGCACAGATGGACATGTTGAGTGCTTCTAGACAGAATCGGGTATTGATTGCGTGGAAGTTAATGGCAGAGTCATATTTTTCTGTGTGCATCTGACTCAACCCCCCTGTCACCCTTTCTTCCCCGCTATCTGTTCTTATGATTCATTAGCTGTGCCACAGAACCTTGTTTTGTTTATTCTATTTATTCTGAATGAGCTGCCAGTTATAACTGGCTCCACCGCCTTCATCTTTATCTTCCCACCTATAACTCCACTATTCCCCATTGATCTAATCATATACTCCGTCTCCTGTTCTCTTTTCACAGGATTTCAAAAACATCACCTGCTAATTACACAGTAAACACATCCAAAAACCAGTCTGATCCCAAAGGTTATTTTTGGATTCTTTTTTATTTTGTCGTGCTTTGTATCTTTCCCCTATAAAGAAATAGTTAGCTATATATCAACAATGACACATGGACTCTAAAATAAACAAGAGTAAAAGACAGGAGAAGAGACGACTAGGCACAGGAGACGAAGAGAGAGAAGGACTGGGAAAGAGAGGAAAGGTAAGAGTGAAAAAAGACAGCAATTTCTCTACAGTAGAAACAAAAACAAACCATGGGAAGTGTACATTTCTTTAACATTTACAATTATAATAATAACAACGGCAATAATAATAACATTAACAACAATCATAATTGTTCAAATAATAATAATAATTAATTAAAAAAATCAATAAGACCTCTGGTTTATCATAAAGACAAATGATTTTTTTTATTCTTTTCTTTATTTTCTTTAAAGATCACTGGACAGTAGTTTGTTCGGCTTTGCACCTCTATAGGCTAATATTCTGTGTTAGTATAGTTGCTTCATAATGCGTTTCAATAGTAAACTGTTTTCATATTTCTTAAAAGTTTCCTTTAATTTATGTTGCGGTTCTTTTTTTTATACAAATAAGGAATTCAGAGATATGTATACTTGTTCTGTCAACATGTTTACTGTACGTATGAATGTGTGCATGTATCTGCATATGTGTGGTAGCATTCAGAAAAAATATCCATCCATTTTATTTTTTCATTCATTCCTTTTGCTATCACTCCCCTTGCCCTTCTTATTAAGACTTTTAAACCTTTTTTATCCTCTTAATGACATTCTAAAATAATTAAGCTTTTCTTTAATGCCTTAGCAAGTCATATTCCTTTCTTCTTTGTCGGGAACGCAGCCCAACACTAATCCTTTCATTATTAGGAGCCAACAAAGGAGGAGCGATAGAGGGGGACAGACAGAGAGAAAGAGAGATATAAGGGAGAGGGGAGAGGATGGTAACAGGTGAACAGAGAGGAAGGTTGTGATGGAGAGCTAATTAAAAGGAAAGAGAACCACCTTTTCCTCGCTGTTGCAGCGAGAGGGAAAAAAAAAATCACTAAAAGGGAATTTTTTTTCACAAATTATTGGCAGGCCACCCAACAGGGATTGCAAAACAGGACAGTTAGCTTGTTCATAAAGTATGGATACTTCCCGGGACTCTGGGCTTACACACAACAGTGTTGTTGGGGAATTATATATGAGTTGCACTCTGTAGGCAAGATGCTTTGGTAATTGAAATAAAAATTTCAATTTTCTAGCGTCTACCGCTCAGTAGCTCTTGGTCAACTCTCCCCACCTCCTCAGGTCCCCCTCCCTCCTCACACACTGCTCCCACTGTCTCCGCCAGTTAAAGATTGGGCTTTGTGAAATGGATGGTTTTCTCCAGGCATGGAATTACAGCAGTCATCTGCCTCTAATTCCCCTTCCACTTTGGCGGCTGCATGGGCAGAGTGCCTGTTTTCTTTGTGCTCCCCGCTTCCCTCTCGATCAAAATAATTATGGCATCATTTAGTTTTTGTCTACATTCACCTCACCCTCTCACTCTCCCCTCTCGCTCTCTACATTTCCCCCCAGTTTCTCCGACTTACAGTATATGGCACAGTCGTTAATGGCTGGTGGGTCTATAGGCT
This sequence comes from Macquaria ambigua, assembly GCA_008360985.2. Classification (NCBI taxonomy): domain Eukaryota; kingdom Metazoa; phylum Chordata; class Actinopteri; order Centrarchiformes; family Percichthyidae; genus Macquaria; species Macquaria ambigua. The sequence continues at coordinate 227,407 of VMKM01000484.1, forward strand.
CTCTTTTTCTGAGTCTGTCTCTGGGTATGTGTGTGTGTGTGTGTGTGTGTGTATGGAGGATATGTAGTGAAATAGAGTGGGATGGACTGGCTGTGTGCAGTATCTGTATACAGTCGTTTTCAGAAGGCCGCCTCTTATGGCGCATTGTATAGAAGTGTATGTGTGTGTTTGTGTGTGTGTGTGTGTGTGTGTGTGTGTGTGTGTGTATACTGTATATAAGGTGAAAGACAGGGAGAGTAAGAGATAGAGGGATGAGGTCAGAAGAGAAGGGGATAGGGAAGGAGAAGGGCTACAGTAGGTACTCCTTCTTGCCCTGGCTGGCGTCGTTCCCATTGAGGAAGGCTTCCTGCACCTCACCATGTTCATCCAACCCACTGGCCTCATGGGTAAGATAGGAACCTGAATGAAAAGAGACAGAGAGAGCGAGAGAGAGAGACAGAGAGAAAGAAAGAGAGACCAAGAGGGAGATTGGAGGGGGAAGGTTAGGTGGCAAAGCGTCATGATCATTGTAGTGCCATGCAGCATTATCAAACCAATCAGCCCTAATATTATTGAGTACCATACCTGTGACTGATTAATTCATTAGTTAACTGATTGTTAGGTCAATACCAAGCAAGAATAGGCTCTCGGGTACGGTATGAGCCTACCGGCGGAAATTAAAGGTAGGGGATGGATGTGTGAATAGAAGAGGGAGAAGAGGAGGGCCAGGTGGAGAAGATAATAGAGAATAAAAGACAGGGAGGGAGGAGAGATTGGCAGAAAAGGGTGGAGGGAAGGTTAGGTGCAAGAGAACAATGGCACGTTTGCGTCACTCAGAAAACCCATTACACACATTTTAACACCCCTCAGGTCTTTATGATTAATGATTCTGTGCAGTACAGGTTACAGAGAGCAAGAACTGCTCAGGTCATCTTCCTGCTTGAGTGTCCCTTCACTCCAGGGGTGAGTGACACTCTCATTCTCCTTAACGCAGAGGTTGACTGGCATGCTGACAGTCACGGCGGGCCGAAGACAAAGCCCTAATGGCCCTGTCTCAACATGGTTTGGTTGTAATGGTCCTGTCTCTGTGCTGATTGGCGGTCAAGCCATACTGAATGTTGACTGACGGCTTGTCTAGCCATAGGGTAAGTAATGGCTGGTTGCTGCCTGCTACACTGTTCCCGGATCATTTCTTGGCAGCTGTGGTGCACAGTCAAAGGCTGCCAACACGGGGGCACTTAAAAAGATAGGGAACGCAGGGAGGCTGCTTTTAATAGATGAGCCTTGATACACTAACATATAGTCATAAAACATGGGGACCACACCTACATTTCCCACCCCACCCTATCTCTTCCGCTACCCTGGCCAAGGTCGTCCATCATGGACAGTGCCCGCCTGGAGAGGAGCATCCCATTCTGTCTGCTTTGCGCTGACAATTTTACACCTCAGTTTAAAAGATTATTTTCCAAGAATCTGGGTGTAACTGCCCTGCAATGATTTCTTCACAGCATGTTACGCCAGAGAGCGGAGAAATGAGAAAACGTGCCTGTAAAAAAATGTGATAAAATACTCTGATTGCCAAAACGTGTCCCCTGCTTGTGAAAGAAACTTTTGTGTCACTTAGTGTGTGTGTTTGTGAGAGTGTGTGTGTGTTACCTTTCTGTCGGACAGAGCACCAGATGGTGACAATGAGGACACAGATGATGGTGAAAACCAGCAGTGCCAGAACGCCACCTATCACTGCATATGGTACTGCACTGTGAGTCTCTACCACTGCACCGGGATCTGAGAAAGAACAAAAGAGACAAATCGTGTGTGGGTGGAGTGTGGGGTATATAAAGGGAAATATGGAGATAAAAGGAAAGAGTGCAGGCAAAGTCAGGAAAAAAATATATAAAAGTGAGAGAAAGAAATCACATTAAAACACCAGCGTGGGAGAGAGTACAGGGAGCAAGACAGGAGAAAAGAGAAGTCAATATCTTCCACCCAACTTGCATTATCACCTTTCATCACCCCCCACTGCACAGAATGCCAGACAGTCAGAACGGGTGAGAAAAAGGTGGAGAAATGAAATGAGGAGAGTGAATAAAGAAATAAGTGTGTCAGCCTCTAAAAACCCACTCCAGCCAAGCACCTGTCAAGACCACAATGCATTTTGAATGAGGGAAACTTTGAGTGCGTTTACACCCAGAGTAGTGTAGCCCTGGGAAATGAAATCAAACACTCCACAAGATGAGTGAAGAGAGATAAAAAGATCCAAAAAAAAAAAAAAAAAAAAAAAGCAAGCTAAATTGTGACATTTTGTGGTAGAAAATTGCAGTAGTGGTAAAGAGTTATTCATGTCAACCTCACCTTTTACCAACTTTACACTGCTTTAAAGTAAAGGACAAAATGCAACAAAAACAGGAATAAAAGTGAAGGAAAGAAAGTGTAGGTTAGTATTGAAATGATTAGTCCATTAAGAAATTAGTCAGCTGACAGAAAAATTACATGACGATAATTTTAACAATTGATTAATTCTTCTAAGTCATTTATCAAGCAAAACTGCTAAATATTCACTGGTTCCAGCTTCTTAAATGTGAGGATTTACTGCTTCTTTTCTTTTAAACTGAATAATTTGAGTATTGGGACTGTTGGTCAGACAAAACAACCAATCTGGAGACATCACCTGCGAGCTCTGGTAAATTGTGATATTCATTTTTTTCAGTATTTTCTGACATTTTGCGGACAAAACAGTTAATTCATTAGTCGAAAAAATATTGTTAGTTGCCGCTCTAATATAGATCATAAAGCAAATTTAAGACCAAGGATGTGCCTGTACAGTTTCAAATACTGGCTGACAATAACAAAAGCTTTTTTTTTTAAAAAGAGGATGAAGGGGTGTTGGGTAAGAGCTGGTAAGGCCAATAGGAGGCAAGGACACAGAGTTATTGATGCAGCTCTTGGACCTTGACAGAACGGAATTAAAACATGAATCATTAATACAGTGCTAACACATGGAGATCAGGAGAGAAAGAGAGATATATATCTCTTGGACGAGTGTCTCATTGAGCACTGTGACAAAGTGCATCACATTCCTGCTTATGTGTTTGATCAAGTATTGGCATGTGTGTATGATAAAATGAATATTGGTGCATCTGCAGACCCATAGGACAGGATCGAGCAGTCGGGCCAAGCACTATTTCACAGGAGATAAAAAAGCAAGGACTCAAGTGTTATACTTTTACCTCACGCCACCCTGTTCTTAATCCACCGTAGCCCGAAGCTCCACAGGAAATGACTGACAGTATTAAAAGGTGCGTTTGTTTCTCTGAGGAGTCCCTCAGACGATACATCAGCATCAACTAAACGTTCACCAAAATGTTCAAGCCGCAGCTTTTCCTATGGCTCTTTATGACATCTCCACACAAGCCCAGCAGGTGAACAACCTCTACCTGCCACAGACGGCGGCAGCGGCAACAGAAGAACAAGAAAGATGCTCAAGCTCCCTTCGCTTCATCTCTCCTTTTAAGTAACAGTGTGGAGACAGCCGAAGGTATGGAAAGAAAGAAGAAGAAGAGATACCAGTGAGCATGTGTTTGTGTGAGTGTATGTATGAGATAAATAGATTCTGTAGATAAAAAGAGAGGGGAACTAGTGAAAGAATGTAGTTTTACACACACACACACACACACACACTCAGTAGTGCCAAGCAGCCTTTCTTTTTCCTGCTGTGCAACATCTGGGAAAATACGATTAGACAACCACCTGGATCCCTGATCTTTCTCTCACTCCCTCTCTCTCTGTATATGTGTGTGTGTTTGCAGATAAATATGTTTATGTAGCATCTCCCTAGCCCTCCAGAGGCCAGCGTCAGTCAGCTAAAGGCTGGGTGCGTTGCCAGTTCCTTAAACTCTTAACGCAGATTCATCAACAGTACCCACCAAGCACCAAGAGACCCACCCAAGACCATGCACACACACACACACACACGTACACAAATGCTGACTGGGCAATGTGTGTGTGGGGAGCATCAAACAGCCAGTGATAAGAAAGAGGGAGAGAGTGGGTGGTTGCGCACGGTGCACATCCAAGCGATTGCAGGCACGTACGCTCATGTAGATGCAGGGCAAAGGAAGGTTGCAGCAGAAAAAGTGTGTGTGCATGTGTGTGTGTGTGTGTGTGTGTGTGTGTGTGTGTTGGGGCCACATGAGAGTTATCAAATGAGTAGGGGAGTGAAAGACACCAAAGGAGAGCGGGGAAGGACGAGGAGAGAGATGGAGGGTAGCAGATGCAGAATAATAAGGTGTGTGTGTGTTACCTTTTGGGTCCGGGACGAAGCTGGGTGTTAGGAGGGTTGGGGTGGCGGGATGGGAGGTGATTGGTTGGGTGGTAGGAGTGGGAGGGACCGTGGTAGTGACTGACACATTATCTACAGACAAACAGGGAATGGGATAACACACATACACAAATGCTATTATCTACAACATGCAGTGACATTTCAACAAAGGCGTTGCAGGGTTTTATAGCAAAGTTACTACTGCCTATAAAACATGACACATGCGTTATTATGGCTGAATATTAATTGAGCTTCTTTCAAAGGCAGCTCGTCTCTTCCAATGAGTTTTGAGAAGGTGGAAAAGATGTCAAATGCAAGAACAGGAGGAAAGACTTATTTCAAACACGCTGATCAGCAATTGAGGCCGATGCCATTTCGATACCAGAGACAAATGTTACTAATTATATTCCCGAACTGACTGTGTGTGCAAAATGGAATCGATCTCGACCCCTGACAAGCGATAAGGGCACAGACAAATGATATTCGCTGGCAGGCCTCTATGCCAGCTGAGGGGTTAAAGAAGATGTTTACAATAGGAAAGACATGCTTTAAAGCACGGGCTGAAGAGAATTACACCTGGCAGACTGACATTCATCTACCAGGCAACTGGAATATATGGGAACACATTCTCTATCACTGACACATTTTCTATGGTACAATGGCAGGAGAGACAGAGACATTGTCTGTGACAGATGCATTCCCAATGGAACAGTGCCATGCAGGGACTGTCTCATTCAATGGCGAACAATAGCTTGGATCTTGACACATTCTCCGAATCAATGGCTGCGATACAATGGTAGGTAGAGAGGTAGAAAGAGACAAGTTCATATTGCCGTTAAAGACAAAAATAATGGCTGACAAGAACTAAAAGGGAGATGGAGGAGTGGGTGTGAATGTGTGTGTGTGTGTGCGTGCACCAGCACTTTACGAATGGACAACATCCCACTTCATCAAACAATCTCTATAAAACCGCAACGTGCGAGGTAGTCTATGTACTCGAAGTATCAGGACACACACACACACACACAGTTTTGAAACGCATGCAGGCTCACATACACATACCCATATCACACATTCATGCACACTTGCACACAAATTCATAATTTGCCATGCACACACTCATACAACACACTCACAAAGGCACGCCGTACACACACACACACACACACACACTGCCCTTTCTGCTCAGGAGTAATTTATTGGTAAGTATTCCTCTGTCTCTTCTCTCCCTTTCTCCCAATGGCCCTGAGATCATCAATCTCTTTTTGCACTCTTCTTATGTCAGCACTATACCTCCCCCCCCCTGTTTTTTTTTTCTTTCTTCAAGCCCAGAATGGTCTTCTACTCTCTGTAAAGAAATGTACATGATGCGTTGTGTATTTTGTGGGAAAGACAAAGCGATGAGCAGAGTTTTCTGTGAAGTGAAGTCAGAGAGAGGTGGAAAGGAAGAGTGGACCAGATAGAGAGAAAGAGACATTACCCTTCAATTATCTAAGTATGTGTGTGTGTGTTGCTGCTCTCCTGTGTGAGTGCATATATGCTGCATGTGTGTGTGGATACATGTATGTGTGGTTGTCACTTGAGCACGAGGATTAATGGCCGGGGTCAATACACTAATTAACCGGATGCTGATTACAAATGAACTAAAAATAGTTCTTTCTCACTATTTCTAACTTTTTCTTATCTTCCTACCAACATCTCTCACTTCTTTTTCCTCGTTCTTCTTCAACCAAACTCTCTTCCCCTCATTTGCAAACCCTCCCTCCTCCACTTTCCTTCATTCGGGTGCGTCTCTGGTTTCATTCCTCGGTGACTACGTTCCCTCACTGCCTCTCTTCAACTTAATTAAGGAGAATGCCATACAGCTGTCGTTCTCTTGGCCGATAGCGTCCTTTTTTTTCCACCTCATATTGTTATTCATTAACACTATATGGCTGCCAATCAGGCACACAGCCCATGTTATTTCCAGGGATGGATGTGGCGGCACTTGTGATAATGACGTTTCTCCTCGTATCTCATTCTCGCAGAAGTGCGCCTGAGGATAGTGCGCCACCATTTTGGATGAGCCCTGTTATTCTTTCATGTTCAGTGTTCCTGATTATAAGGACCTTGCCCAGAGCAGTGGTGGCTCCAGCTGTCAATCAGTGCACTGAATGTTGGACATTGGTCAGAGGTCCACTGCTGAGGCCTAAAAGGCCAACACTGATTGGCTGAAGACTCATTCAAAATTTACTCAGACGCCAATTGAGGTGCATTGTCATGTGTGAAGGAAAACAGTACTCAAGACAATTTTTTCAAACAAAATTGACTCTGCATTATCTCTGTCTGGCTTCCTCTGCCACTAGCCCCAACCTTTTTCCACTTTCATTCTCATTCTATGCTTTTTGAAAGTCTCACTTCATTAAATGAAGCTCTATGTTTTTCATTCCAATTATCCTGACGGCTCATTACAACAGCAGAGGAGACACAGACTAATCCCTGGTCACCTAGTATCCCTCTCCATCTCACTATGTACCCATCCTCTCATCTTTCTATCACTCCCCTCTGCTTTCCATGAATCTTTCTAGAAAACCATTAGTCTCTCTATTCTTCCCCTTGCTCACTTCCTGCTCTGTTTTGCAGAAATATACACACATACACTCACATACACATGCATAAGTGTGTTACATATATGCAAACTAACAATTCTTACCCCCCTATCTCTACCTCTCTCTCTCTATTTCTTTCTCTCTCCATCTCCCACACTCTCTCATGCAATTCAATTCTAATGGGTTTTATTGGCTTGGCAATTCATCTGAGTGCAGCAGCTCAGTTCAATTACATAAGGGAGCCCTCCGGGCTTTTACCAGACAATCTGCAACATTCTCCTCCCAGTCACATGCACACGCATTCACGTGCACTTTCGCGTGTATGCACATAAAAAAATCCAATTTCTCCCTAACAATGGTGGCACAGAGATGAAACAACCAACAGAGGCCACATCCTTTACATACTCAACAGATACTTGCTGTGTGTGTGTGTGTGTAATGTGTATGATTGTGTGTGCTTCGTGATTCATTTGAAATAATTTCTCACATTTATATCATTAGTGACTTTCTGAAAGTTGCAGAAAGTTAATTTCATCGTATTAAGTTTTGCACACACACACACACACACACTAACGAGAAATATCTAACTCTCTTTCTCTAAATCATAAACACATCAAAGTGCATGCACACACACTCACACACAGAGTTACATGTACACACAAGTGTGAGCAGTCAAATAAAGCTCAGCTTCAATGCATCACGTCTTTGCCACGGCCCGCGCACCCTGGAGAGTTTCCCACCTCTCGCTCTCTGTTCTCCTTCGCCAGCATTAAGCCCGTCTCTCTTCATAAAGTGGCAGCGCCTAAAGCACCTGTGACAAATTGGCAGCCACTTTTGCCTGAGTTTGTACCCGGTGTACAGACCCTGATGGCAGATAACTCTCACAGAGGGAAGGTTGACACGAAATGAGAAGGAGAGAGACGAGAGAGAGCACTGGTAGTTTTTCTGCACCTGCAATAAAATGGTTTCTTTTCTGCTGACTCATCCTTTACAACACACATCCTCCAGCGCTCCCTCTTTGCCCCCCCCTTCCTCCCCCAGTGCACCCTGGGATTCCCTCTGGGAAGGCTGGGAGCCAAGTAAACTGACATTCCGTTTATCTGACAGGCTGTGGTACTGAATGTTAACCTGCGTCCGACCTCCATCGTCCTTCTTCTCTCCCTTTTCATCCCTCCATCACTTCCTCCTACCATCTCTCCCTTCCTCGCTCCCTCCATCTATCCCTCCCAAACTCCTCACTCAGTTACACTTACTTCTCTCTGTGCCATACTCTCAGAAACCTAGGCCTTCTTTGAGTAAAGAGACTGAACTGCAGCTGAACCGAGAACGGAGGGCAAACTGGTGGCAAGGTGAAAAACAGTTGAAAGGGTGTGGGAGGGGTGGAGAGAGGAAGTGGACAGGAGGTGTAAAAGAGGTGAGAACAGCGGGCAGTGTAACAGAAAGGAAGGATGTCGAGGAAAGGAATGGGGAGAGGGAGAGAAAAAAGGAGAGGAAACGGAGGAGAGGAGAAAGAGAGAGAGATGGAGAGGTTGAATTAGTTCTGACTGAAACAGAATACAAAAGTGAGGCACAAGAAGTGGAGTGAGAATAGGAAGAGATCTTTTTTCTATCACCAAAGTCTTTAGGAATAAGTGAAGAGCTTTGTTACAAAATGAGATATTCACTATTTGAAAAAAAAATAATAAGACACCTACTATAACAGCGTGGGTGCTGGAATGAAAAACAAAAAAGCACACTGTGGATAAGTGTCAGAGTTATGAGTCATCCTAACATATTTTACGGCATGGAATCATATTTATTTTCAACACTGACTGATCAACTTCATATTTAATCATCAGAAAGTACTTTTACTAACACATATTAAATCATCCATGATGGTTTATTTGCACAGGCAGTGATGTATAGCAAACGCACAGTTTTATAGTTATGTAACATTTACAAAGACACACATATCACTGGACACTTTATAGCCTGAATGCAAGGAGTTCAGTTTCTTGAGAAAGACTAAACACTACGTAAGCCAAATTATTAGTTGTGACATACAGGAAAATCAAGAGTTACTTTCAGTCATCTACAGATTAATATGATGGCTGAATCAACAACTCTGAGCTCTTTGAGATAAGGTTTGAAACAATCTGCCCAGTGGGCGAGTACATATTTTTTGAAGTACAGCAAACCACCACTGATGTGGGGCTACAGCAGGATGATTTAAGAAGCTGATTACTGGAAATCCATGGTGCAGAGTAGAGGAGCTGAAGCTTGGCTTATGTTGCCTATGTGGATTTCTGGTCTTTTATGGATTTTGGTCGAGGCAAGATTCCTAGCTTTAAATGTACCCTTCTTTCACAATAAGAGAGGATAAGAGAAAAAAAAGCGAGATAAATCAAATTAATGACCAGCACAGAGAAACAGCATGAAATAGAGAACATAAATGATGAAATGTAGGAAACAAGAAATGGCACAGAGAAAAACAAATGAAGAAGACAGCTAAAAAATGGTGAGGGAGGAAGCTGAGGAGGAGGGAGAAAGACAGAACATTTTTCTACAGAGGTGGCAATGCACATCAAAGCTCGACATGTCTAACCTTCTAGGATAGAGAGAGAGAGAGACAGAGACAGAAACAGAGAAGGAGAGAGAGGGAGGGAAGTGGGTGGGGATGTCACCTTTCATCTTGCCACTGTTGCCACCCTTGATGCCTTTGGAAAGCTGCCATTATGTGTGCCGTTTGATGCTCGACGAGCTTGTACAAGAGCGTGCGATTGTTGATTGCGTGTGTGGCGCGTGTGAGAGAGAAAGAGAGCGTGAGTGTGATGGATAGATGAGGGGGCGCTAACCAGAAGCAGCCTAAAAATGTTACATAAGATATCATGTCTCTATTCCCTCCATCCGTCCCTCTGCTTCTGATCTCCAAATCAGGTGCTTGGGTGCATTGACAGGAGCAGCCAGCAGGGGGGGTGTAGATCAAAAGGGCAAACCTGCTGAGTGGCAGTAGTGTGCATGCAATTAGGCCAAACCACAAACATATTGGATGTGAAACCGCAGAAGCCTCTAATAATGAGCCAGCTTTGCGATTTAACTCTGCTGCTGTCCCATTAAAATGTCACAATTCCAATTTTGCCCTTGTTTGACTGCAGGTTTGCTCAGTTGTTTCATGCGTGGATCACACAACATTAACACGCATCAAAACTTTGCTTTCAAACGTGCTCAAAACTCAGAGAGAGTGTTGGCCAATTTGTCACATTTTCTGAAAAATAACTTTATGGTGATACAAGCTTTTCATGCGATGTTGCATGCTACACCGTTATCCTCTTTGAGCCATGGTGTGCAGTTTATCTGGGTCAGCCTTCATTAACAATTTAGCAACCACCAGTGAATCTAGGTGCAACATTTCTGAAAACGTGTAAAATCTGACAACAAAAGCCTCTTACCCACATCTGCCTCCCCCTCTGATACCTCTGCTCAAGCAACAAGCAAAGTTGATTCGCCTGAATTTTAAACGCAACAGATGTTCCACTGTTGTTTTTTGCCAAATGTTACCATGTAACACTCAGAGTTCCAACAGATTCAGCATCGCATTAATACTTTGCACTATGTGCGTGTCAGCTTGTATTGTGAAATTCATTTAGTTGTCAGAAAATCATGTGTCTTTATTTATTGCACTTGAAGATTTAAGTTACTCTGAATTCCTTGAAGAGAGGACTGGGCCACAGGGGACACGATAAATTGGTTCTTTACAGGAGATAGCCTGAATAATGATGTTGGTGACTAGTATCTGAGCACGGTAGCCTACGTCTTCTTGTGGAATCAATATCTCTGTTGAACCAATTGCACAGGAGGTTTAGCAGAGGTTTCCTGCTGTGTACAGAATCAGGAAAACAAATAAAGCTGAAAGACAGATGAGACAGGCATCACGATTTAAGGGGTCTGTCCCAGTGCCAGAATAGCCAGACTCCAAAGACACTGGGAAGATAAAAGGATCAATAAGATTTCTCAAAAATATATAATCAAAACACAAGAACAAGAAATGTAACAAACAAAAGAACCATTGAACATAAAATTATTCTGAACATTTAACAATTGTCTGGGATACTAAGACAGGAAATGAAAACAATAGAGGAAAATAATCAATGGAGCAAACATTTCAAGCACTTGTGGAAATTCTAAGAAAACTTGCAACATATAATTAAGTTATTAAATACGTTAGCCATGGTTACTCACCATACACCAATAGGGTGTAATGATCGGCAGCGCGTCCGTAATTGTTCTGGGCCTGGCACAAGTACGTCCCGTTGTGCGATTGGCTGAGACGTGAAATCTGAAGGGTGGGGCCAGAAATCTCTGCCCTCTCAGGTAAGGTGTCATTAATCTTGGACCACTGAATGTTCCTGGGCCTGAAGGGAAGGAGACAGACAGAAGTTTAATGTTTGATGGTGCTGAAACGATATGTTGATTAATTGACTGGTCAACAATTGTTTTTATCAAAGAAAAATGCCAAATATTTGCTGGTTCCAGCTTCTCAAATGTGAGGGTTTACTGCTTTCCTCTGTTTTATATCACAGTAACCTGAATATATTTGGGTTTTGTGCTGTTGGTCTGACAAAACAAGTAATTTGAGGACACCATCTTGGGATCTGGGAAATGGTGAGGTGCCATTTTTAATTTCTTTTTTTTCCTTTTTTTTTTTTTTACATATTCTAGTGACTAGTTAATTCATAGAAAAAAATCAATAGATTAATTGATAAATAAAATAATGGTTAGTTGCAGCCCTCAAATGTAAAACTTGACCTCAAACTCCTTAAAACTCAAAAACTTGACCCTGAGTCAGCGTCACATAGCCACCCACATATATGCACACTCATATATACAAAGATCCAAACATAACAAGTCCTGCCACAGCATAATGTTCAACCTCTACTGTATGCCATTTAAATACATCTAGATTGTAGATTTACACATATAATTACTTCTACTAGTTTTTCTATTACCTCTACAACCACCAGTGTTGGGCAGTAATGCATTAATAATCTGTTACAGTAACAAGCAGCACAAGGGGTTACAATTTGAAAGAAATTAGTAATTACATTACAGTTACAAGTCCCACTAATGCTTTGTTATTTTGAAAATTTGGGGGTCGGTTAGTTCACTGCCTTACCGGGAGTTTGATGGAGGGCTGATATTAGTTTAGTCTCCAGTGGAGAGACTGGTCTGGGATTTGTTAGCTTGGCACAGGGGTTGGAGGTGTGGGGAAGCTGTTAGCCTCCACCACAAGAGGAGAGACAGGACTACAGATAACTCCAAAGTTGTCCTATTTCCATGTTTTGTCTCTTTACATGTACACAGGTGTTACATGTAACCCCACAGCTACACTGTGAGCACAGGACTTGCGTAGTTACCTGGGCTACGCTAGCTGTTGATGGTGAGTAAATACCTCCAAAATGTAGGCTGGCTGCTTGTTACACCATAATGTCTAATTTTCTGTTTCTACACTTGTTAAATACAGAAGATGGGACAGAGGTTTTGAGTAAGTTACTGAGCTGGATTGACTAACAAAAGTCATGTAACACGTAATGTAACCTTTTCTGTTGAGTAATTAGCACAGTGATGTAATTACTTTTTCAATGAATAATTGCTTACATTTTTCAAATAACTTGTCCAGCACTGATAAACACACAACAACTCCCTCTCTAACTAATACCACTAGAAGACTTCTTGTCTTAAACGCATTTAGTAAAACCTGAAGTGCTTTAAGGGTATTAAAAATGAGAAAGTAAAAGGAGACAAGGGATCAAAGCACAGGCACCGGGGGGATGCTATAAAAAGAGAGGTGAAGAAGGAGGATGAGGAAGCCCACAGGGGGACGATGACATGAGAAGAAAGTATAAAAGCATTTGGAGAACGAGCCAATGGCAACAGAGGGCTGCATCCTGACAAATAATGAGGAGATGGACGGTCAAAGGGCGGTGATGGTGTGAAAGAGTTGGCAGGAGGGAAAGGAGGGCAGCTGAGAGAGAAATAGGGTGTCAGATGTGCAGAGTGAGGAAAAAACAGAAAGAGGAAAGTAGTGTGTGCCCTAGTGTTACTACAGGTAGAGGAAAGACAGAGAGAAGAAGAAACTGTGCGGTGGGAGATGAAGGGAAGGAGAAGGCAGATGAAATGAATTGGTCATGAAAGACGGAAAAGCAGAGCAGACAGGAGGTGCGAGGATTACAGAGACATCCTGGCGAACAAAACTGTGTGTGTATGTGTGTGTGTGTGTGTGTGTGTGTGTGTTCTGGCTGAGTGTCATGGCTCATGCCACCCTGGCCAGATTACAATCCTGACTCATCTGGGTTCTAATCCCTCAGGACGTCTAATTAAACCTCTCTCTTGCTTAGTCACACACACTCCCCAACTCATTCTACACACACAAAACGTGCACAAACAAAATCTCCATCTCTCTCTCTCTCTCTCTAGCACACACGCATACATACTTGTACTCCCACACGCAGTAATTCCTCCAAACGCTAACTAACAAACAAACAAATAAGCAGGCAATTAAGCAAAATGACAAAACGTCGTCCCCATCTCTAATAACAGGACAAACAATGAGTGTACCCCTCCACCAAAAGGAAGTGGCATATAATTGGTCATTAATACCTAACAGGCAGTTGACAGGGCCAGGGAGCAAGCGGGAGGGCGACATGGGGACTGTAATGTGTGTGTGAGTGTGTGTGTGCATGTGTGTGCAGTCCAGCGTGAGATGAGGGTCAGAGTCCAGAATGGCCTGCTGTCCCATCTCTCACTGTCACATACGCGTGCACCACACAAACACAAACACACACACACACACACACACACACACACACACACAGTGTCCCCAACCAGCCGTTACAAAGCTTTAGTGGGGCTGCGGCCAATACGCTTCTCAGCCAGTCCTCACTGTGAGATTCACTTAAGTCATCACACACACACACACACACACACACACACACACACACTTTGGCTGCATGAAGCTTTACTGGGGAGCTTTAGTGGACTTGATGCACACAGACAGACGGACCATCTAGGGGAGGGTTTAAGAGCTTAGGACCCAATACCCTTCTGGAAAGTGCACAAAGGGCTGTGAACACACCAGAAAAAGGCTTTGTTTCAAAGCTGGCTCTTAAAAGTGTTGACTGCTGATTGGGTTTAGTAGCTCTACCCTCACACACACAGTCACACACAAGTTTATGATATGTGCACATTTACACTCAGCTTCTGGTATTCTTTGACACTATTTCTAGTGACCTCTCTGCCTCCCTCTAAAGCTCTTCTTCTCTCTGTCCTTCATGCAATAAAATATGGATCAGGTGGTTTTTATCCATTCGTCAAACATGTCAGGCGATAGCACAGATACTGTATAACTCATTTGGTTTTGATCAAACGCAAAGCACAATGCGTCTTTGGCACTATGCTCTAATGATTACAGAAATATCCTGATTAGTTTTATGACGGTGGTAATATTAGACATCCTAACTTCAATTATAGTTCAAGGGACAATGCATTTGGGATTGATGGGCCCGAAGGGAGCCTGCATAATTTGTGGAGGACAGCATGTGGTCGTACTCAATTTTGATAGTTTACATTTCCTAATAATTACCTAGAACGGAGTTGATATGAAGTTGCTGTTCATTTCTAAGGTTAGTTAGAACCAAGAGATCTTGCAGTAATTATTGACGTTGGTGGAGATTAGAAGCAATTGTAATTACTTGAGGTTTCCAAGAAAGAACCCTGGAATTATGTGGGATAGTAATTATATAGAAAGAGGTCAACGTAGTGTTCATTTCAACAAAACATAATAAAGAGAAAGGGGGTAAGATCTCCTGCAGCTGGATATTCTAAGCTACTTAGGGGAGAAGCTCTTACACACTTTTTTTTGGAACCTGTATTGAGGGCTGATAAAGCGCACATGTTCTCCTTTCAGTGGTGCCCTGCTTTACTCTCACACATTTGGTAGCCATCCAGGAAAACCACTGTTTTCTGCTGCAGCCAGTGAAAAGCTCCACTGGAGCAGGTAGAGGTTACTCAAGGACATTTCCACAATAGCTATTGAGAAGAAGAAGATTATTTTTGTGTAAGAAGGAAAGAAATTACTTGGAAAATAAACAAACAAAGGGTATATAGTAAAGCTGTTTGTGTGATACAGATCACCTATCTGATTCATCACTATAGCCCAAAAACTTCAGGCAAACAAGCGTTTGGTAGCACAACTTACCGACTCATTTCTGTGTCTGTGTGTGTTATGACTCTAAAAACTTTGTTTGAAATCATCCAAACTGACCTGCTGCAGTTTCTTTACATTATTATTAGTATTATTTTCATATATTTTCATTGTTTTTGAAAATTGCTCCAAGAAAAGCCAAAGAAACATTACCAGATACTTATCTACCTCATCAGTTTAACTGCTAAACTCTCCACAGTCTGCGGTCACAGCAATAAAGACCTTTGGCTCTGACATTTGCAATTATTCTAGGTTACTGAATTCAAGCGTATTCTAACTTACATTTAGAAAAAGTGCTCTGGGTAAATGTGTGAACTGAACTCGTCTCAAGCCAGCAACAATTTTACCCTCCAAACAGATTGCCAGAATGAAAGCAGAGCCCTGTAGGCTTGTAGCTGTCTGTTGAGCTGCTACCTGCAACTACCAGCTGTTTGGTGATATTATGACCTAAATGTCATTCTCATAGCAGTTCAAAACAATTTTCCAAAACAGTTCTAATGTGTATACTTGCTGTCCCGTCCCGTATTACCATTTTATGAAATTGTGTCGTTGAACTTGGCAACCTCCTGCATGTTGTCGTCAATCAAACGCTTTCTTTGTATCCTTAAGCCAATTTGTCAAGATTCATTGCAGCTTTTCTAGCACAAACGCTTTGTTGAGACAAACCTTTTATACTTTCTGATTATTTTGTCAGGAATTCGTGATGGAATGAGAGAAAATGCATAAAACACACCGCTATGACAACCCAAAAAAGCTTCACAGGCAGCGTTTTGTGCCAGCTGGTAAATGTGCCAGTTTCATATCTTGTGGAAAGTGGAGCTGAATGCATGCATGATTCAATTTATTTTTCAAACAACTTTTTTTTAAGCATGATGACTACTTCCTTAAACATGACCTCAAATATTCTTTCTAATATGTTTTTTATAATAGCAAAACAGGCCGTCATTCACATTTCAGGGGACAACAAAGGTCACTGACCTAGAGATCAGTGTAGTGAGGTTTCTCCATTGGCTTTTCATTGTTACCTTTACTGCCATGACCAATAATAGTAAATGTGCTGTGCAGGATGAACTTGTTTGTGTATGTATGTGTGCTGCAGGTTTGTGTCATTATGTCATATGAAAAGGTAAGACATCGATATCATTTACTGAAGGCAGAGCACACCAACACAAAACAATTTAACACATGTACACACACACAGACTTACAGAGGGTTCCCATTGACGGAGCAGGTGAGGCTGAGCGAGTCACCCTCTCGCAAAATGCCAGAAGGAGGAACGATTCTCACTGTAGGTGCAACTGTGTGGAGAGAAAAAGAGGGAAAAAGTGATCAAAATGGAGCGACAATCAGACAGGACAGAAAAAAAAATCAGGAATGAGAGAGAGACAGCGAAGGAACAAAAAGGAGGAACAAGGGAAAAGTGAGAACATGGCAGGAGAAAGGGTCTTTAACATCTGTTTCCAAGGCAACCAGCCGACAATCCTACGGTTGAGACACCTGTTATCATAAGCAGCCCACCGCTCCAGCAGCTGCTGTACTGCACTTACTTCAGTAATAGAGCGATGGGAAGCCAAATCCACACTGACAGTTGGTCATTATTACCAGTTCTCTGACTGGAGGAACCATCAGCACACAGATTAACAAACTGTTGAATATGAATCATTCTGACCTATCAACAAAAATTAGTATACATGTGGCAAATTAATTGTACCCAAAGACTGGTGCAGATGTACTTGCTGAATATGAATAATATTACCAACTGTAAATGTCTCTATATGACTGTGGAATGGTTGACTATTCAAAATTATTGGTATATTGTGGGATAACAATCATATTGAACCGTCAGGAATACTAATATGAAGAGAGAACAAATGGAGCAACTGAATATTGGTTGACTTATAGAATAGCATAGTAACACTGGAGGAGAAAAATAATTTTATGTACTTTTAGCATCTATTTTCATTGAATATAAAGCGTGTTGATGTATCTAAATCTAAATCCAGTTGATGTGTTTGTGATAATACTTTGTTTTTTCTGAATTTAAAAAAGGATTTGCAAACAAAATAAAACTAATTAATAGCATTGTTAAATAGTAATCATACTGAATAGTGAGAAAGTGGCAGTTTTGTTTCTCCTCACATCAAGAACGACAGAAAAGACAGAAATGTCAAAACTAAAGTAGGAGGAAACTTAACATGTTTGATAGGATTAGAAGCAAACTAAACAGATTTACATATCATAGATATTAAATGATGAATTTCAGACTCTTCCAAAAAAGTGTGTAGTTTATAGCTGTCTGACATTTTCAAGATTAATCTTACTGAAACATCTACAGATTTGTGAAAATACTGAGAATTCAGCTTAAAATAAAAATATGGTTCTATCTGAATGTGTTGCCTTGAGTGAATATTAGACTTAAGCCAATTATACATTTAAATCTCTTGCAGTACTTTTTCTGTTTGCTTTTGCCTGCCTCAAATGGAAATATGTGTGGAGATTTCAGAGCATACTAACTTGTGCAAATAAGCCGGCAAAGCTCCATCAATCCCACAACAGCACTGGGATCATTGCACATACTAATGTGACCCAGGTTTTTTTCAGCTGATGTTGGTTAGCTCCTTAAACCACAGGCCAGGACCCTAACCTGGCCGAAGGCCTGTTTCTGCCAGCTCTCTGCATGACAAGATTTGTATGTATTAGGTTTT
Organism: Macquaria ambigua; assembly: GCA_008360985.2. NCBI lineage: Eukaryota > Metazoa > Chordata > Actinopteri > Centrarchiformes > Percichthyidae > Macquaria > Macquaria ambigua. The sequence goes on from VMKM01000484.1 coordinate 245,236, forward strand.
AATGAGAGCAGGTCTCATACAGGGCAGCTCTGAATATCACTCTGCTAAAATCCTGGACTGTGTATAAATGAGCTTCATTCTAAAATGAGATATCCACCATTTGAAAAATGAGGCTGCTACCCTGACAAAATTATGGCTAGCATTAAAGTAAAACACTATAATGAATAGTAGTGAAGTAGCAACTTAAGTGACAGCAGTACAGATGGAATAATTTGTGTTTTTGAAATATTTGGCGATGAACATTTGTTTCCAAGATGGATAGAAAGCGCTTTGATATAAAGTGCACACACACACGCACACACACAAACAAACACACTTTGCCTGAAGGAGAAACTTACAATACACATCCAGGCGATAGTGTCGAATCCTCTTCTGCCCGCCCAGTGCTGGGTGGAATGCTTCGCAGCTTAGTGCCGCCCCGTTGTCTTTCCTTTCTACTGGGATCCGGATGGTGCTGGACACACTGAACGTCTTCCCGTTGTCCTGCTGGGATACCACACCTGGAGAGAGACAGACGGCATGAGATGATGGAAGGAGAGAAGACAGGTGGGGCGGCCAACAAATAAGTTAGCAGCCAAAACATGCCGGTTCTTCCTCTTTCCCTGCTGAGACATCACATCTATGGTGGGAGAGGGAAAGAGACAGGGAGGAAGGAAGGAGGAGACTTTTAGAGGAGGACACAGAGGTGGATAGAAGAAGGGAGCAGACTGAAAAGAAAAAGAAGTTAGTGACTGATGAATGAGTTTTTTCACAGCAGCACCAGATACCTGTACAGGGGAGGGTGAGTGGTGGAGGAAAGAATAAGAGAGAAAGAAAAGAAAAAGCAATTTGCATCTATATTTCATGGCAATTATGAGGAGCAGAACTTTTTGTTTGCAGATGGTAAATCAACTGAATATTTTGTGTGTGTGCGTGAGTGAAAGAAAGAGAGAGAGAGAGAGAGAGAGAAAGAGATGGGGGAGAGAGACGGATAAAAGAGAGAATATGCATAACCGAATTGAGATTTTAAATGAGTGAGACACGGAGAGAGAGGGGCGTCAAAGGACCAGGGTGAGAGAAGAAAGGCAAAGGAGAGAGGGACTCATAGGCAGAGAGAGAGGGCAGCAAAACGGGCATGATTGATGGAGGGTGGGAGCGAGGAGAGCTGCGGCGAGACAAGCCCAAACATGAAAGAGGACGATAAGAGTGCCAAGCCAGATGCAGAGTGGAAAAAGATGCGAGAAGAGAGGAAGAGGAGGAGGAGGAGGAGGAGGAGAGACAGAAGGAGGGTGGAGGAACAGCAGGGTGACATGGTCACGTATTGGGAGTTTGTGCTTGTTGAGGCAGAATACAACACTATTACTTATATCGTGCTGAGTTTTCAATTATTGCCGGCCAGCAAATGAAAGCAAGGCCCAATCGAAGCGTGAGAGAGGACGGCGGTGGGTGCAGATGAGCAGGAATAAGGGAGCGGTGAGCAGATAGTGTCTTAATTAAAGAGTGCTTTCCCGTATCTGTTGGGATCTGCCTCTAACCTTTAGTGTCACAGTTCGTTTAACTCAGGGCCAAAAGGGAGGAGGGGAGAGGAGAAAGCAGGAGAAGAGGAGAAGGGAGGATACAGGAGGAAACGAGAGGAAACAGAAAGAGAGGGTAGGAAAAAAGAGGAGATAAGAGGAGAGGAGGAGGGAGGAAACAGGATGAGGGGGAGGAATCGAGAGAAGAGGAAACAGGAGAAGAAAAGAGAAGAGACGATAAGAGAAGAGTTAGTAAACAAGATGAGACGAGACAAACAAAAGTGCGGCCTGTCTGTCTCTTTGGTTCTTAAAGCCATTTACAACCAATAACCAAGGTGAGGAGCGTCTTTGTCACCAGTGAAATTTAAAGAAAAAAAAAAAAAAGAAAGGGAGATCAGATGAAAAGAAAGGGAAAGAGTAGAAGGGAAGGACAGAGAAGGGGGAGACAGAATGATGGTGACAGGCATGTTCTGACAGAGAAAAAGGGAAGAGACTGGATGAAAGAGACGTTGAGTGTCAGACAGAAATAGAAAGTAAAAGAGACAACGGATGACATGAAGTTTGAAAGGGCAAAGCATTGCTCAATACATGTCCCAAAACTGTTGACTCCAGATTATCTCACATTATTTCATTAGTCTGCGTGAGTTACTTGAAGGCACCAACTATGAATTAATGAATAACAATAATGTAACAATTTGACAGCAATTTGTACTTCTAAACAATGTTGTTTGTATTTATTGAAAATGAGCAAGAGATGCTGCGCATAACTTAGTCCCCAAGAGTTCTTTTTTTGTTTGTGCTCAGTCAAATGAACAAGAAAGAAATGAGGAATTGAGGAATTCAAATCAAAACGTAACTTTATACACTAATGCTGATTTATTGGCAGAGTGCTTAAATATGATTTCTCGGGGGTCAAATAGACTGAAGGCAATGGGAAGATAGGCCTCAGATGTATTAATGACTGAAGTGCCCCTTTAACTGAGAGAAGCCAAGGGAGACAGCGATTTAGAAAGAAGGATAGATCAAGGTAACAAACTGATGGAGGGCTCATAGATTCATCAGAAGCAAAGAAGCAGGGAGAGTCGAACAGTGAATTAAAAAGTGTGTCTTTGTGAGTGTGTGAAAGGGAGGTAGAGTGAGAAAATCTGGAGTGCACGTAGCATCTGTGCTTTCATGTAATGGTGTACTTGTCAGATTATGTGCAAATAAAACACCTTTGAATTACAATGTTCAATGTTACAAGAGAGAGCATATGGAGAGAGAGATGTATAGATGGGGGAGATGTGTATCTGTTTTGATAGGGAAAGAATTTGACTAGTGGATACATTAGACAGAAAAGCACTGAAATCTCTGAATTCTAATACTTTCTGTTGATGTCTGTCTTCTCAACACAAAGAAAATCGCAGGTAGATATATACTTCTATGAACTTATGACTCTTCCTCGAAGGAATAGAAACAGAAAAGTTATGACTGTTCACATCTCTGTGTTTGATCATTTGAAACTAGATTGTCGCCTATAAATATTGCAAAGAGCATTTGATTAAAATCAAGGAAACAGGAGAAGAGAAGAGATTTTGGCAGCCCTGCAGCCAAAACCTTCATTTTCTCCACCCATTTATCCATCCATCCATCTTAACCTGCTCCCATCAACTGATCCATCTGCCATTCCCTCTGTCAACCAATCAATCACTCATTCATTCATCCTTCTTATATTCAGCACTCAATCTGTGGTATCATCCACCCATTCCGCTTCACCTGCCCTATACCCCCCCCATTAGTTTCCTCATTTATCTCTCATGATCATCTAACCAATCATCAGTCCATCTATCAGCCATGTCCAGGTACCTGGTATCTCCCGGCCATTACGAATCCAGCGCAGGGTGGCAGCCGGCTTGCTGCGCGGCGACACACAGGTGAGCTCCACCTCGCCGCCCTCCACGGCCTCCTGCTTCACCTCCACTGTGGGCGTCTCCGGGGGCACCAAAACAGAGAGCGTCGCCACCTGGTGGTGCGTGGCGTCTGTGTAGAGCTGGCAGAAGTAGCCGCCCTCATCCGACACGCTGACGTTGGTCAACTCGATGCGCACCAGCCGTGGCGTGAAGAGCACCATCTGGAAACGGTCGTCCTTCAGGGCTGGAGGTGGACGAAGACAATGGAGAGAGTAGAAGTGGGATGGAGGTGGGACGGAAGTGAGACAGCATGAAGACAATGTGTTGATGGGGTTGATGAGGAGGAGGGGAGTGGAAGGAGGAAGATGAAGGGAGGTGTGATGGGTGAGAGGATGGGGGGTAAGTGACAGGAAGAGTGGCAAGAACAAGGAGAGGGAAGAGTAGGTACATCATTCATTGATAGAAAAATCACTATCTGTGAAGTGAAACAAAATTTAAATAAATACTAAATACTGTATGAATGTAAATACATAGTAAAAGAAAAAACAAAGGGGATAAAAACAACAAAAATGATTTTACTCTGGGTCATAATTGATTCATTTTTTTCCTAATGCTTCAGAGACACACAGAGCATTAAGAATATTTTTTGTCATGGTGCTTTGTTTGCTTGAAATATACCACACACACAGGATAAGACTGCCGAAGTGAGTGTCATATTAAATAACTTGCTTTAACACATTTCACTGGCAGGCTTTTGCTTGCTTTATTTTGAATTGGTTTTTAGTTGAGAAGCACCTCAGGGAGCGGGTTTGTACCTCACTCACAAACTTTTGTGCAGGCTGCAGGTCCTCTACAAGGGGGAGCTGTTTGGTCATTGACAGACCATTTTTACTCGTGCAAACCTAGTTAGATAATAAGACTGAATTGCCATTTCACTTCATTATTTGGTCTGACATTGTTTCCGTGTTAGCTGTTTCTGGAAGGCTGTTTTTTTGGCCCAACCAATCCGTCTCACCGAAGTCAATTTCAGTCAACATGGAAAGTGGTTACAGTTGCAAAGTCGACTTACAACAATCTGCGTCAATCTTATCCAGCCTTGTTGCAATTTTTGTGGCAATTTCTCTGTAGTTATTGTTCTGGTTTTGGCTCAGAAAGATGATATCACATTCTTAATATCTGCTTTGTTGGCTTGGATGCTACAATCACTAACTAGGGATGCTAATGACGAGCGAAGTCAGTTACATATCCAGTGGGTTGACGAGGTAGTAATGCGAGTTACCTGCCGAGGAAGGCCGGTAATGGGCCAAGTCAGTTACCACTCTAGTGGGTTGCCAAGGTAGACATGTGAACCACTTGGCTCGGCACATTAGTAGCCTAGCTCAGAGAGTGGTAGCTCACCTTGGAGAATGATAAGCCGGTCTCTCATTTACCACTGCCGTCTTATCAGTGACTAAATCGGTTGGTGGCTTCGACATAAACATAGGCTCCTCCGGCCTCTCAGTAGTCTTATATTTGGCATTTTCCCTGCCCCGTACTCATTGGCTTGGTTCTTTTTCCAACCAGGGAAACAACCTATTTGAACTGCTGGAAGAAATCTTCCATGTGGCGAACTGTTCAGAGATCTGGAGCCAGGCTAGTGCAAACCTGCACCACCTACAGGGAAATAAAGTAATAGCAGTTCAGACCTGTAGATGTAGGTACACTGATGTTGCCACTTACAGGCCAAGAAAGTGACAGTTGCTGCAATTGCTTGCACTTTTCTTGCCGATAAGGGCGCAGGTTAGATTGGAACTACAGGTCCACAGTTGTAGGGCTGAAAGTGCTTGTGCTGTGGCTCTGCAGTTGAATGACATTGGCCAGGCCTGGTTGCAGGCACTTTGGATCAATAACATCATGTATCCTTGTTAATTAATGTGTATAATATGTTTTACATTTTCTTTTTCTGTTTATCTTTGAAAATACAGTACATTTAACTTTTTGCAGGCAGTAATTGGCAAGTATATCAACAGCACAAGAGAAGCAAGGGCTGCTTTAATTGAGTGATATGACATTTTCAGCTTTGCAATCAGTTATCCCTTAGCCTCAAGATAGTTTGTTCTGCATTAGCAAACAGTCAGTTCTCTCTCTCACAGTCTGGAACAAGAGTTTTTAGCGCCCTCTAATTCGTGATGTCACTCCCATGGACAGTTCTGCAGAGGAAAAATTGCAAAACATGGGAGAAATAGTGGCTGTGACAGCACCCCAGACAATTTTCTGCTCTGGAGTTGATAGTGCTGCTAAATCTAAAGCTCAGTTTGATATAAAAAGTTCAGAGAGAGTTTGCAAAGTCAGTCTCGATGGAGCAGCTCCAGGCTGTACATTGATACAACATAACAGATGTCTTGGTTCTCTCATTTCCAGCTTTGAGGGAGAGTGTTGTTCATTTTCCCAAGCACTGATTGGACTATCCTAAACTAGAATGTATTCATTCATTCTCTTTGTAACTGCTTGCTTTATTCCTCTGTAAGCCCATTTCTAATTAGTCTTTGGTATTTTTATTGTTCAACTTATTAGGTTTTAATCATTATTGTTTTACTCACTGTGAAGCACTTGGTAACTCTTTTGAAAAGTGCTATGCAAATTAAGCTTATTGCAAAACCAGAAATTATATTAGGAAAGCTATTAAATTGGGTGTCAGTGTCAGTGAGAGACAGGCTAAATACTACAATTGTACACATTGCAAAACTGCAGTTCAGACTATGGAAAATAACCAAAGATTGAAAACGAAGAGTAAAAACACATCAGTTTTCTAAAGGCTTAATTCATCAGCCAATCCTGGACCTCAGACCAATGAGCTACAGACTCCATGATGCACAAAGGATAAAGAAAAGAAGGCACAGTGACAGGGAGGATGAGAAGAAGTGAACATGCAACAATTTTCCTTTTGTTACTGAAGAAAGAGTAGAATCAATGATGAAAAAAATGCTGATAATAACAAATAACGCTAATAATGGTCTGTGGGTGACAGTGGCTCGATGTCCATGGATTCTCATTTTAGACTTGCTTTGTATCGACTTGACTGTGAAACCTCTCCCTCACTTTCCATCTCTATTTTATTCTGTCCCTCTCTGCACTCCTTTGTGTTGGTTTTGGCTCACAGCAGACACTTCCCTGATGTAACAACCGGCCATCTCACAGCATAATTCATCAACACAGACACTACAGTATAGATATTGGCTTTGTGCGTGCATGTGCATGTGCATGTGTGCGAGAGAGAGAGAGAGAGAGAGAGAGAGAGAGAGAGAGAGAGAGAGAGAGAGAGGAGGAGGAGGAGGAGGAGGAAGACAGAATGAGAGAAATAGTCTAATATAGCTACATAATGCGGCAGGCGGGAAAAAATAATATAGATAGAAACAGAAATTCACAGGGGACTGAGAGAGCGGCCTGGAGCGATGGAGTTAGTCCACTCTTCCTGGAAGTACACCACACTAATCTCTCCACCCCACCCCCAAAATTTCCCCTCCACCGGATGGCAGCGAGAGCATTGTTAGAGAGCTATTCCCCACAGATAGGTAAATCTTTTTTCCCTCTCTGCACTAAATGGCAACTAAATGTCAGACTTCTGTTCAAGTCCAAGTTCACCTTTATTGTCCTATCTCATTTGCATGCTGGGGAGAGTTGGCAATAGGGGTGAGAAAGAGAGATATGAACCACTGAGGAGAAAGGGTCCATTTGGTTGGTTCCACCGCTCTATTATAGCTATCAGTCCCCACAATCTCATAAAACACACCCCTGACTGGTTGCTCACTTGCAAAACAGGCAGCCTAATTCACAGCACTTACAGCGGCGCCTCTGTTTGGGCAGTTAGTGTGGAATGGCTCGGCACAGAAAGGCTTCAGTTTGTTAGTCTGATATCTGGGTGGCAGATGGGCAATAGGCAGAAATGGAAGAGTTCTACAGCGGGTGATGAAGCAAACGTGGAGGTAGAGAGAGCCAGAGTGAGTTGTAATTTACGCTCCCAGAAAATCTCCCCAACGAGGCTCTTCGGTGCTTACGGGAGCCAAATTAGTTGCCGGAAGCCATCTATACTTTATACCTTGCCTAACCTTTGGATCATTTCCCAGTGCTGTCTCTTTCTCCATCGCCTGACGCTGCCTTTCCTTATTCTCTCTGTTGCTGTGTCTTTCTTAACCCTCCACCCTTTGTCTCATTCTCCCCCACTATTTTCTTTATTCTTTCTCATTTTCTCTTTCATTCTAGCTTTCACACCCCTTCTTCCTCCTCGCTCTGATTAGGCTTCATCATGCTTTCCGAAGGGTGCAAGTCCATGTCTCGTGGGAGAGCAGACAGGGCAGCTCTGTTTAAATACTTAATGGAACTTACCGGTAGTGCTGATCTGGTAGAATTGGGGGGAGAGTTGAAAGTAAGGTTTCCGAAGCAGCGACCTCAACTACCCAATTAAGGTCGCTCCGTGATCGAGGTGACTAACTAGTGAAGAAAAGGTGTGTAGAACAAAAGCATTTGAATGCTGTACCAGTGAACAGTGAAAGCAGCTCTTTTGTCTTCAGTATTTTAGTCTAATCTTGGCGTAATGTTCAGAAAATCTGTAGTGACTACTACTACTTTTACAGAGACTTTTCCCGAAGGGAGTGTAGGAGTCTTGATTGTCAAATCAATGTAAAAAATTAGCTCTGGATCTGGCAGCCATTCATTTCTTGACACAAGGGATTTCTTTATCCATGATACTACAGTTGAGGATGTCTACCCACTTACTACTAGCACTTGAATTTATTTGCCGTTTTATATACTGGATGCATGATGAATACGCAGCCAGTTTAAGGCTGTGTGAGACTGGCACTTGTATGGTCCTTGGAGCTGAGTTCTTTATCTATCACAAGCTCAAAGCCATGAGACAAATACAATAACTGCAACATTATGAGCTAAGATTTTGAAAACTAATTTTGGAGCAGCATGTCTGAATGGGCCGACCATTTAGTGAACTGAAAGGATCAGATCTTGGGACGGTGATATAAATGTACAATGCCAAGCTCCTCGGGGCTTCCTATTGGCTGCTCTGCCAACCTGTTTGAGCTCATTCCTTTGTTGGATCACTTTGACTTTGACTGTGTTTTTGATATAATTTGGGGAAAGCTGCTGTGCCAAAGAAGAACATTACTAGCACACAATACAATGTGAGCTCAAAATCCAGCACGTGGGTGCAGATTTGTGCTGTTCCTGTTAATGAGTAGACCGAGTTTACTAACAATAGACAGCTGATTTGTTAGTTGATTGGATTTTGTTACTGTTTGCCAATTTTGTGTCCTATTTGCATTGGTCGGTGGTTCTAACATGAAGTCAAGCCCACTAAATCCAACAATTAGTTTGTAATAAATGTACCTGTTTATTGATCATGCTGTGTCCATGTTTTTTTTGCATGCTTGTTTGCATATGACTTGGGGGAATTTTTTGCACAGCCAATTACTGGTATAACTAGCAGTGGTTTGGCGTACTGTATAAATTATTTCAAACCCTAACCAAAGCATTCATTGAGTTGTTAGGTTGACGTGGTCTCTTAAGCTTGAACGACCAAAACATTTTGAATCTATTCAAATTCATCCTCTTGCCCGTAACTCTAAACAGTTACAAACCACAGTTTTACACCCCAGCCTTAAGCCAGAACTTACGTCTATATGTGAAGTTTATCACATATATTACGCAGGGCATAAATAACTATTGCTACACCAAAAAACATAACGCACAATTTTGCTCCAATTAAGCTGCCCCACACAAATTTCAAAGGCAATGTTTAACATCCTTGATCATTGTTCTTTTGCTCAGAGGTTTCCTAGCAGCACTAGCAGAAAATCTGGCTAAGGTGGCAACTTTTGCCCTTAATTATTTAAGAAAAAACATGTAGTGTTTGCCTACCCCGAGGCCCTTAATGAAATCTGCCTTCATTATAATATTGGTTACAATGATAATTTGCCATAAAGCCGCCTTTAAAAAAACATGTGATTGCATGCTCTAATGAGGAGCTGTAATAAGTTCTGATCTCATCACAGGGGTTAACAGTGGATTATGCAGAGAGCTTCGAACTATGCTTTTAAAACAGTTAAAGCAGTCACACTGTTAGGGCAGAGAATAAAACCATCTCCTAAATTAACTCTGGGGTTATCTGACTTTTTAATGTGGAATCGCTTCAAAGGCAAAGTGAGAACATTTGCAATAAGAAAAACGTAAAGTGCAAGTGTTGGTGAGTCACTGCTAATGTGTTTTAAAGGCTGGCTTCAAATGTCACTGTGGGCAGACACAGATAGATTCTAAGTTTGTCTGCAGAGACAAGTGTGCCAGCACATACACACCTCGCGTGCCGTTGAAGAAGAGGGTCTGCCGGCGGGGATTCTGGATGACCACGATTGATCCATCGTAGTTCTGCAGGCGGCAAGAGATCTGGGCTGTACCTCCCTCCAAGACTGTCACATTCTCTGCCTGCACCGCCTGACAATGGGCTGAGGGAGAGAAAGATGGACGTTAATATAGTGATACAGAGGGTGGATGATGGAGAGGAAGAAAAAGAGGGAGAGAAGAGGAGTGGGACAAATAGGAGGAACAGATGTGGAGAAAAAGAGCTGTTCAATTTGCGCCTCACTTGAGATAGAACCTTTCAAAATAAGGTACTTAAAGCATCCTTCATTTACTTACTATTCATCATATGGAGACAAGGGAGAAAACGAGAGGGGGAGGAAAAGAGGGGAGGGGCAGAGTGATAGACATAAAGAGATTGAGGGTGAGAGAAAAGACACTGAAGGACTCAACAAGTAAAAGAGGGTCCTTATGAACAATGTGTTCTTATGATTATAATAGGGATGATTATAATTACTGCCATTCATCTTTTTACGTGCACAAACACACACATACAAACAGCCCTATTGCCTCTGGCTAGTCTAACAGAATGCATCAACACACACATTTGAATACATAATGCCTTATTAAATCTCTAAGTGGCTGTTGGTCTTGAATTTAAAACGCACACCAGCATGAACACACACATGAATGGACACAGTAACACAACCATGGGCACATGGACGAACACACTCGCACAAAGGCACACAGACAGATCACAGGTTGGACTGCGGCCCTGCCACCACCTGTGTGTATGTTAATAGTTTAAACTGCACCTTTATCATGTGAGTCTGTGTTTGACTCAGTGTGAAAATGTTGGTCAAAGTACAGAGCAGTGAGACCATGGTGGCAGCCTCAAATGCGCTTCACACTTTCTTAATGCCATTTCTCACCCAGGTGCAAGCTAAACCAATTGATTACACTCCATTATCCCGATGTAATGGTTCTTATTACAGGTATTTGGAAAGTGCTGGGAGGGATTGCACACAAGCTTTGGCTCTTGCAAATGAATATGCCCATACACACACACACACACACCTGTATGAACATTCATGAGTGTGCATATGCTCCAGCAAGTACACACTCACAAATAAGGATGCATATACACACACAGAAATATGCATGCATGCAGAGTGACACGCACACTCACAGAAACTTTTGCATATTATCTTTTTCAAACAAACTTGTCTGGCCCCTAAATCCAATATTTTTAGACAAGGGGGCTGAGAAACAGCAGGGAGCCTCTTTGATGTTGCTGACAGCCCAAGAGTCAGTAATGAGGAGGTTGATTATGCTCTGATTGGAGCGCCCTCCGTGTTTGTGGGTCAGGCTGTTGACACGGCTCGGCTGAGTCACACCTCCCGCTGAGCACAATGGACACCGAGCTCTGCCGTTTGAATTCAAATGATTTATGCGCAATTAGCCATAAGGCTGCAGCCAGGAGTGGAATGTGATTGCCTTGAAGAGAGAACCAGCTTGCTGGGCTCCCCAAACTAGTATTTACCAATTTGCATCCCTATTTGCATTCCCTCTCTCCCTGGCAAAGTGTTGGCCGTGGGGAGGATTTAGAGAAAGAACAACATCAGTATTGAAACATGATGATGGAGCAGGCAATAAGGTGTGCCGATAAAGACGGCAGGACTATATATATTTCACTGCTGGGTCTAGCAGTGTCTCTGAGCTCTGTAAAACACCTTCAGAAGGCAGGAAATGACAAACAGATGGCGGCTGCCATAGCAGGAGTTGCTGACTTGACTGCTTTGGGCCAAAATAAATGTCTATATCTGCAACCGAGCACGTCCTAACTTTCAGTGTGTGTGTGTGTGTGTGTGTGTGTGTGTGTGCACGCGCACATGCACAATAGGTTGGCATGTGCATTGGGTGTGCATATGCAAGGGTTGGCATATTGCAATTAAGCTACTTTGACATCATCTGATCCCGCCAACTTCATCCAAATTTAATTCTCCCCTTGATTTTAATCTCTTTTAATGAAATACTCAAAGCCTACATATTCATCACATCAGGGGAAACAGAGAGACACAGTGGATATTGAACTGAAGACGGAAAGAAACCAAGAGGGGATAAAGACAAAGGGGACTCTAATACTCTGTGGAACGGAGAAAAGAAATCTTGACAATTACCACTAATTGTAGTCATTATTGCTCCCATTCTCTGCATCAATATTGTGATTCATATCGAGGGCCATCAGGGCCTGCCACCGCCATCCCAATTATTTTTCTAATGGCTGTTATTACTCATCACCGTGGCAACCGGGCTAGGCCGCCATTGTTTTAAACAGTGTTAATTGTAATAGTGCTGCTGTGCATCCTGACAAAGTCAGTGCAGCGCCTGTGTGTGATTAGTGACCCATCAGAACCAACAGAGAAAGAGGGCTTCAATTGGGAGAGCGACTCCAAACAAAGAAAGTGGTCAAAAGTTTGCTTCTGGGAGGAGGCCAGAAAAACTAATTAGCTGTCCATTTGTACACCCACTTCTCCTGACAGCTGTCACCCCTTCAAAGGAAATTAGCTGCAGTGGCGTAGCAGTAAAGCGCAAAGAAAAGCGACAAAGAAAAATAAAAATTAAAAATTGTTAACCGCTGTTGCGAGCGGGATGACTGGCATCCGCTGTCGCCTGCTGAGAGATGCTACCCAGACACCTGCTGGCTGCTGGTGGATGATCAATCTGGGCAAAGAGAACAGAGGGATGGAGACACGGTGGGGGAGTGAGGGCTCTAACCAGGAAATGATAGCAGGGAGTTAGGAAGTGATGGTTTGGGTATAATAATGCAGCTGGCAGGGGCTGGACAAAATATACGAGAGATGACGCATATTCTTTCATTCCCGCTCATAACGCAGCTGGGTACAGCACTTTAGCTTGACTGTAGGTTTTATGGGCTTCACATCAAGGCCATGAGCCTGTGCTTCTGATCACCAATATAGTACAGTACAGAGAGGGAGGAGAAGGAGTGGGAGGGAATCAGCATCTGTGACAGAGGTATTAATCTGGCCCCCATTAAAATCTGGCCCATAATAAAATACTGCACAAGCGTCGAATCATATTAGGAGAGAATGCTGAGAGCAATCGATACCATGGTAGTGCACTGACGACTATGATCAACGGATAAATAAAACAGGAGGGGGGACCAAAAACAATCACTTCTCTCTCCAACCAAGCGGGGGCAGTATTTCATAGCAGTGAATTGGTGCTTCTCATCATTTGAAATGCCTCTACCCCTGCTGTCACGGCCCCGGAAAAGAAGGAGCCTTTATTTACTACGGCAATAGAGATCCGAGAAGGGCCATCATTTCAAAATACATAAACAAATAAATAAATAATAGGCGTGCAAATTCATAAGACAAGGCTGTTCAGGGGCCCGTCCTAATGGTCCCGCAATGGGGTTGAGTTATAAGCCAAGGGAGGCAGGGGATAGAGGGACAGAGGGAGGGGATAAAGGGAGGTGTGGAGAGTTAAAAGAGGGGGATTTGGGAGGCAGCCAGGTGGACTGCTGGCTCACCCTCGGTCACGGTAAATTCTAGAAACTGCCTCACTGGTGCTGGGTTAGCGGGCTGAATTACCGCCTTGCTGCGTCTCTCTGCCTCAGTTTCACTCTCCCCTTATTTCTCTCTCTCCGTGTCTCTGAGAGTGAAGAGAGGAAAGGATAGGACAAAAAGACAAGTCACATAAGAGATGAGCTGTCTCCATTTGCTCCAAACAAGCCCCCATGTATCCTTGAAGCAGTGCAGTCACTGTCTCCCTATTCATTATCTCTCATTATCTTTCAGTTGGAAGTGGGCCAAGAGCTTGTGTTTTCTTTGCATGCTGGCCACGGACTTACAAGGGAATCGATGCAGGAGACTACAATGCACAACCCCTTATGTTATTACAGCTTTAATTAAAACAATAACAGCAGCTCATAGTTTCCACTCTTATGGGGTCGTCCGTTGGCAACTTCTCCATCTCTTCCCATCTGGATGTAAGTTTTTCCCGTTATCCCCCGAGTCTGCGAGGCGAGCCAGTTTCCACAGTATGTATGCAAATGAAGTCTGCAATGTTTACACGTGCGAACGAGTATGTGTGTGTATGTGTGTATGAACGCTTGCTCCAGGTTAATCACAGACTTTTGTGGTGTACTGACTCTATGAAATAGCTGACTTTGAGGTTCTTCTCCTCCATAACTCCCTCTGCAGACCCACAACTCTCCCCCATTTCCTCCCCCTCCCCCCCTTTCTCTTCCCAGTCTAAAATTATCACTCCATCTCTCTCAGGGAGCCAGAACTCTGCCAATCAAATCCAGTGCAAAGAAAAAAAAAAATGCTCCCTCTATAAATAATACATAATCCTTTACAAATCTCACTCTCGTCTCTCTCATTACCTTCGTTCTGACGCTTTCTCCTGTCCTCCTTTTCTTCCCTCTCTTCCACTCAGCCTTTCTTCTCATTTTTTGAGCGACCCCCCCGCTTCCACTTAGTCCACAACTCATAATTCTCTTCTCCCGCTGCATTCGTGTCTAATCTCATTCTCACTATCTCACTCTTTCTCCTTTTATTTAAACCCACAGTCTCTCCATCCCTCCCCTCCCCACCTTCTGCCTGATCTAATCCTCGATTCCTCCTCCCTTCATGAGTCTCCTTTCCTTTCTTCCTGTCTTCTTCCTCCTTCTCTTCTCCCTTATCTTTTATTGCATCGTTCATCATGCATCTTCCTCATCAGCGCTGTCCTGAGGATTCCTCTCTCTTTCTCCTGGGCCTCAGGAGAATTATAGCAACTCTTTCTTTCTCTCTGCCGTCTCTTTACTCCTGTCCCTCCTCCTTTTTCTTTCTTCATGTAGTTTTTTTCCCCCCTTGCAATAGTTTCCTTCCAAGCGGCAATAGGCTTTCATTCCCCTTGCAATCTCTCTCATTCTTTCTCTTTTTTGTGACTCAGTGGGAATCTTTTCCTGCCTCTCTGCTGGTTCTATCTCCACACTCTCCTTCGCTAAATGTGATTTGTTCTGCAGCTCAAGTCTGCAGCATAATCGCTGTTTTTATAGTGTGCCGGTAGAGCGGAAGAGAGGGAGCAAGGGAAAGACAGAAAAAAAGTGAAGGGAGTGAATGGGACAAGAGGACAAAACAAATGAGTGGAGCGGGAGACTGAATATCTCAGTTTTTCCTCCCTCTTTCATCTTCTTCTCTACTTTTGCTTCTTTTAATTGCCAGTATAGCTCAGCTCTCTCTCTCTCTCTCTCTCACTTCCAATCCCTCTCTTTTTCTCTCTATCTCTGTCTTTCTTAATCTCCCTCTCTTTCTTTGGCAGGAACTTCAGACCCTCTCTCGTCCAACTCTCTCTCCACCACCCACTGGTGATGCACTGCACTGCTAATCAGCAAAATCAGCATAAAATTGTCTCTGTTCACTCTTGACCTCTCATTAGAAACATTTACTTTCATTTATTTATATATTTCACATCCTGTTTTTAACACCCTGACTTTGCTCCCCAGTCACATGGCCTCCATCCTCAGCATTGAAATCTGTTGTCTTCTTCCTCTCATCACCTCCACCTTTCTTTTCATTTTACTTCCTCCTCTCCCCGCTCCCGCATCTCATGTTTTGACCTTCGTATCTTTATGTCTCTCCAGCCCTTTGGTGTATTTCAATCACTCGTCCCTATCTTGCCCCATCCTCTCTTCTTCCCTCTCCCGCTGCTTTGCATCTCCCTGAGCGCTCTCCTCTCCTCTTGTCCACCCATCACGTTACTCTTGCTGCTCTCTTTCACCTCTTCTTACCCTTCACAAAGCACCATCTCCCTCTCTTCCTTTCTCCTCTCTTTCTGACAGTTAAAGCTGGTTAGCTCTATCTACTGTGCAACGTTTTATGGCCCGGGTCTGTCACAGCCCCAACAACCCTGCGACAATGACCACCATACACACCCCAACAGCGGCTTAAAGGAAATTTACAGGGTTATTACGCGATGGCTACCACACTGGAGATTCACCACAGCCAAAAGCACTGGTCTTAACACCCCTACAAAATCCACCACATGGCTGCCTTCCCTTTAGTGTGTATATGTGGCACACTTGTGTGTGTGATGCTGAGGAGTGTGTATGTGGGAGAGAGGAAATGTACGGGCGTGTGCGTGCATTTAAAAGCAAGATTGTGTGTGTGCTTGTGTGACATAGTGTTAAATGTGTACGAGAGAGTGTATGTGTGTGCACACTCAAGGCCCAACACAAAACTGCCCTACTGGCATGAATTACATAACCACGCTGACTGCCAAGACACAAACTCATTCTTTCTCTGTATCCCTCACTCCCCTATTGTCATCCCCACCCAGCATCCCCCTCAACATCCCACAAAACACAATGTCCTTCTGTTGATCTAATATGCAAAAAAAAAAGAAAAAAAAAAGAAAACAGCACTGAATTGAGATTTTGGCTGGCACAGAGGAGAGGGTACTGTGCACAGCGGCACAACACTTGTTTACCGATGAGCAGCAGGGAAAGAACATCTCCCTGCATTAAATGCATAATAATAATGACAGGAGGTATTAATAGTACCTAGCACCACTGATCCCACTTCACTTAATGTACTGCT
Source organism: Macquaria ambigua (assembly GCA_008360985.2). Lineage (NCBI taxonomy): Eukaryota > Metazoa > Chordata > Actinopteri > Centrarchiformes > Percichthyidae > Macquaria > Macquaria ambigua. The sequence goes on from VMKM01000484.1 coordinate 261,571, forward strand.
TTTTCTCACCATCTCTGCCTTGTGTTCAATCAATCTTATGACTCTTGGTTTCAAATCTCGACCTCATGGAGCTCTTTTTGAGGCCTCGTCTCTTGTTTTATCTTTGTACCCCTCCCCTCCATCTCTGCCTTTCTTGCACACACACACACACAGACTGCGTTGTTCTCCATCTCTGTCTCGCTATTTCTCTTTTTCTGCCTCTGCTGCTTGCTCCCTCCCTCATGTACAGTACAGGTTTTTATCTGGCCAGGTCCTCCTTTCCTTGTGTCAGTCTGTCTCTCTCTCAGTATATATTGGTCTCGTGCCCCCCCCCATTCGACATCCTCTCCATTTGGCTCGCTCTATCTCTCCCACTCTGAGGTCAAACTTTTTTTATTAGGTTCTTCAGAGGAAAGCTGAGAAAAAGGCTTCAGTCACTCTTATATCTCTCTTTCTTCCTCTGTTTTCATTCGTGACTGTTCCCCTTTAAGTCTTTTAGTCCATCAGTCCACTTTCTTTCTCTGTCTGGTCTCTCATTCCCCAGTACTTCCACCTCCTGGGTATATGCTCCTGTCTGCATATTCTCTCTAGTCTTAATCTTAATTACCAATTCTAACTTAATTACCAGCATTTTGAACAATTCATCTGAAGCTCTCATTTCATGATTCCATCGCGAGCTATTCCTCCCTTGGTCATGTGCTGGGCACTGCACTAGATCTCATTCTGTACCAATTTACACCAATTAGTTTCGCATTCATAATTGTGTTCTCTCTTTATATAACAGAGGCATCACATTACAATATTTAGAGGTAGATCTGCAGGGAGTTTAAATTAAAGGAACAATGAGCTTGTGCTTACACTAAATTGCCACATCCTGGCTATAATATGAAATGAGTGTGTACATGTGAACATTATGTGCTTGTTTCCCTGACTGATTTGGTGTGTGATGACACCTGAGTTTCCCTCTAGAATCGATACTACACGTCTCATTTAATCTGTATGTGTGTGTATGTACATGTGAGTGTTCATGCGTGCATGACTTACGAGTGATGCAGAGCAGGACCAAGACCAGGCTGCGCAGGGCCAGAGAGAAGGGGGCAGGGAGGAGGCGGCAGAGGACAGAGCTCCGGACAGGCCTCATTGTGTATTGAGAAGCTGTGTGTGTGTGTGTGTGTGTGGATGCGCACGTTTGATCAATGGCTCCTCTGTGACCCTGTCTGCACTGCTACAGACAAACTAGTCCACACACACACACACTCTGATTTGTTCTCAACTGCAATGCTGCAGACACGTGCACACGCTAACTGCCCAGCTTTACTTCAGTGCAATCAGACAGAAGTTGTTGTTTGAGGACAACACTTAAAGAAAGGACTTTATGTGCTACACTGCATCACAACACATGCAAAGAAACTGCTTTAGCTGCTAGGTCACAGAACTGAATTGTAGCCAGAGCTTGCACGCAATACACAGAAGTTTGGCCAGTGCTCAGGGTGCTAACAGAGCTAGCGATTTAGACACTGTATCACAATGCACACAGAGATGAGCTTGGAGAAACAAAAAGTTCCACTGTTGACTTTAGCACCTTGTGCTGCTTAGAAATAACTTACAACATGCGTTGTCTCAAATCCATACAGTGCAGAAGCTTTGCTGCTGCAAAGCAGTACGGGAGCTCAGTCCCATCTAAGCAAAACAACAACAAAGCAAACACTGCTAGGCTAGCTATTTTCTACCACAGTGCTCTAAGCCTCTTGAGACCAAAGGCCAAGACTCTGAGATCAATAAACCAGAAAAACCAATACCAAAAGTGACCAAAGCAGACCTGCAATGCTGTGTTTTTTACCAGCAAGGGTATACAGTAATGACAGCTATGCAATTAACCAAACGAGGGGCAAGTTAATTAGCTCATACCCGACTGTACACTGCAGTGTCAAACTCAGAGCTAAGCTAGTTCTGAGCACCAGGCTCCCTAACAATCAGCCACAAAATTAACCACAACAACAGGCTTGTCTCCTGTAGGTCAAACCACACTGCTCCAAGGAACAGAAAACATCAATAATAGTATATTTCAGTCAGATACAGGCTGAGAAACTGTTCCAAAGCAAGTCAAGTGTATCTCTACTGATGTTGACTGAATGCTTGCTTTTGAAACAGAGCTACCTACAGTGCCATGCCCTTGAGGACAGAGAAATCTAGGGCAACAATGTTCATTCTCGAACAGATTGTATTTTAATGAGTCAAAGAAGTTTTTCTGCACTTCTCACCCAAGAAATCGGCGTGCAGGAGTCAATGTTCCTTTGAGCTATAACCGAGCCGGCCAGGCCTCTGGAGAGATGGAGACACTATCTTGCAACTCATCTGGATATAGCTAAGGTTAAATAAAATCCATTGAGCTTGAGTGCTGCTCTATAAAGACAGAGAGTGGAAGTGCTTGCCCTGTGTAGAATAACCAACTTGCAAGGGGTTGAGCAAACTGTAGTGAGACGCTTTAGTTTCAGATATTACACTTTTTGGTCTGCTATTTTACCCCAGAGACATTGCACATTATTCTTTCAAGGTATCACAAGGTATCCACCATTATTCGCTTGAATGCTAGAACTCTTTTGATACGCTATCATGTATACACTGGAGCGTAAATGGACAGTGATTTTACATGGTAATTTTAGACTCCTCAGAATAATCACAGGCTATCAGACAGTATAATCGTACAGCATCGACCTGCCTAACGTTTCCTTTCCAACATGCTCCACCGGGTGCAGTCAGTGCCTGGGTGCACTCCAGATACACATTGACTTATACACACTGATCTGAAGGCCTGAAAAGCTGTGTTTAAGGTCCGGACAGAGTTCCGCTGATTGTCAGGACCTAACGCATCGCCGGGCTCTGGGAGTGTGCAGCGTTCGTATGTTTGTATGTGTGTTTAATATGTGTGTGTGTGTGTGTGTGTGTGTGTGTGTGTGTGTGTGTGTGTGTGTTTGTAGTGCAGAGACAAAGCGTGACGGGCTGCACCACACACCTCACTGAGCACTATCTGATGGAATAAAGTGCGGGTGTCATCCTTAGATTACTACACACTGCCCGCTCTCTCTCACTCTCTGTGCCACTGCAAACACAATGAGCTCTAACGGCGATGGCCCTGACACTTCTGGCAAAGCCGAAAGCGGATCATCGCCAATCTTCCCTACGGCGCTGACTTCACCGGTCAACTGAGAAAATTACTCAGCGCAACTCGGGTTTGTCAGGTCTGGGGCCTGGCAGCAGACGGATGGAAACAAAGTCTATTCACTTGTTCAAATTGATCTCCTCAAATTGTGTTTAGTTTATCCGTTCTGCCCTCTTTCACTCTCCTCTTCCTTCAGTCCTCCAGTCAATCCATAGCAGTTAGTTAGTCCTCCTTCAGCTTCACTTCTTTCCCGGTGATCTATGAAAATTGCAATAATCCCAATGCGGTATCGCTGTTGATCACATCCATCTGTCTATCTGTTTTCTGACTTCCACTAGTTTATATAACCCTGGTCACCCTCCCCTTGCTTAGAAAGTGTGTGTGTCAGTGTGGGATCAGTGTCTGCATATTTTGCATACTATTTTGTGAAGGTTAGAGATGACTGTGTGTGGATGGAAGCAGTGACAATGGTTGTCTTTCAGGTCAACAAACAGTGGCGGCGTGTGTGTCTGAATGTGCTTGCCTGTCCAGTGCTGACTGAAGCAGAGTGTACATTTGGCTGTCTGTTTGGCCCTTTCACTATCTACTACCCATTAATTTATCCATGCAGGCACACACAGAGGCATCATAGTGCCTCTTTATGTTAAATGGCCATTTTTATGGCTGCAGGGATGCGCACGGCTGTCTGCTGACAAGAACTATGTACATGTTTGTGTGTGGCATTTGTAATACGAAGCGGATGTGGATAAAGCAGAAATGAACTATGACTATGACTGTGTTATGAGTTACGCTGATGTGAACCTGGCTCAATAAAAAAGTATCAGGTCCATATTTTTACACTGATGAAACAGAAATCATTGCTAACAGCTAGTCAAACCTGTCAGTATATTCAACACATCGTGCATAATGCAGTTCCTCTGTTCATGCTCATTGCCACATGTACTATCATTACTGCTATTGGCAATAAAACTGGCAATACAAAGCCAGTGGTGGAAGCTAACTACACTAGACTGTGCGTCTATGACTTTCATTGTCCTGTAAAATGTGAAAGGCAACACAGTTCTGCTATTACAATAGCACCTCTACTTGTTCTTAATCAACTGATCATAAACTATCAGTTCTAATCTGCCACAAGCTGTATTTACAAACATCTTTATGCGTTCAATTTGAAGCATGCTGTTCCCTATTATCAAGTCAAATAAAGTCAAATGTATTTATCAAGTGCTTTTAACAAAATAGGGTCATCACAAAGTGCTTTATAGAGCAACAAAGGACATAATTACAGACAAAAAGAGGGACACATTGCAAACATTGCACTACTGGCGAGTGTGTGTGTATTTGTGTGTCTACAAAGTCCCTGTGTGGGCAACCCCCTGATGGGTATATTTGTTTTTGTCGCAGTGTGTGCGGAAGGAAGGGAGGTAATGGCAAATTGTGTCCCCTATCCCCCCTTCCTCTTTTTTCTCTCCCTCTCTCTCTTTCTCATCCAAATCAAATTTTTAATGGGCTTCATTGGTGCCACCGTGGAATAAGTGTTGCCAAAGCACTTAAGGGGCTTAAGTCAGCGGCGTGCTGAAAATATTAAGCACTCAAACAGCCTTACAAGGATCCCTGCCTGCTTAAGTATGCCGAGGAGGTCGTGCCAGCATTTAATACCAATGGTATTAAAGCTCTCCGACAAGGGAGAGGAACAGAAATATAGATATATACAGTATGTACCACAACTGGGAATAGATGGAGAGATGGAGGCTGGTGGGAAGAATGGAAAGAGGTGGTGGAGGCATGAGGTGGGCGACAAGGGAGAGTCAAAGGGAAGGAGGGAATAAAAGGGGGCAAGAGTAGTAGTGAGGTGAAGAAAAGGGTGCAACTAAGAAGAAAAAGTAGAGAAAAGGAAAGTGAAAAAAAGGGATGAGACAGTTGTAGAGAGGCGAAGGACGAGAGGAGAGGAAATAAAAAAAACAAGCAGTTTAGAGGAGGAGAGATGCGAGGGAATTGGGCCAAGGTGTGGGAGGTAAGGGTTGATGGGATAGCTGTGAACCAGCAGCAGAGGGCTAATGCAGAGATTCTATCAGGAGGCTTATCCAAGATTAAATTTCTCTTTGTCCTTAAGGCGCTTCTTGGGTAAGCGGAAGTGTCGAATTTATTTCTTATGTCTCCCTTGAGGTTGTGCAGGCGAGTGGGTTGGGAGAATGTGTGTGTGTGTGTGTGTGTGTGCGTGTGTGTGTGTGTGTGAGAGAGAGAGTGAGTGTGTTGTGGGGGGTACATGTATGTATGTGTGTCTGTGGAGGCGTGAATCTTGAGGGTTTATTAGCTGGCAAAGTGTGAAGGAGGGCATGTGTTCCTGAAAGGTAAAGATAAATCAAATAAACATCTCCCCCAGGCTGTTTCAGCATAAGTGAACATCAAAGTATTAGTGTGGTTACATTAATGTAGGTATGTGAACTCATACATATAGATATTCATGAATATAGATTGTGTATATTCCGAATGCAATTCAAATAGCATTTTCAAGTTCTCTTTTTTTTTTATAAAGTTTGTTTTATGGAGCTGCCACAAAGTCCCAGACTACTAGAAAGTTTAATCACTCTCAGGAAAGTATTATCTGAACTGTCCTGATTGAGTAATCTCCTTTGGGATTCTCTCCAGTGTAAACAAAATACACAACAACTACTGTTTAAGATGCTGCAGAACAAACGGGCTTGAATACATATGCTATCTTTTACAAATAGAACATCAGAAATGCCAAATTAAAGGCCATTCTTCTTATAAAGACATTTATTTTGACCCAGGTCTTAGCACATTTACTAGGGTTGGCATGCTCAGTCCCTCCATGGCCCTCTGCTCTCCTTCTCCTCTCGTCTTTCTGATTTCTTGTTTGTCCGGCTGACTTGGTGTTAATAGCTAGCCTGGAACCATGCACTAGCTAATCCAACTGGGTTTGCTCTGAACTCTCTAATTAGAAAAGTCACTGCTCCTCGATCTATGGACATCTATCTGTGACTGCACTTTCTGGAGGCACGGCTCAGGCTACATCCTGCTCACCTCACGCTCCTGGGCAAAGGGATCAATACGGCCCGATCATTTGGGTACATTTCGAGTGACACCACCCGTATTTCTTCACACAATTTAGGATTACAAAGCTTTGATTTTCTTTATTTTCCGCAGTCTGTTGACAGTGGAGCCTGGCAAATAAATACAAGTCAATATGGCTCACATCATGACAGGATGACAAGAATACAAAACAGATATTAGGATTTGAATCACTGGCCTTCTGAAATTACATGGTTTGGATGTGTATGTTTTTTTCATATACTCCTACTTTGCCTCATCTTTCTCTGTGTATCTAAAGTAAACCAGGAGATTAAACTGTTTTTTCACTTTACAGGGTGGAAAGAAAGACATAAAGGCGCTGTGGTAGCCATTGTAGACATCCTATTATTAGTCTCTTCCCATTATGCATTTACCATGCATCAACCGTGCATTAAAGGGGACAATTTTAGCTTCTGCTTTCTGAGCCTGGCAAAGAACTGAGCATGCATTTTAGAACAAAACACTCTCAAGTGACAGACTGCAAGAACAGAAGATGGAGAATGGTATTGATGGCTTTTGCTACTGTAGCTGAAAAAGCCAGTTGAAGCTCACTACTTCAGTAGAAATACTCTTTATTTGTTTAATCCACTGCTTTGAATTCACTTAATTTGATAGAGCAGTTATTTAAAAACTCAAAACCTTTCTCATATGCTTTTATCCTGAAGTCTACCAGAAATGTTTCTGTCTTGGGGTCATACATGAATGTGAGCCAGATTTACAATTTGTCTCCACAACAAATTCTGGAGAATCTTCCTCTTTAGTGCCAGTGCGGACAAAAGCTTTTTAAAAAAAGACTCCTGCAAATTGCTCACACAAAGAGACGTCTGGAAATTTACCAATTTGGTACAAATAAGCTTCTTTCTATCCAAGCATAGGATCAGATTTATATTCTTAAGAGTGTATTCTTATACCACAGTGAGGACTGTGACTCTATATTGAACACATCTGAAAACTCTTCACAGCAAATGCAAATTGTTCACACTGAACATATCAGCAAAACTTTCAGTGTTAATGTATTTCTTTTGATTTCCCTACAATGCACTTAAGGTGAGTGTAAGACTGTGCCCCACCCCCCATGACTTCTGTGCAATATTAGAAAGTAAAACCTTGCCACTAAACGCAATCCCGACAGCAATTACCTTTTCGACAAAAACGTAATTGGCAAAGCAAATTAGTATGTATTTTGTAGGAGACAGGGTTGCATTGTAAATGACTGAGGAGGCACAGACAGGGGCCCTGAAACACGCCAGGGATTATATTGTGTCAAAGCTACTGTCTGGGGACCCAAAACAATGACATTTTATGAATAGTACCCAAAAAAAACCAACAACAACACACAGGTATAGTTGAAAATTTCCAGGTCCAGTTGAGAAAGACACAGCAGGATTCAAGGTAGCTGCAGGTCTGCTCATTTGCTCAGATAAAGAGAACTGCAGGATACAAGGTGTTAAGAGTATATAGGCCAACAAGGCTAGTAACGTTTTAATACAGACATGACACTTAAATGTGCTGCTGGCCCTTGCTGTTTTCATACATGCATTAAAGATACACAGTTTAAGTATGAGAAGCCATTACAGGCCTATTTTATTCATAACCATAACCCATTGGGATGCAACAGAGCAACATCCCTTATTCAGTAAGATAAATGCAAACAGTGGTACCTGCCAAGTTGAGAACATACTGTCGGAGCTTCCTAACGAGTGTTTCTGTGTGCGCTGTGAGCCACATGCTACACAGCTACCTGCTGGGAGTAACACTCATTATCCATGTGGCATCATACCTCCTAGTGACAGGCTAAGACTCTCTGCTCACTGCTTTCTCATCTGCAGTGCATGTGTCAGTCTCTCTTCTTAGTTTTTCCCGGTGCATGTAACATTTGCGCGTTACGCGTGTGGAAATTTTCCTTTGTTGTGTGACAGATTGGTTGTCACTGTGCCTATATGTGCATGCACCAGTTCACTCTCTTGCTCTTTACTTACCAGGTATATGCGATGTGTGATGTGTTATTGATGTGCATATCAACCTGTCAAGGCAGCAGCTTATGATGTTTGATTTTTGTGTGCTCTGCAATAGCATGGTTTGTATATTTTGGTGTGCATGTGTAGCTGGAAGCGGGGTCTGGACCGGGTTAGCTGTGCGCTGTCGTGGCATAGTGTGGGTGATTAGAATTGAGCAGCTATGTGCCACCTCGCAGGGGGGTACCCTGCCAACCGCCTTGCCCCCATTCCGCCAATTCACAAACGCCTAACAAAGGGATAATTTCTCCCTCGCATGATAAAATCTTTCCTTTCACCCAATGCCTCAATGGAACCCTTTATGGCTTTTTATCACATCTCTTTCCCCTCCCTCCCTCCATCTCTTTCTGTCTTTCTCACTCTGTCTGTTGCTTTCCCGACCCCTCCCTCCTCATCAGTCTCTCTCCCTGCTTGCCTCTCTCCGCCTCTGTTGCTTTTTTTCGATCCTTTTCGTGCTCTACTCTTCTCTCACTCTGACCTTACAGAGGGTCTTTGCACTGAAGTCACTCTTGTTACTCTTTCTCCCTTCCTCCCTCTCTCTCTCTCTCTCTCTCTCTGGAGGAAAATCACACACTCATCAGTTTGCCGGCTCTGTTCCTGACGAGCAGGCTCGCAAGGAGAATATTAACGAAGCTCCTCAGCCAATTAACACCTGAAGCACATAACAACCTTTTATGCCAGCAGACACACTCGCATGCATGTGCGCGCACACTCACACACACACACACACACACACACACACACACACACACACACACATATACGTGCTGCACATGCACAGACATACACATTGGCTGCCACACACAATTCAGCCTAAAACACACCCACTCATACGAGCAAAGAGGATCACATAAACAGAAACACATGCAGGCCTCAAAGCAAGGATACGCTATCAAACACATACACGTGCTCGTAATGTAATGTAAGTAATGTAAAGAGAAAGGAGATGCAAACAAAGTGATGAGCAGCAGTGAGGCAGAGAGGGAGAAGGAGCGAGAGGAGAGAGAGGGAGGGAAGGAAAGATTGTGGGAGCCAGGAGAAAGACAGATTTATGGAGTGTGAAGAAAGGCATAAAGAAAAGGGGGAAAATCAGTGATAGAAGGTTAACGTGGCTTGGCTGCTCCTGACATGGTTCATGCTAATTTTAAGGGTTTAATAGTGGGTGGGTGTACACACGCACACACACGTATTGGACACTGACATACACAAAGTTGTCTTCGCCCGGACAACACAATGCATAAAACATGGTGGTAGAAAGGGCATTAGCAGTGAACCTTTGCACACACACACAAACACACAAACACACACACACACACACACACACACACACACACACACACACACACACATTTCTGGACACATGTGGGGCAGTATCCTTGTATGCATAAAACATGGTGAGAGACAGCAGGAGCAGGGGGCGTAAGGGAGATAGGGAGAACAAGTGCGAACGGACAAAAAGCGTATGGTAATGACCTGGATAACGAAAGGTGGCTGCAAGGGGTGGAGAGTCAGAGAGAGAGTGAGCGAGGGACGAGTGTGAATGTGATAAAGTAATGGTGAGGAGGGAGAGAGAGAAACTTCCCTCACGGCCTGCTGCTTTTGGATTGAACAGCGTGCAAATGAAAAATGGAGATGAAATAATTAGACGGGCTGACTAGAAGCGCTCATCTAAATATGTAAATGCACTTAATTTTACTTTGATTTGCTCCACTGCTTCCCTATCACTCTCCCACTTCTATCTCTTCCACTTTCTTCCTTCCATTCTTTCCCTCTCATCTGTTCCCATTCCACTCTCACCTCATGTTTTTCATCTCCTTTCTGCCCCTTTCTCTGTCTTTCTGTCACGTGCTTCCTCTCCCTCTCTGTCCTTCTATCTACTCCATTTTCTCTCTCTGCATATTGAAGCTACAGTATGTTAATACACTGTAGGTACATCAGCTCAATTATTCACTGTTTTATGGACTTGCAGCATTCAGAGAAAGAGAGATGGTGTTCAATTAGTTCATTCACGCCTGTCTGACTCTGTGATGGGGTGTGCATGTCTGTGCATGGTGGCACACATAGCGATATGCATGCATGTGAGCATGTTTATGGTAAAGGATAGGTTTAAGTCCATCTTAATACAATACTCGTATACCATTATGTACAATGAAAGAGTTACTGGTCACTAAAATCATTCCTCCTGTCCATACTGGCCGCGAAGCAATCCCTTTTTTGGCGTGACTAAAGTTCATCTGAGGCTAATGGTTCAGCAGTCTGAGTCTTTTTAGTACAATATTTCCTTTTTGTGTTTCCCTAGACACTGTTTCCTTGCTGAGCTGTGGCGGCCGGATACATCCTGGCATGCAGGCTTGTTGCTAGAATGCATCTCTGGCAGAGTAAAACTTTCACTTAAGCTAGCAAGAAGCTAACATCCCAGCCTCTGACTGATCAAACAATTCACCAGGAACTCCAGTTCTTTCTGTCGTTTCCCTCCAGTCTCTCTCCTTTTCCTTCTCATCTCTGTGTGTTTATGAAGCAGATTCATAAAGCCCAGGGATAAGTGCAATGTTTTTGGCTCAAGTTGAAACATTTTCAAGCCACATGGACCTGTCTTTGCCTCAGTTTGTGCAGCCACACACTTCACAATCTGTCTGAAGATATCTTTTCCAGCGGAGGAGGGTATCGCTTCATGACCACTATGTAGAGGAGGAATTTTTAGTTATTAATAACTCTTTAGACACACATACAGTATGGCATGTAAGAATCATAACAGGTTGGACTTGAAAAAAATCCAAACCTGTCCTATGTTTGCATGCCTGTGTGTATTACTGGAGATAATTTGACACCTATGTTGTGATTTATAAAAAAAGTTGGCTCTTGTAATCCAACAGTAAGAAGATAAGGCGCAATGCATTTTATTTATCTTGTTTTGAACTTCTCTCTTGAAGCTGCCCATGGAGTTCACAGCTCTACTGTCTTTTTTATGTCCAATAATTATAGTAACAGTTTGCAGATACTGTTAATTAAATACATTGTGGATAAATTCTAAACATGGCTGGTTTCTGCACCTTGTAAACAACACTGGCTGCAAAGCACTGTGAAATTAAAATCTCCCATCCTCTCATATTTTCCAAGAATTTCAATAATTGCTTTTTTAAAGTGTATGTTGACTGAATGTGTTATTAAATTAGTGCATTTTTATTGTCACTTATATTCGCAGAGGTTTCTCTTGAAACAGAGATCTCAATTTTAATGAGACTACCTGGAAGCAAAAATGAAAGATGAAAATGTGAGCGGGTTTGTGTGTGTATGTGTGTGTGTGTGTGTGTGTGTGTGTGTGTGTGTGTGTGTGTGTGTGTGTGTGTGTGTGTGTGTGTGTGTGATTATGTGTGTGTGATTGTGCGGATTATAGATTAGAAGAGTCACCATGGAAAAAAGCAGCTGTCCTTAATGACAATCTGTCAGAGCTCTTCTCTAACCGCTCCTCCTCTTTCATCGGTCTGTCTTCTCTTTCTCCAACCCCGTCCTCCTCTCTTTAGTCTGACTTGTACCAAACATCCCTCACTGGGACACTCACTTCCTGTTCCTACAAGGTGACTCTGACAGCAGTCCTCCTCATTTTACTTCTTTGTGCTTCCTTTTTTGTCTCTCTCTTTTTCTCTGCCTACTGCTATCTCATTATATCAATTTGAATATCTTTTTTTTCTAACAGATTACTTTTCTTATTTTACTGGATTGTCAGAAAAATAATAATTACAGAATTGTGAGGTTTTATTTGCAGATCTTTTTAGTCAGAGCATCTTGATCTATGATCTATATACAGTGCTATAAATGTGTTGTATTCATTAGTTTTATGGGGATGGTTTATGGTTTTATGGTGAGAAAGGACTAAAACACAAGCTAATAATGCAAAAGAACAATGTGACAAAACTATTTTTTTTTCGCTTGCTAATTCCCTCATGAAGGTAGATGCACTGTAGGATGTTTTTGTCGTTGGCGAAGTTGTACTTCTACCCACATTTTAACTGCCGACATCACAGTTAAATGTTCATATCAGACAAATGATGATCAATGCTGACAAATTACTATCTCCCTAATTGTGACACATGATGAGGCTACTAATTGTGGTTTAAGAGGCAATGGTTGGTAGACAGATTAAAGTAATGATTACTGATAGAAAAAGCAAGTATGATTTATTGGATCAGAACAAGTTTATCACTTTTCTTCAGGCTATAACTTTGCTTTCTTTCTCATCATCTGTCTTTCTGCCACTGCTGTCTCAGGTCCAGGAACATGAACTGTCTTTTGGGTTTTGATTTGATTTCTTTCAGTCCTTTGTTGTTCCTGTTGTTTTTGAGGCTTTGTTATTTCTCTCTGTTTTTTTTTTTTGTTCCTCTGAGGAGGAAAAAAGGGTGACATTCTTTGTGTTAAAAGTTTGTTTCTTTTGCTGACATCAGAAAGCTAAAGGTCAAATGCAGCATTATTTTCTTTCTCTGTCCCTCCCTCACTAACACTCACCACACTGCCCACATACATCAGTACTGTAGCCAGTTGGCATGTTCAAGGTACCTATCGCTGCCTCCACACAAGTGACCCTGACACAGCACTGTTTTTATTCATGAGGCCTCTTCTCCTCTCCTCTCTTCTTCACGTCCTCCAGCTCTAACTACCCTCAGGCTCTGTTTATTCATTTATAATGCACCACCACTGTTTTTCTACGTAATAGCCTAAGTATTAGTGCTCTCTCACACTGGACTAAGCAATGAATATACGGCCACGCAGACACAGACAAATACCAGTCACTACTGTGTGGGAATAATTAAGTTGACATATCTACAATATATTAATCATAATTTTAATAAGCAGAGAGGGCCAAATTTATACACACACATGCACTAGCAGACCTTAACAAAGACTCTCGTCTCAATTCTGCTAATTGTTTTTCAACTGGACTTTTGATTGATTATTATTAGTTTTGGAGAAAAATTCATGTGAAAAGCTGTCAAATTTCTACTTCACCCTACCTTTCATAAGGCACTCAGTGGATCACAGACGGGGCCAAGAGGACCAAAAGCTGGTTCAGCCTCCATCCCTCTTATGCCAAGTGAAAGAAAAATTTGATCAATTCATCTAAGAGATTTTCTTTCCCTCGTTTATTGTACAGCGGGCTGCTGGGCGCTGTTTGCCTTTAACAAGCAAATACTTGTTCAAACCGTTTTAACGAGCTGATAGCACACCGTGCCTCTCAGAACACAGTGAATTCAACACACAAACACGCACACATGCACATCCCTCTATTTACTCCTGGACGACTCAAAGTGGATCGAGAGTCTGCCAAGCCACAGCAGAGGGATCCGCCAAATGAGCTGAAGTAGCTCGCAGCAATTAACCAGCCTAAATTTGATAAACCTCTCACCTCTTTTAAAAAATTCCAGATTTCCCATTTCATTCAGCTTGATCAACCGCACGGTTGGTTAACTAGCTTGAGGGAACTTGGGGGATTTGAGACCTTTGAGAGACTAACCACAAGAAGAAGAATTAGACCCCAACTAGCATGACTTACACTTGTAACACTGCTGCTATCAGGCAGTGTTTTATCTAGCCCCAGTAGCTACACCTGTTGATAATTCTAATGAAGATAATAACACTCCCAGCAGGGGACTAAATTAAGCTGCAGCAGTCACAAATAGGCCTAATAAGGCACTATGTGGGGTCTGCACACCAATACATACTATAGATTCCAAGCTGTGTGTGAGATAGATGGAGGGGTTCCAGATTTATTACATGACCTGGGGAAAGCCTTCATAATTGAAAGCATGTTCGCATAAGTATTCTATATGTATTCATCTGCCAGTGCCCACCATGCTAACCCCCCCCACCCTCCCACCCCACCCCACACACGCACAAATAGACACACACAGTGTTTTATGATTGCCATGGCTCTGACGGCGGCCCTCCTTTAATTTCCTTTTAGCCTTAAATGAGAGCTTCAGCCCATGGTTTGGTAATGATAGTTATTACATTGCTCTGCCTGCAGGAGGCTATCACACTGACACACACACACACACACACACTTACATGCCATTTAACTGATACATGTGCAATTGTGCAGTTCAATCAAGGAGTTATTTTGGAAGCAACCACCACAGTAAACCATGCAAAGGCACTTGTGCATGCGAAACCCCCCCCCCCCCCCCCCCCAGCATCACACATAGACATAGTTAAACACAATCATCTATTGCAGCTGGCCCTTTCTCCACACCCAGCTCCTTATGCTAACATCCATCGCCTAGCAACCATCTATCAGGAAACGCGCTCACCTCCGGACCCGAGTCGCCTGCCCCTCAAAGGCAGCCAATCAGGTGAGCCGCTCCCCTGGGACTACTGTGATCAAGAGGAGGGGTGGGGGGTGGGGGTGTGTGGAGGGTTAGTCAATAAGGTTTCAGTGTCACCAGCACAAACCTCCCTCTCTTTTTCACTCTATTTTTATGTTCTTTTGACACAGTTATTGATGTCAGAGCACTCGAACTGCTCTCTTTCACCCCCTCTCTGTGTGTAGGAGGCACTTCAAAACTTTAAAACCCAAACCTGTTTTTTAAATATACTGCATCAGATACATATAGTAACTGTGGACTGTGTTTTCTATCAGTATGCTCATAGAAAGATCTGGACTAGAGAAAGATCAGGTACCACTCACTGAAAAATTACTACTGGTGTCATTTATGCCGGGTTATAGCTATTTATGCAGTTTGTATTTCACCAAAAGAATTGCATTGCAGAGAATTAAGATTTTCTTGATATTTTCTCTTTTTTGTCACTGTTTTCCAGACATTATCTTGTCAAATCTAGCTTGAAATTTGCTGCTATCTTGGCTAACAAAGATGCCTCAAATAACAAGAGATGGCTGTGACGATATTTTAGATTGTGACAGTGTTTGTGATGCAACATGTTTTGAGAGGGATTATGTCCTGCCAGAGAATTTCATTTCTTCTCGTAGCTGTCAAGTGATTGACAGTAAGCGGAGCACAATGTAACGCAGTGATATGAAAGCACTCAACCTGGGGACTCTCTGGCACAATGAGATAATGATTAAACAGAACTCTAACAAGACCAAATCAAGGCTTCATTTTTTCACTGTGATGGATTTTCTGTCTTAGGCAATTTTCAAGTCTGTGCAAGTTGTTTTTCAAGAGGAGTAAAATAGGCAACAAAAATGTCTTCTTCTGATGGCAGAAAAATGAACTATTTTGTCTCCAGCTCTGTTAAAACACCACTGGGAAAAATATAAAGAAGAAAGGCACAAACTTAAACAAACAACGATATTATCCGTTAACAATAAAACTGAGATGATCCCGCTCACTCCTTAGATGACACTGACTTTAGGACCTCTAATCTCACAAGAACTCACTTGATCCAATGAAACCCCAATCGAAACAACAATGGAGGCAGAGGATCAGACTCTGCATGCTCAGCCTCACCTCACACAATAATAAACTCTGCTCCCTTACTGTCTGATGTTGGACTGACTCTGTGATCCCTGTGCAGTACAGGATTTGGTCAGGATTTGTACAGATGTTGGGTAATTATCAGACATGTCTGACATTATTGGGGTAACTCAGACCAAAGTGCAAGCTCACAGGGTTAGCTGAAATTGAATCTTAAAACTCCTCACTCTACCAGATAAATGTAGGCTGACCACTGGTCCCGATCAAGCCTTTGATCCAATTGTCTGGGTGGGCAAATCTGCTGTAAATCAGCCTGATAATCCTCTGGCATACCACCAGCCTTACTCTGTCTTACACCCATTCTGACTCTTTCTCTCTCATTCCACACTGCACCTATTTTTATCCTTTGGTCCTTGTGATGTGAAATAAAGAGTTATTTTGGGCATACAGGATTTTGGACATACAAGTCCTGTTCGTTTTCTGAACAGACAATGTGACAACAGACAACAGACAATGAACAGACAAGTGTTCTGCGTTTTCTACAGCTCTGATTTACAACCACGACAGGCTTTTTCTCCATTGTGCGATGGCTGAGGCTCATGGGTATTGTAGTATTTAGAGCTCTTCACTATACTAAAACCAATGGAGAAAAAAAAACTTATTTGTCAAAAACAAAGTTGAAATAATCAAAACTGATGGTCATATGATGAACCAATAGTTACCTTTAATTTACACAGGAAACACCAGTGTTTCTATGCTGAGGAATATTGAGGATATCATATCAAAAAAGACAGTTCAGGGGTTAGGGGCTCCATTCCTACTGTGGCTCCTAATGCTTAAAAAAACGGAATGCGCACAAGTGTGAGATACCCCGGCTACAAGCATCTGTCAAACACTATGTTATTATGTTACCATGTCATCATTTCAGGCAGCAGGAAACACTGAAAACCTCCTGCTTTTTGTCTCACTCCATCCCTCCTTCTGCCTTCCTCTATCACCGTGTCTCTATCCGTCTGTCCCTGCGCCTCAGCTGCGATCCTTCCATCATTTCTATCTCTCCCTGGTGTGCTGTGCTTTTTCGCCTCATCGCTTCACCAGCCACCTTCCTCTCTGGCCCCCCTCTCTCCCCTCTTTTTCTCTCTCTGTTGTTTTCGTTCAATACCCTACACCCTCTTCCTGCCCCCCCCCCCCCTTCCTCTCCTTGACTCCATCCTTTTTCACCCACTGCCACTCCCTCCTTCACTCCCTCTGTCCTTCTTCATGTCATCATGCATCATGCCATTTCTTATCTGTTTGTCACATTCTGCTTCTTGCTGGGTATTCATAATCCGTTACACTATCTCTCTCTCTCCGTCTATCTTTCTTTGTGTCCTGTGTTTCATCTCCTCTACATGAAGCAATTATCTGGCTTTCATCGCCGTCCCTGTCCTCTCTGTCTCACGTATGTCGATGCCTCAGTGTGTATTTTACTCCTGTCCACATCTAACACGTGTCTATACACTGCTTGCTGAGGGCTCATTATTTTCCATTGTTATTTTTCAAAGAAAATAATTTTTTCCACATTCATTTTTTTAAATAAGAGAAAATATCAATAATGCAAAACTCTTGGTGAATATGGGATTATTAAAACATTTGCAGCTTCAATATTTTTTATTTTCTCATTACATTATTGCTTATTACTTCCAGGGGCTTTCAGAGGGCTGATCTGCAGCATAATCAGCAGCTCTTCTGAATTTTCACTTCTCCATTAGCAGGAACATATTCTTTGCCACAGGAGTACCTTGTTTTTGCTGCAAACTGTGGTGAACAGTTTCCTCTGGCAGCAGCAGGAAACAGCGCAACTTTTTGGTGCGTGGGAGCATAAAATTCAACTGAAAATCAGTTTGAATGGATCTGGTGTGATACTTTCAATAAAACTCTGGATGTTTTTTTTTTTGGTGAAAATTTGTTAAGAACTGAAACTGATGAGCCTTGTGTGTGTGTGTGTGTGTGTGTTCCCAGAATCTGATTGGTATGGTCCTTGTGTCCGGCAGTTGTTGGGGGTGAACACTGGAGCAGAGTTCAAAGAGAGGACAGGAGAGGGGAGGAGCTAAATAGGATGCTCACACACATACACACACACACACACACACACACACACACAAAGAGGAACTGCAATTCAAAGTGATAGCTCCTGTGTAATATTGGAGCACAGGGACACACACACACACACACACAAACAAACAAATTATAGCCACACACAGATGAGGTAGTGGCTGATGGTACCCTACAATATATTAGAGCATGGGGGCATACACTCATGCACATGCAGGGAGCAGACAAATGCAAATTAAAATAGCTAATATCCCTGTGTGGAGTCATAGCACGGACACACACCCCCACACACACGCACACACAAAAACACAAGCTTACTGCATTCAAGAGAGCACTTTGATAATGTCACAGCCCTTACAGTAGGCTGCAATTGTCCCTAGAAGATCAATCCCCTGCTGCTTCAAGTCAGCATATTTGTGTGTGTGCATGCAGGTGTGTGTGTGTGTGTGTGTATGCATGCTCCTTTAAGGCCAACGGTGATGACAGACGCCTGCAGCGACACGACAAGCTTCACCATGACACCAAACACACCCTAGAGGACTGTAGACACCCTGCTGCTCATGGAGGAGTGAAAGACGGATAGAGGGATAGATGAGGGGAGAAGAAAAGAAAAAAAAGAGTATATAAATGGGAGATGGAGGCTGCAGAGGGAGACATACAAATAGAGAGAGTGCTGCGCTGAGAAGGAGAGACTGAGAGGACAGGTAATTTGTGATGACAGAATGAGAAAGGGAAAACAAAGAGGTAGCTAGAGACAGAGGGAAGAAGCAGGAGAGATATGCAACATGATAGATAAAAACACAGAAACAAGAAAAGATGAAAGGCATCAGAGAGAGATGGAGGGAATCTTCATCGGAGAGGAGGAAGAGGTAGAAAGAGTATTTATCTAAGCCCTGAGGGGAGGCGGGAAAAAAAAACTGAGCGAGCAAGAGACACAGTATACAAGAAAGAAAGCAAAAAGAGGAGCGAGGGATGAACATGAGCTATGAGAAAAGCTGAAGAGGAGCTGCCTTTTGAAAGCTATTTGGTCCTGAGCCCCCATTAATTCAGCCCGCATTTAGCTCCCTCTGTGAAGTACTTTAGTAACAATGGATTCATCAAGCAGCCTGCATGATTTGAATTTAACTGCAGGAAGGGAGACGGATGAAACAAGGGTTGGGGGGGGAGTCTGAGTGGTGGCAGAGATACAGTTAGGGGAAGGAGGGCCGAGTGTGGTGCTCCTTCATTGTGCTGAGGGTCATTCATCGTGAATAGATGCTCATGGGGAGGGTGGAGTGTCAACTTTTATTGTCACAAAGATGAGTTATTGTTTATTCACCAGGACTCACACAAAGGGAGGCAGGGAGGATAAAGGCGCCTTTGTATGTATGTGCGCACGAGTATGTGAGTTTGCAAGTATGTGAGAGAGGGCAAATGTAACGATGTATTCATGCAAGTATGTGTGTGTGTGTGTGTGGGGTGGGGTGGGGGGTCGGGTGGGGGTGCAGCATGATTACTAGAGATTGAAAATGTAAATAATTACATGCAAATTATTCCCTAAAAAAAATCATGTTTAAATGTCATCCTTTGATGTTTCTCTGCGTTCACGTGCAGAGTAGGCTACTATGCTGCATTTTCAGGAGGCCACACATTTTTGACATACCCATTTCCCTGCATAATTGACTACCCACTCCTCCTCTCTCCTCCCCTCCTCTTCATCCTTTCCATTATTCCTGACCCCCACCCCCCCCTTTCCCTCACTTGTCTCCCTCTGCTGGGATTATTTACCATGTACAGTACGCTGCTGCATCATCTGTCACATCTGTTGCCTGCTCATCTCTCTTTCCCTCCCTCCCATCTCGCTTGTCAAACACTGAGGTCACTGTGAGCCGTAAAATAACAGCAGACAAAAGCGTTCTTTTTTTTTCCTCTATTGTCTCCCTCTACCCTACTTTTCTTGCTCCCATACTTATCTACTAAATTTGAAACTGACAATGGGGGCCAAATAAGTGCCATAATCTCCCTTTTTGCTCCCTTCTTCTCTCCTGCTGACCCACACAGGCAGAGATAATAGCACTCAGCTAATATGGTGACCATTAAACAACACAGTAAACACTCTGCAGAGTTGTTTGTCCACATTAATACTCAGGGCCTCTATTCAATTTATCACCTCTGTAGTCTCGCCATTTTACACACCAACATAAGAAAGTCAGATATATGTAAGGCTCACTGTCTTCGGTTTTTACCAATTTTCAAAGAAAAATACCCAGATTTTCTCAAAGAAACAAAAAAGTTCACACTGATTTTAGGACCCCATGCATTCACAAAAGTTTTTGTGGGTCCTGCAGCAAGAAGACTCTGATCATTTGCTGTTTACAGTAAATGAGATTCTTTTGTAAGGAGACAGCTCAGAGAATGTTCCGGTAATAGAAAGTGAAGGGACAAATGGGGATAAAATGCAAATGAGCTGCTGATTATGCACCAGAGTCCCTCTAAGTCCCGGATGGATTATGAGATGACGGTCCCCTGGGTATAGATGCGTAAAATGCTCCCCCCTCCTAACTTTGGTGGTCAAATGACCACACAGGTGTAGACTTTTTTATTTCTTCTTGCAGAATCAAAGCACCCATATTGCAGAGCAGAGGACCTACTGTAACCATCCTACGGAAAACCTGAGGGGACAAACACACACTAACCCTTTGAAGGTGTCACAATGGATTCTCTCTTTTGGCAACTTCAAAGAGAATATTTGGGCTATTTCTTCAGTTTGTCAGAAAGACTTTTTTGCTTTTTCACTCTGCAATGTGAAATCTTAATGTCAATTCACACAGAGGCTCTGGTATGGCGTTTAATTAGTCTCAAAACATGCACACATAAAAACCAGGCATGTGCACGTGATACGAGTGCACAGAACAGTAGGCCCATCGGTGAGCGGAAAAGCATCCTCACAAGGGAACATTTCTGCTCCGTGTGAACAAATGCAGTCCCGTGAGCACGGGGCTGTGACGACCCTCCCTATGCACTCGCAGCTGCTCAACACTCGCTCGCTCATCAAGTTGACTTTTGAGACTTTGGAGGCGAGGATGGAATAGGCAGTGGCTGATGTCTCCCCTCCTATGATTGGTCACCCACAGTAACGTTACTCTGTTCAAAGTGTGCATGCAAATGAAATGTAGTTCCATGTTTTTGTACTCTCACTAGTTTGTAGCCCCACTAGGCTAGGTTATAACTTAAGTGTAAGACAACTGCCTGTCAAACCAAACCAATCAAAGGCCATGGTCATTATTCAAAGTAACCAATCAAAGGAGGGGAGACATCAGCCACTGCCTATCCATCCCCGTCTCCAAAGTCTCAAAAGTCAACTTGACGAGCGAGCAAGTGTTGAGCAGCTGCGAGCGCGTAGGGAGGGTCGAGCGAGTGTCCGTCACGGCCCCGTGCTCACTGGACCGCATTTGTGCACGCAGAGCAGAAATGCTCCCTCGCCAGGATACTATTCCGCTCACGTTCTGTGTGCTTGTATCACATGCACGCGCCTGGTTTTTATGTGCACAAGTTTTGAGACTAATTAAATGCCATACTCTGGCTTATACGGGTCCCCCTTTATTCCCATCATTGGGCCTTTCATACATCAGCCTATCATCAGTCTTTGTTGACCCTTACACACACACACACACACACACACACACACACACACACACGGTGCATGTCTCTATGACACAAACAGAATTCAGAAAACCCCAGAGACAGTCAGTGCATGAAAAGGCTCTCCTCCAAATGGCTCATGTATTCAGCCTGGTCCCCCAGTGGATCTGCCCTATATTGACAGAGCAGAATGGTGAAGGCCCTTGTCAAAGTATGAGAGAGAACAGTGTGACACAGTTCTCACACTACCTGAAAGACACACCAAATAATGCAACGCCACGTCCCTCCCTTCAAAAGAGCAATTTCACTCAATGGTGGCTATGATCTCATTGTGTATGAGGCCAATGTAAAGCTACATTTAAAATGCTCTCAAAGTGAATAAACAGGCTATATATTGAAGGAATGAAGCAATGTCTGAAATATGGATGCGGTTTGAAAATATAATCAATGCAGATAACACGGTGAGAGTGAAAAAAGCAGAAGAAGGTGGTGTTATTCTTACCAAAAGCTTTTATCTAACTTGTCAACCTTGAGAGCCATACACAATGTGTGTGTGCGTGTGCGTGTGCGTGTATGTGAGTGTGTGTTTTCAAATAAATAAAAGTCTGTTTTGCTGCCCTCACTTATTGATGGAACCGTAATTCAACTGCAAGCATTTCATAAAGAAAGGTTTACATTTGCTGTTATAGGTACGGTTCCGCAAAAGGTAAAATGTATCTGTGTAGCTTTCTATAGCGAGCGTCACAAAGTGCCTCTAAAGTCAATAAAGCAAAACAAATGACAAAGATAGACTTCACAGTAAAGCACAGTCATCGATAAAAGGCCTCTTTGTACAAATAGGTGCTCAGACGCACTTTAAAAACAGTCACCAACCTAAAGGCAATAAAAAGGCTACCAAAGGGCCACAACAGCAAAGGCAGGCTATGTTTGTAAGGTGTGGGGTCAAAAATTTACGAACATAAGCAGGGGCTTGATTGCAGAGAGACTTACAGGTTTTAAACAGAATCTTGAAATCAACATTGCATTTCATCAGCATTCAGTGACGCAAAATCAAGAATAGGGGTGATATGTGCCCTGCGGCTGATTCTACATAACAAGTCTTGCTGTGGCATTATGAACGAGCTGTAATTTCTGCAGCACCGACAGCCAAGAGAGACCGAAGCGTATATAATCAATTCTAGTATTTGTTTTGAAGCACAATAGGCTGTAATTTGGAAATATTTCTAGGATGGAAAAAGCAGGAGTGGAGGACAGAATTGACTAGACGTGCTGTTCAAAGTTAAAGGTTATACTACAAAAAGAACATTATTTGGAATTAATCAATAGTTAGGCTCTGCGCTGCCTTAAATGATAATGAATACTTGTGTTTTTTTCAGTTAGCTGCAAGGAACTATTGGTTATCCAGTCCTTATTAGCAGCTACACAGTCCTGTACCACAGCTGATATGGTTCTAATGAATGTTAGCAGAGTCTCATATGCATATCATCCATGTAAAAACTGTTGACAGGTGGCTGAAATTGTTGGGGTGGCACTAATTTCTTTGGCTGAACAGATAAAATGGCACCTCTTACAAAAACATAAAAGTAACCTGTGGAGTATTTGGCTGGTGCTTTGGCGCTATGTTTTTTCAAGTGGGTCTTCATTTTGCTTGTATCTTTTGCTCTACTAGACAGATATGTACACCCTACCAACGGTTTTCCACAGTTGGGGGGCCAAGAAACAAAGTATAGCACCGACAATGCAAACTGCTAGCTAGCGGAACTGGATGCAAACCATGCAGGTTTCAACAACAATAGCTTGTTACTGTAGATCTGATGAGGATACACTACACTACACTACTGAGGATACAATACATTTTGGTAAGAAACACTAAATGTACATATTTCTGTTTATTTAAACAGCGTATTCCTTGACATAAATATAAATATAGTGTGAACAGGCCAAAAAATAGTGCCAAAAATATTAATAACTATGTAAATAATAAACTCAGGGATTACCACTTTCACTATTTTATGTGGCCTGACAAATCAATTTGAGCCCTTTCTTAAGTGTTATTGGAGTAAGATTACCAGGGAGGAGGACATTTTTCCCGTTATGTTTTCAGTCTCCTTCCTCGTTTGCTGCTGATGGCCAGAGTGAACTGGAGGGGAGCGGTGAGGCAGTGAGATGGGAGGGAAGGACAGTGGGTGGGGAAGAAAGGTGGTGCTGCGCTGATGGGACTTTTATGATGTCCTGTGTCACTGGAGCGTGGAGCTGGAAGAAGAGGGATAAGGGCCAAGAGAAGAGAGTGTCAGCAGGGCCTCTGGAAGGATACGCTCCAGAGTGAGCGCCTGGTGGGTTTGGAGGGCTTAACAGAGGGGGACAGAGACAGTGAGAGTGTCTTTGACTGTGTGTGAGTGCTGTTCTTCTATACTATACTCACATGCAGAGCGAGAAAAACATTTTGCAAAATGATTTCACTCGGGTTTTGGCTTTAGGTTAGAAGCACCAGGTTAGTTATGCACAAAGTTATGTTTTCAGTCAAAAGGGAACAGCATTACAATAGGTAATTCAGTGCAGTTCTAGCTGAAACAGATGTTGGGGCTGAACATAAGGCAGGAATGGGCACAGAAGAACAAAAAATGTCCAAAGATATCAAAACAGCTCTTTGCATAAAATCGCCTTCTCGCACATTAAAATAAATATATTCAAGCCACTCATTTGCGTATTTGGAAGAAATGTACTCACGCCTCAGCACTCTTGACACTCAACACTGTCGACAGTTGTGTCTTGACAAAATAAAGCACTGTATGTCACACCTCACCCTGCATTTCAACCTTGGAGACAGAGAAATGATTAAGAGTGAAGAGATGTTTAACCTCTTCCACCCTCTGAAGACTGCTGTCATTTCATGCATGGATGAGAATAATAATAATAAATAGAAATAAATGTACAATTTTATATTTATGTAAATTAGTCACTTAAGACATGATAGTGTCTTGTTTCTTTCTCGTTTAAGGAAGTGGCCATTATTACAATGGTGACAAACTATCCAATCACATGGTGCAGCAGTCCCTGATATTGCTGGCACACTCGGGAATTCTACATGTACAAAAGGAGCAAAAATCATGCCCTATTGTGTCATTTCTTTATCAATCACGCATTCGCTAATGAAGTTTCTGAAAGCCAGATCAGGAGAGAACACCATGTTACCATGTTTCTACTCTTGCCTCTTTGAAAGTTATGTAAGTTTCAGGTTTGATATGATGCAGCTGGCAGTTCCACAAAAAAGGAAGATGGCATTTTATTGGTCTAACATGCAAAAAACAAAAGAAAAAAAAACCCAAAAGCAAAGATGTAAACATTTTCATTTTTATGTTGAAATCTCTTTTCCCTACAAATACAATTCCCTGCCTTCTGTGTTTGGGGTCAGGGCATTGGTTAAGATATAATTTTGTGTCGCAAAGATGACTGGTTGGGGTTAGGGCTAAGGTTGAGGTTTAGGTTAAGATAAGGGGAAACACAAATTTATGGAGCAAAAAAGACTCACAACACAACACCTGCAAGTCTTATGAAAGTAGCATTAGCATGCAAGGCAAAACTCCACTTTTATTTCCAGGTGACTTTAAAGTTAATTCAGGGCTAAAGGTGGGGTAAGAATCACAGCTTGAAAGAAAATGTCTCTCAGTCACATGAGAGTTGACGTGTGTGTTTAGGGGTCAGTGAATAAGGCTAATCAATGAGAGGTAAGGATGAGTTCACAGATACAGCCATGAGTGTGCTACTCCAATCTACCCATCAAATCGTGTTTGTGTGTATCTGTCTAACTGTATCTGAATCATTTGTGTTTGTGTGTGTGTGTGCGTTCGCCCATGTGTGCATGATGCAGTGTTTGGAGGTGCTTGAGTACATCTCTCGCTGTGTGCAATCTGGAGCCGGTCTGCGGTTGTTGTATTTTTTTTCCCCCCCTCATCCCTCCGTTGGCTCCTCTCAAATGGCAATTTGTAAAACACGGCCCTCTGTTAGCCCTCTCCCTCGCCTCACAGCCCTTCCCTGCACGACTGCTCCCCTCCCTCATCTGTCCTCCCCCTCTCCTCTTCGCATCACTCGTTTTACTTCCTTCCCTCACTTTCTCGTCTCTCTCCTCTCATTTCCATACCTCCTGTGCACTCTGCATCCTCGGCTATCTCCCTCTCTCTGCCTGTTTATCTCCTTCTGTCGTTCTGTCTCTCTCTCTCTCTCTCTCTCATTTGCCCTCCCTAGTCCATGTGATTTTTCTTCTTCATTATCTCTACCTCTTTTTTATTTTTTTTTGTCCATCGTTGCTGCTGCACTCTCATTACCTCCTCCATCTCGCCCTCCTGTACTTATTTTATGATTTTTTTTTTGGGGATCTCAATCGGTTTCTTACACATAATGTAATTAAGAGTTTGTTTCTCTGCATACAGTATCATATTGATATGCACATAAAGATGCAGTCACTGTTGAATCTCCACTTTAAACTGCATACTTTATGAACTCACTCTGGCTCTGTTCCCAAGAGGAAATGGCTGGGAACAATAAAAAGTTTTGCACTGCTTTCGCTGTCACTCAAAGGTAAAAAGAACGACCTGCAGACTGGTTAGTTGAGTTGTTGTCAGTATAATACGTTGACCTTATATGTAGGAAACACGCAGGGAAACAATTCTGCCTGCGGTATCGCTGTAAGACTGATCCAGGAGGGGGAAAAAATCTGATGAGGGACTTATACATGGCTACCAGTGTGCATGCATTTGTTTCACTTAATAGTTACAGTGCCTGTCTTGCTTAATGGTGCCTTGAAAATTGAAAGAGGAATGGCTGAGGGTCGCTAAGTGTAGAAGGAAAGACAATGGAGGATAATGACTGATGCATAAATGGAGGAGAGGAAGAATAACCTGAAGGACAGAGGAGAAGAGAATGATGAACAGATGACACAGACAGACTCTCTTCTCTCAGGCTTGTCTGCTTCATATTACTTCCCTCCTCTCTCCTCTCCACTTGTCTTGTCTCATTTTCCACCAATAACGTCAATTGTTTACCCTTGCCTATTATTCAGTTCACCTCTATTAAATTTGTTCCAGGATTCTCCAGTATTTTGCATTATTGGCCAGATGCAGTTCTCCGTCCTCTCCCTCTTTAACTCTGGAGGTAAACAGTCTCTCACTCTTTCATCTTCATTAACCGTCCGTCCACCCCTCTTTTATATCCCTCTCTCACCCCTTGACCAATCCATCCATCCAGCCACATGCCTGCACACAAACACACACATGTGTGCTTGTGCGTGTCGCTGGGCATTTCCATGACAACGTCAACATGAAAACCGCCCCTCTCCGCCCGAGGTTCCGCTCATTTGCATTTCATTTGCATGTTTCTCGAGCAACCGGCAGCATTTGACTTTGACAATGGCGGAGAAACTGGCATGACCCTGTCCGTTTCTCTCTCTCTCTCTCTGTCAGTGTGTGTGTTTCTCTCTTGTGTCACCCTTTCACCCAACGTTTTTGTCATTTAACCTCTCAACTCAATCTCCGCTCATCACTCTTTTTCTTTTTTCCTCTTTCTGTCCATTGCCATAATAGTGTCAGTCAGCATGACATTCCCTCTTCCTCTCTACTCATCCTTCTTTAGCTGCTGTTGTGAAAACAGATTGCTTTCACTTTGTCAAATTGCGCTTTTACCTCCTCCTTCTCTGTTGCTCTCATATGTAAACATTTTCCATCCCTCTCTATTCCCAACACCCATCTGAAAGAAGCTGCAACTGTAAGTCTTTCATTCCTTCTCTGAATAAGAGTCACACTTGCAGCCCATTTGCGATTGGACAAAGAGCTTTCCATCCATTTCCTTTGCAGACAAACACAGCTGCTGCTAAACACTCTGCACACACACGTCGCTATTGACACTGCATTGCATTAAACAATGCGCACACACACATGTATTGACAGTCTATAACAAGAAACATACAGGCAAGTGTGCACAAACAGACACATACATGCACACATCCCTACTGAGAATCCAGATAGACATCCAAGAGAAACACACATACATCGCATCAGTAGCAGCAAACAGACACAGAAACATTGTGTACACACAACTAATGCTATTTACACTCCTGCACACATCAACATTCAGGAAGACGTCCCCAAGTAGCTGTGAAATTAAACTTCTTTTTCAGATCCGACATGTTGAAAAATCTTTGTGGTTAACCAGACACAAAAGCACTCGCCTTTTTTCCCCCTCATTTCTTTCCTTTTTATTTTTCATCATGAAGATTTCCAATTAAATAAATTCTCCATAACTGAGATTAGCATCACCAATTTGCTTCCTCCACTCCACAAAAACAAAAGACATGCCAGCATCAACAACATGGCAAAGTCACCTCCCATTCCCCATGTTCTGCCAGAGAAACAGCAAAGTTAAAATGATGAGAGAGTATGACAGAACATGGCTGTCGTACGAGTGTCTGTTCACATCCTCCGCTGTGGAGAATTTAAAAGCGGTGCTCAGGATGCCTGCTGTAATTGGCTGTGCTGTTGAAGAGCAGAACTGTTCACAGGCTTCATTACTGGCAAACCTACGTGTGGCATGTCAACGGGGTAAAAATTAGACGGCATCACCAGTCACTACACTGTGTATATGTGTATATATTGTGAGAGTGTTTTGCTGTCTTTGTGAGAACCAAATGTGTGTGTGTGCATAAAAGACAGAGCGTTACTTATTGGTATGAGTCACCAAATGTATGTGTGTGAGCAAGGGAGGATGTGAAGAAGTGTGTGCATGTGTGTGTGTGCGTGGAGAAGTGGAGGAAGCATTCATTAATGTTTGAGTCTGTGTGTGCGTGTGTACTAACTCGCCTGCATGTGTGTGTTTGTGAGAGACAGAGAGAGGGACATTGTGTTATGTCAAAGGGGAAAAAAATCACTGCTCTCTGGTTCTCATCTGACATTTTAAAATCCAGCCAGCGGAGGACAGAGAAAGTTTTATGAAAACAGACTAACAGTCCAGCAGAGATGACAGACAGAGAGACAGTGAGAGACAGACAGGCAGACTGACAGAGAGACGGGGGCGTGAGTATTCAAAGGGAGAGAGACAGAGAGGGAGAAAACGCAGCGGGAGGGAAAAGTATTCAGAGAACGAGAGAGAGAACAGTATTCAGAGAGTCAGGGGGAGAGGAAGGGCCTGTGCAGTTTCATTGATTTGAACCGGTAGGAGGGGAGAGAGTGGGTACAGGGGGAGGCTCAGAGACAGAGCGGCTACTGTAGGAAAATGGCTTTATAATACAGTTAAAGAGCAGCACAGAAGACACGGAGTCTGACGGACAGACGGGTAAAAAGGGACAGCATAGAAGTCAGAGAGAGGAAGAAATGGGCTAAACAGATGGAGAGCATTTCATTTTTATATTTATATATATTGGACTTCTAAAATTTTGCGATCCACGTTCATGTAAACAGCTGGAACTGTTATCCACATCTCCAAGTGACAACTAACTCTAAATTGGCAACCTGTGGTCTTTCTAACGCTTCATACCTCCTACTCATGATGTATAATTAATGTCGTAATTGTCAACAGCCCATTTGTTGGTATAAACTCAGGATCAATAAACTGTCATCCTTCTCGATAAAGGTCAGTGAATCTACCTAATATT
This sequence comes from Macquaria ambigua, assembly GCA_008360985.2. Classification (NCBI taxonomy): domain Eukaryota; kingdom Metazoa; phylum Chordata; class Actinopteri; order Centrarchiformes; family Percichthyidae; genus Macquaria; species Macquaria ambigua. The sequence continues at coordinate 290,596 of VMKM01000484.1, forward strand.
CAAAGCAATGAGAAAACTGTAGTATAGCTGTATATCATGTATTTGTATGGTTTGTTATGATGAGCTCACTTGTTAATCTAAATTGAGATATATCGGTAATGTGATTGCACATGTGCATGTGTGAGAAGGATTCGATCGTACCAATAAAGCGTCTTGAACTCATTTGAACTGAGGTGAGACAGACAGGGAGAAGGAGAAGTGGTGGGATGGAAGAAATAAATTATCAGAGTGATAAACATAGTGGTGATAGAAGGATAAGGCTGGTGATGTTCTATATTTTTCATATTGTTGATGAATTCCATGTATATCAAGTATTGTCAGTGTAGCCAAAGCCTTCTACAGCGTATTCCTCTGTGGCATTGTTGTCCAAAAACTATTAAAAACACATCAATGAGCCACGCTGTTGCACTGGGTGACATGTTACTTCACTACCATGGAGATAGGCACTAGTTTATTTTGAGTCAATAACACATACACAGTCAAGCTGCTGTATATACACACTGGGGCACCAAATATGTATTAATCCACAGCTGAATAGTCTTTAATAAATGTACCATTTACTCTTGTTTGTATAATGTTTGCTACCAGTGTCCAGCTGTTTTAGGAAATGACTTACCCTTTAAAAAGAAAAATGTAATTATATATCTATGGCCTGTTTGCACAGATTTATGACTTCAAGAGAAAACAGATTAGGCAAATATAGCCTTTTATATTTGCATGATTTGTAAAGGTGTGCTTGCTTATTTGTTTCATCTAAATTGAGATGCACTGGTAATGTGATTTGCACTTGTTCTCTGGCAATGAGAGAAGGATTTGATCATGCCAATAAAGCATCTTGAATTGATTTGAACTGAGGTGAAACAGATAGGGAGTGTGGGAAGAGGTGAGTTTGAGAGAGTAAATGAGTAAAGAGAAAATCAGAGAGTGATAAACATAGTGTTCATTAACTTTCATTAACTTGTTTATTTACATTGATTGTTTTATATACTTCATTGCTTTGGCAATATTGTCTACTTCCCAGCCAATAAAGATAGTTCAATTAAGGAATATGTCCACATAGTATGTAGACTTGTAGGCATGCAAAGTATATCTAACTAGATACAATACAGAGAATGAGCACGGTAATCAGACATCCAAACAGAAAGTCCAATAGCTAAGTGGAGAGAGAAACAGAGACAGAGAGATGAACAGATGAGCTCAGAGCACCAAGGAGTAAACAAGCCAAAGCTGCACTCTGTCGTGACCTGTGGTGACCCCGTGACAATGTGACTAATGGTCTTGAAACATACAAGGACCAGGAGAGCAACAACTGATGGAAACACACAGCAACTCACATAGACAACGTGCTATATTGCAAGACCATTGCAGCTCCAAAAGAAAACACAGAGAGCTATAAGGAGAAGATAAAAGCACTGCATGGCTAGGAGTTAGATTTGTCTACTCCTGCCACACTGCAGGAGAAAAATGAGCAGGAATATCTTTTTAACCCTCGTTTAGAGTAGTTCAAAGGTGCTACATATGCATCATTTGAACAAGAAAGGAAGAAAGAAAGAAAGAAAGAAAGAAAGAAAGAAAGAAAGAAAAGCCTCTACCAGCTTCTAAAGCCGGTTTTACCTCTGAGGTCTGATTTTGCAAATCTGCAGCACTACTTTACTGCAAAAAGGGAACATGCTTTACAGCACAAAGAGATGTCTGTTCTCCAAGTGCAAACCGAGATGAAGCTTTCAGTGTGTGGCACTGTGGCAGATGGTGGATCTCACTGTAGAACTGTACTGTCGAACACATAATCCACTTGTATTTTGTTAAATTGTTGTATCATAATCTCTCATTGTCATTACCAGACTTTGATTTGGAGAGAAGGGGAGGAGGACAAAGGAAGGCGTGACAACATCTGGAGTCCAGGATAGAATAGAATACAATAGAACCACGTTTGACCAGCTGCCTTTACTTACTGCTATCACTGTTCACTCTTTTCTTTTCTCTGTATCACTCTTTTTCTAATTGATGGTTTTTATTCTGTTTGTTTATCATGTGTCAACAACACAATAGAACTAACTGGATTAAACTACAAACTGAACTGAATAGAATCTGTGTTGAGCAGTAACACTTTACAAATGTGATTGCTTTTTCAGTAACGGGTAGTCTGAAAGCAAATGTGTTTATACCTGTTGGGAACGGCCACACTCAAAGGTGGGGTAAAAAGTCATGCATCATAGAGTGGAGCGAGAGGCGATAATGTTTTAAATAAGGGCATAACAGCGCACGTTTTAAGACAATCTCCCCTGGAAGGTATTCATAGTGTTGCAATCGATTGCACACATGAAAAGTGACATAAGTAGTTGTAGAAAGAATGAAACAAGAGACCTTGAGGAAAAATTTACTTTCTCACCTCCTCACAGTTGGCCAATCACTGGGTGAAGTAGGTGTGAATGTCGTTTTAGGGAAGTTACATAAATTGTTGGACGAAGCTCCCACAATTCTGACATCGTTCAGCCACCTGACCAACACTTGTTGCAGCATACTGATGCCTTAAGAGATTACAATTTGAAATTTAGTAATTACATTACAGTTACTAATCCCAGTAACACTCAGTTTCCTCAACACTTTGGGGGGCAGCTTGTTTACTGTCTTTCTGAGAACTGAAGCATACATTGATGAAACACCTGAGTTTTGTTCTGAGTTGGAAAGTGTATGAACCTGCAGTTTAACTGTGAAGACCGGGTTTCTGGAGCGCTGTGTGCAGTCGTCGGGGTGAAGCTAGCTGTTGAAGGTCAGTAAATACCTGCAAACCGTAAACTGGCTACGCGATGGGGCGCCTTTGGAGTTGTTAAAAGGAACCTTTGATGGAGCTGGGTTGAGTAATGGAAAGTAATTTTACAGTAATGTACTTCTCTTGTTAAGTAACTAGTGCTGTCATTATTTTCTTCATAAGTAATTGTTTACATTTTTCACCACTGAATAGAACAGAATAGAAGAAAGGAGAGGCACCACACAAAAATAAAGAAACAATATGTGTCGGTCTGGGGAAGAAGGCAGTGAGTCAGGATTACATTCATAGAACGATGGGGGAATGATTGAGATTAATAGAATGACTGATTGCGTGGCCCCCCCAAAAAAACCTCAGAGGTGGCCTATTTTTCATCATCTTCATCTTTTCTGTCTGAATTTCATTCCTCCCTCTGTCTTTCCTCCTATCTTTCAATCTCTGCATCATTTTGCCACTGGGCTTTCTTGCATCTCTCTTTCTTGTTTGTCTAACTTTGTCACTGTGTGTCTTTCGGCACCTCTACCTGTCTTACTGTATCTCCTTAAACATCTTTCAGCTTTTACACAGCTTTGCCTCTCTCTGCCTCTCTCTGCGTCTCTGCCCGTCGTTGTCACGTTGCTCCGTAACCCTCTCCGTCACTCAAATTATACAGCATTGTTGGTGTCAGTTAGGGATGTCTCGCTCAACGCCCACACTTGCAAACACACCATTAGCTAAGCAAGCGTGGATTGACGTGCACTTCCACACACACACAACAAGGTGACGTCTCGGAGAACACACTGCTTCAGTCACCATCAACAGTGATCCGTCACACTCTCTTGACACATGCATGGGCACACATGCACATGTACACAGTACATGTCAAAACACGTAAAGCCCTTCCCACTCCACAACTTTCTCACACTCTTTTGCAGTTTCTTTCTCTCCCACTAGGCCTCTGTCCTCTCTTTCCCTTTGTCATCCCCCTTTACTCTTGGGAGGCAATTACTGTTTTCCTTTGGACTCAAACTAATTAGCCCAAAAACTCCCACAAATAAATAAAGCATTCTGTATTTGTGTGTGTGTGTGTGTGTGTGTGTGTATACACTGTTTGCGTACCTATGCGTGTAAACGAGTGGAAAATGAAGTTGAATATATAAATACTAATATGGCACAGATTTAGGCGAGGCTAAAGCCCGTTAGTGTGCCTTCTCAAAAATGGCACTGAAGGGCTGTGCATGCACATATATACACACACACATGCACGCACACACACTCTCATGGCTGCTCAACATCGATCAAAAGTATGCACGCCAAAAGACATGCACATCTCTGACAGCTTAATTTTGATCAAATATGAAATGTGTACACACAGACACACACAGGGTAGCCTATATACGGTATCTGACAGCTCATTTTGCTCCAGTTGCAGCGCTGAAATACAAAGCCAGCCATGGCAGCCAGCTGTGCCAGAGACATTTCGACTTGTCACTTTAATGATTCACTGATATAAACACTTTTCCTTTCATTCTACACTCAAGAAAAATGATAAAATAAACTGATATAAAATGGAGTTGCAAACAGCTACACACAAACTCAGGTGCAGGTTGGTCTCTCCAGCAGCAAGGCAACAGTAACTTATCACCCAGGGGGCTTTCGTACGAGCTGGTAAATCCAATGCATGTAAGTAGGTAATCATCCTACTTATCTGGGCTGAGGTATGAAAAATTCACAAGCAAAAAAAATTAATAAAAAAAGACTGAATTTGAGACCTGACATACAGCAATGAGGGAAAACAAGATTTCCAGGGCTTTATGTCTCTTGCAGTTTGCGCTTTTTGCAACATTCAGCCCGCGTATAACAAGAACACACATATACACACACACACACACACAAAGTAATGCATGCAAGAATAAGCACACCTATTTCTTGGAGCTCTAAAAGATGCACTTACGCACAGGCATGCACATACACACTGAGAGACACACAAATAATTTTTGATTCATTGATTCCTCCAGGGGAACGCGGGGTACTCTTAGTAATAGCACTGTCTCTCTGTAGCCAAAATGAACATCAACACACACACACACACACACATACACACAAAAACACGTGGCACCCTGGTGGCGAGGGGAGCGTGTCCCATTTTTTTAATAACAAAAAAGCTCTGGGGAGCTGTGTGTGTTGATAGCTAAATGACACTTACAGGTTGATGTGCTGTGGATGTGGCAGGGAAAAATAACAGGCTGCCAGGCACAAGGGGAGGAAGGCCAGGCCTACATAGAGAATTCATGCAGCAATGAGGAGCTGATTAAAGTGCCTGGCAGAAAAACTGGCAGAGCTGCAACTAGACTCACTAGATCAGGGCTAGCCAGGGAGTCTCAGTTCGCAGAGTAACAATACTAATCCCTGCAGGCACAAATATTGTGCACAGCCTGTGCCTCCACTGAGGGTCTAAAATAACATTTTAACTTCAACAGTTCTGGAGCAATGTGAATGATTAACTCATTTTAACTCGTGGAAAAGGCTTGTTTAACTACCGGGTTGTCCTCATCAAAGGCTCCAATACAACATGTACACCTGAGGCAATTCCTACTCTACTTGCAAATTACATTTACAGGAAACATTTACAGGTAAAACCATTATAAGCAGGAATGCAAAGCTATGATTTCATCTACAGGTGGTTACAGTACAAGCATAAAAAGTCACTGGTATGTAAAAGAAAATAATGTGGCTTTATGTTGTTTGACGTCCCAGAGGATACAAGGGTTTGCAGATATAATCATTTTGTGTGTTATACTATTGGAAAGCAGTACTGAATGTAAAATGAGTGTGAGAACACACTACTTTTAGAATGAAGAATTCACATTACACTCAGACACAGAATTGGAAATGCCCAGGATTGCCACTCGCTGTAATCCAGGCTTTCCTGTAGCTGTTAGCAGAGGTGGACCGCCTCCACTGAATTAATGACAGCCCTCGCTAACGTCAGAGGAAATTAATACACTTTTATAAAATAAAACCTGAACCCGCAGGGCAGAAAAAAAAGCATAGGCGCTACTTCACACCACAAAGGCAATATATTTAATGAAGCTATTGTTTAGACTTCCTCTGCTAAACTGATCACAGCAGACGAGATGCCATCAGGATCTGTCAGACTCAGCTCAGCAGATGATTGATCAGGCTTGGACATAATACACATGCTTTCATGTAATTATTAAAAGCAGCAAAAACAGAACACCTGATTTTTCTCCAACCGGGAAATGATGAGGTAAACAGCTCAATCAGCCCTGTTGGCCAAACACCAGATTAAAGTTAATATGGCACCGCTAGTGATGCTGTAGAGCAATGTTTTAATGAGTGGAATTACCATTTTTATATTTTAACTTACCAACTCTGCTAATGAATTTTCTGGGAAAAACCCTGAATGCATTTATCCTCTTGGACTGCAACAGCTTTTTAAGCCTGTGAGGGTTCTGTAACAGATACCCACACTGACTTGATATCATTACAGGGGAGCTCTGAGAGGAAACCTACACAAATACTGTAAAAACCTCCAAGCACAATAGGCCCCATAGCTAGTTGATCATGTTAGCCATTCAGTTAATGTGTGTGTCTATTAGTTTCAGTTCATATGTTTGCGCTGAGCAGCAGGAGGCTCAATAAAAGGCTTCTACAGTATATACTGTAGTGTGTTGAGAGCCAAATGTGGTGCCTATAGCAAAGTAGGCTATGTGTACAATGTACAGTATGTGTGCATGTGTGTATATACAGTGTGTATGTGTTGTGATTGCAAAAAAGAGAGGAGGAGTAGTGACTTTGCTCAGTGGTGACAATGTGTATTACTCACATCTGATTACAAGAGAGAGGGTGAGGTGGGAGTTGGAGAGATGGAGGGGGTGAAGTGAAGCGGGAAAGAGGGAATACAATGAAGGAATATAGAGAAAAACCAAGGCAGTGTGTATGTGTATGGGTCTTCTAATGTCTAGGCTACAGGTAGTTTATCATTAGAGTCAGAAAGACAGAGATCCTTACTTACTGCTGCGTCGTCACACACACATGCACACACACTGTCTACCTGTTCCTTTTATCTTCACCCCTGTCTGTATACACACACACACACACACACACACACACACACACACACACACACACTGTAACAGAGCTGTCAGTCCAAACAGGATTTATTCTGGGGTGGAGGTACTTTGTGGAATTAGCCACATATCTGCCATTATGGATTTTTAATCTCTGTCAACATCACCATTATATTTAATTGCATTACTATCTCACCTTGCTTTTAATAGAGGGACACACACACACACACACACGCACACACACATACATTCTCACACACACACACACACACACACACACACACACACACACACAGTAGCCCCTTAGCCTTTCCGTTCTTTCCCTCTTCCACCCTCACCATATACATCTCCATGGAGACTGCCGCCTGGCAACAGCTGGAGGAGAGCCAGTTGCCGCGGCGACACCAACGCCCAACGTCCCCCACAGTAAGGAGCAGTGATGTCACTGGGTGGCCAGGATGGGCAGACTATAATAGGCTGGCCAGATGATGACCATTGTGAGAGTTAAACGCTCGTCTTCTCCCTTATCGCTGCCATCTATCAGCCATCGCTCCTCTTCAGTGACAGATTCTCTCTGTTGTTCATCTTCATTAGAGGTGTTTCTGTGCCGTCTTTGTTCATGTCTCTCTCTCTCTCTCTCTCTCTCTCCCCTTCTCCTTCAGTCCATCTCACTCTCTTTCTGCTTCTCTCTCTTTATCTGTCTTTGTGTCCTGTTGTCTCTCTCTCTACTTTTTTCAACTCATTTGCTTCTCTCTCCTTCTTCATGTCACTCCTCAGTTCAGTTAAGCTCGAGAAGTTTTAATGGCCTGTTAACATTATTCTTACATAAAAATGCAGAACACATTGCCTATATGCATCTCCATTTAGATTAAAACTGACAAGACCACATGTCTCGTATTATAAAACCAGCATTATGCTAACATATGCAAGAATTACCATGTTTACTTAACTCATTCTTCGCGGACTAGAAAGGAGCTTCATACTGTATACAGGATTATAGCCGATTAATTTAAATGAAGATGAGCAATGGAGGGTTTAGGAAGAAAACATCCGTGTATTCTGGTCCTTTACTTAAACAAAAGTTACAATAACGTGCTGTAAAAATGCAGGTAAAGGTGTATTTAACATTTTACTCAGTCAAAAAGCACAGTATTATCAGTATTATTAGCACAATGTACTTAAGTATCATAAGTAAAAGTACGCCTTTCAGAGTTATGTTATACATAGTTTATTATTGGATTATTGTTATTGATGCATTTCCATATAAGCAACATTTTAATGTTGCAGATTTTATAAGTTCATTACAATATAATGTATGTAATGCTTTGTCAGTGTTACATATACAAAGTGACTAATAACTAGTGACTAGTAACTATGGCTGTTACATAAATGTAGTGGAATATAAAGTATTATGATAGCAGTAATATTTCCCTCTGAAATGTAGTGGAGCAGAACTATAAAGAAGCATAAATTATACTTTATGTACAGTACTAAATGTGAATGTACTTGTGTATTGCTTTGTCTGGATTGTGTGTGTTCAAAACAAGAAGAGTACTTCTCCTGTGTGTGTCTCTTGTATGTGAAAAGTTGTGCTGCCCGAGTCTATGTGTATCCTTCATTTCTGAAATGTTCACTTATGTTCAGTGATCTGCCACTCTATATGCTGCAAAGTGGCAGTTTAACATGTAACAGAACTTCACTCTACTGCAAATGTAAATGAAGAGGCGCTCGCTCCAGGGGTTTTTTTTTTACTTGAGCAAGAAGTTTGCCTGAGGCACAAGTGACATGCAATTAGCTTCAAACAGGACTCCTGCCATCTTGTATTTCTGACCAATTATGTTAACCACTCACATCTCTCATGTACACCTGTAGAGGACATTTGTCATATTGGTTGCAAAGCTTGTGATGACGCAAGCCTCTTTTTCTACAATATCGTCATCGCTGCTAAAAAAGGAAATCAGAACCACTAATCATTTTCTGAACTACTGCTTTGGCTGCTTCTGCTGTAGAATGAATATCATAAAATGCACCTGCACTTGTTTGATTCCTCCTACTCTGTAATCACCTTTTGTCTTGTCACCACTGGCACTGCCACCCATCTCTCTCCTCTGTGGGACAGCTGTCCTACACTCTGCCTCAATGCTCCCATCCGAGCCTCCGCTTTATCATGTCATCCACTCCTCCTCTCCTCATCTCCCTCCCTCCATTCATCCACTACACATCCCTTGCTGCAATCATAATTGAGCCAACAGCCGAACCACATCTTATTCAAACACACGAAGGGGTGAAAAGATGAACCCAACTTGCAGAGGTAAATACTGCAAATAATAACAGAGCCACTAGTACAATAGTACACAAAAAAAAAAACACAGAGCGGGGCATTCGTTTCCCAGGCCTTAACCTTATTATTAACGCTTCACTTTTACATGTCTCACCCTTAGCTTAACCTCAGATCCTAATCTAGAGCCTAAAATAGAGTCATAACCCAAACACATGTTCCTATGACAAGTACTAGTAAATCTCAATAAAAGTCCTCACACGGATAGAAATACACCACACATGCAACACACAAACACAGACAGTTCTGGTTGGCCAGTGACCCCAGGAGAAAATGAGAGCAGGGAAGGCAAGACGACAAAGAAGTAAAGCCTGAGAGGAGAAACAGGCATGTGATGAGGGAGGCAACAAGGCAAGACAGAGTGGTCCTGCTTCAGCTAGCGCGCTAACGTGATCTGAAATACGCCGCGCTCAAAACAGACTCAATTGATAGGGCGGCACAGCAGCTATAGCTAAGCTAATGCTAAATCTAATGAAGAAATGAACGGGGACGCTGTAATGCTAGTGTAAGTGCTGCAGACGGTAGTATGTAGTTACCGGGGTGGAAGAGATCTGTGCTAAATGGCTTGTGAATTAAGTAATATGCTCTTGAGTAAGTAATGTCATTGTCTTGGTGCAGCAGTGGAGTCCTGTGGAAAACACATACCAGCACATACCGTTGGTATATCAAGACAGTATATATGCAAAAAAAAAAAAAAAAACACTGAAACAACTCAAACAGACCCGTTTCTAAGCAAACATCTTAAAATAAAATGGCATTAAGTATTTCTCCCTCACATTTACTCCAATCTGATATTTCTGACAGTGTGGAGAATTTTTTGAAACAGCTTTTAGATCATCATGTAGGGAAACAGAATCTACAGAAAATATAACTGAACAGTTAAATGAATAAATAAAAACTATTTTACATAGTTTGTTTTTTTGGTGTCTAGTCAAATACTGGAGCTGCACTGGGGAAAATTTGGACTCATTACCTCGGTATTTCTATAATCCTGGACCTGTATCCTTGTTTGTTAAGGTCACTGGGTGTGCAGTTGTGAAAATGTGTGCTCAGTAGCACTCAGAGTGGATAGAAGGGTGCACCTCAAAACGTTATATGCATGATATTGTATGTGTGTTTGTGCGGCTGGTAACTTGTAGTGAGGCTGATTTCCGCCCCGCCTATGAGCTGTCTCTGGGATTAAATGCTGACTTTGACTCCTTGGCCTCCTCTGACACTTCTCTCATCCTATTTTCTCACTTGGTCTACCCCCACTCCCATCTAATCTGTCCCTCTTTCTCTCTGCCACCGGTCTTGTTTTTCCTTCCACTCCATTTGTTTTCTGTCCCTTTCGGTCGGTTCTCCCGTCTGTCTCTCTCTCTGTCTCTCTCTCTCTCTGTCTCTCTCTCTCTCTCTCTGCTGTATTGTGAATCTAAATAGCCTGACACAAATTAACAGAGAGGACCCCGCAACCCACCCACCCATCCACCCACCACCAACAGACACACACATACACACATACCCTTTCTCGAGGCTGCTCCTCCTAATGGGATAGTTGGACGATTGATTGCTTCCCATCACAAACATTGGTTATATGTAGATAAGGCCGCACACAATCAGGTGCAAATACACAAATACACACAAAAGCACATAAACAAGCATCCCACAGGCACATATTTGTCACATTTGTCATAAGCATTAGGCACAAACAGAGAAATAGAAATCATACTGGCTTAAATTTGCCTTTTTCTTCTACAACTATTTGTTTCTTTTGCTCTCACACTAAGCGGGCAAACTCTGAAAACGGTGTTTACATATGAAATCAACTTAAGTTGGCATTCGTGTTGTCAGGTTGTTTTTGTAAAGATCTCCATCTCCACATAAATGTCTTCTGCTTTCTCCTCTTTCGGCTGGCTAAACAACACAACCGTTAACGTCGGGCAAGTAACAGCCAGGTTATTTTGTTGAGTCTCAGCTGGTTCATTCTGTCGTGTCCTGCTCTTAATGGTCACCTATACTATGTTTCAATGCATGACACAGAACCGACAATTTAGCTGCGTTCACTTACTTTTTTTCAATTTCTGTTGTCAAACAACTGAACAAGCAAAAAATGATTTGATCGAGGCCCATAAATGTAATTCCTCCTCTGCTGCACCGAGACGTCCATCAGATCACTATCTTATGATGGAGAAGTCATCAAAATAAACATAAACACAGTATAAATACTCTGTTGTGAGATAAGCTATGTTGACATTTAAAGTGAGTGATTGCAGAGAAGGTTAGAGGCAACAGAAATTCATGTCATTAACTTTACCATACAGCCCCCAAACATGTCTGAGCAGGCTTACATTGAGCTACATTTTCCCTGACCACACGAAAACCTGAGGCCTTTTGGATTCATCCCCACTGGAGAGCATTTTTAACAGCTCAGTTTTTGGGTGTGAAAAATGCCACCTTATGGTGGAAAGAAGGACAAAATGGAGAGAAAAAGATAAGGGTTTGAACTTTTCCTTATAGCTCTCTTTTTTCATTCGTTACACAACTATTTTTGTCACTTTTCATGTGAACAACCGAGGATCCCAGAAAAGTCTAAATATGAGGATAACTGCGCACATTTTCTCTATGACGGCGTTTCACTCTGCCTTCCAGTGTGACCGTTCAGAACAACTACGAACACTTTTGATTTCGAACACGTTGCTCGAACTAGTTCTGATCGAGCATAACCCGACCCTTAGTGTGGATGTAGTTTAACTCTGTCCTCCTCCAGCCGCAGGTCGGCATGTGGGTGGTGGTTTGTTGTGCTGTGCAGAGAGCAAGGCCGAGGGATTGAGAGACCAGGGTGAGCCCATCCATCTACTGTGGTCAAACACAGAGACAGAGATAGTTGACTGAGCACACACACACACACACACACACACACACACACACACACACACACACACACACATTCACGGCTAGGCATAAAGAACACACACACACACACACACACACACACACACACACACACATATACAACAGCACACCCAGCCATGGTATTCAAGCCTAATTAAAGTACGGTTGACACTTCATTGGAGATACGGGTATGCTTAGCAGCCCTGGTGTATGTGTGTATGTGTCTGTGTGGGTGAGAGAGCGAGAGAAAGAGAGAAAGTGTGTGTGTGTGTGTGTGTGTGTGTGTGTGTGTGTGTGTGTGTGTGTGTGTGTGTGTCTGCACTTAATCTTTTAGCCTGTTAATGTTTGAATTGGGTGAATACACACGGGAGAGCCAGCCTGTGTGTAGGCAAGGCTTGAAGAGCTCATTACTGCATTTGTGTGAATCAAACTATCTCTAAAAGGATGTTTGACTCCTGTCTGGCTGGTATTTCTGTGTGTGTGTGTGTGTGTGTGTGTGTGTGTGTGTGTGTGTGTGTGTGTGTGTGTGTGTGTCTCAGCGTCTTCTGTGCATGTCCCATCATTTATGAACTGATACATTTTTGTACCCTCACTTGAGCCTCTTTCTGTCTTAAGGTGTGCATGCGCATTCTATAATTGATGAATTGATCTTTTTTTATCTTTGTAGCGACTTCTTTTCACTGTGTACATGTAAACTACTCTTCTACCAGCATGTGTAGCTCTCGATAGTTGGGTGTTTGTTGTCATGCTAATCAGTAGGTTAAACTTGAAGCACACACACACAAACACACGCACAGTCTGCCTGCATCAATTCTCTAATTCAAGCTCCTCTCCTACAACTGCCTCACTGTCTGTCTTTCTCCTCCTGTTCTCATCCGTCCCTTTCTCCGTCTCTTCACCCACTCCTCCCTACTTTGCTTCGCTGTCTGACTGTCATGGCAGAGAGACTGACGGATGCACAATGACAGACAACCCCCTCTGCACATTTCAAAGGCCACACACAGACGGGCACAATCACACAGAGACAGCCTCACGCAGACATGAAAACACACATACTGTACGCATGCACACAAATGCAGATAGAGACATACAAATATAATACATATAAACACACATCATGAACAAACAAAAGATCCAATATATAGTCGAATAGGAATGAAGAGGGAAATAAAGACACAAACAGATATGAAAATAGACACAGATACACAAACTCCCACACATATATATACACATGCCATGTGGCCAGACTGAAGAAGCAGGACGAATCCTGGTGGGTTGCCCAGCGTGTGGGTTGGTTGGAGCATCAGAATGTAACAGCTTTATAAACTGACCAACGTGACTCGCTAAGATGAACCAACTGCTGACCGTCTGTGTGGTTTCACCAGCCTTCTCCTTGTGTTTGTGTGTCAGACTGCTAATGGCACCCACACATGAAATATAATGCAATAACTGCTACTACCTTTGTGAAGGGTTTGCGCCTCTATACACGTCCACATAACACCTGCCAATATGATGCACTACAGCTCAACAACACCAAAAAGTACCAACAAGCTTAAAAAAATAATAATCATAGAGTTGAATGGACACTGCTCTGATCAATAAAGATCAAACACTACAGGCTTTACAAAAGTACTTAGGCTATTAAATGGTCATTGCACTGGACCAGAACCACACCTGAATTTTCAACACCACAGCAATCTACAGTGCACAATATTGCTTTATATCACTATTTGTTTTCTGTTTTGCTTTGTGTATTTGCCGTGGAATGTTACTTTTGTTTCAAATCCAACACTATCATGCAATAAATCCATTTTAATTTGAAGGCAGAGGAAGGCCTTTACTGTGAAGCCCTCCTCTTAAAGTGTTGACAGTGGTGGAGGTTAGCTAACATCACCAAAAGGTATATCTAAATATAGACACTTTTTGTTAGGAAATCAGTTTGCCACATTGCAAGGACAAAATAGGGTTAGGGTTAGCTTTTATTTACATCTCTAAAACATGACAGAGGAGAGTAGATCAGAAAACAAGCAGGCCTGATGTTACAACTTCTGAGCAACAATGAATTTTTATTTATTGGAGTCAAAAAACACTATAAAGGAGCTAGCAGTTCCTAATAGTTTTTGTTGTGGGGGAAGAAAAAGATGAAGCCATGCATGTGTGAAGTTGTTAGATGAAGACATGCAGAGATACTTCTTCCAGTGTGGGTAAACCTCAAAACTTTCAACATGTAATGATGATCAGCAATACCTGTTCCCTCCTGTATCTGTCCTGTGGACATAGAGAGGGCAGAGAGGGCAGTGTTACAGCGGCATCGGATCCAATCACAGCTGCTCACAACAGCTCATTGCTGTTTGTAAGGTCTTACAAGTGATCTTACAGGAGGAACTGTGTGTGTTACATTGATTAGACAAGTTGGACATGTCTGCCCCACAGCTCAGTAACAATGTATCTGAAGACTTATCTGGTGTTGATGCTCCACAAAATATGTGGTATAAACACTATTTTACAGGAATCCATACGGCTGTGTCGATTCCCTGTACATGCCCACACTTTATCATACCATAAGAAAAACAAAATCTGCCCAGGAACAAGGGGTATTATGGTTTCACCCTCCTAATTTAACCTCTATCACAGTTTTGTTCTACTGTGTTACTGTAGTAACAGTTTATGCCAAAATATTGTGAAGAAATATGTTAAACTGATCAAAATGTGTCATGTGATCAGGAACTGGCAGCCAGAAGATGTTAGATGATGATGCTGATGATGCTTAAACTGATATCAGTGTGCCAAACCTGGGACATATGGTATAAAAAACGTTACTTATTGCATAACTGTATAAGAGCTGTGTTTATAAAAGCCTTTGCTAGTGTGTGTGCAGAAAGTATTGGATTTTAAGGGCAGATTTGCAATACCTGGCCACCAAACCTAATACATGCAGTGAGCTTCCAAAGACATTATCAGCCAATGTCATATTATGTAAGAATCTCATTTACTGTTGTACTTGAGTCTGCCAGAAGGTATCGAGTAGCAAAGTAATTGATGAGGCAGTGCCGGGAGGATCCTTGAGGACATTGACAGCTACAGTTGTGCCCTGTGTTAAACAGTATGCAAATTGCTACGACATATATTTTAGTACCACCGCTATTGCTGGTACCATTAAGGCTGTATAATTTTGTTATTATTGAACAGATTCAAGAGCAGAAAAAAAAGATGAAAGTGTTAAGGGAAAAGGGCAAAGAAGGCTTTTGTGAAAATATTCCAAAACTACCGATGTGGAATCATTGCAAACACATTTCCAAACTATTTCAAACTATTGATACTAAGTAACCTAATCACACAGAGAGATTAAGGCAAGTTTGTTTGCTTTACAAATAATTTGCTTTACATAATGCTTTAAAAACATAAGAAAAGGAAAGAAAAACAGCATGAAAACATTAAACTGCAAATTAAAAGAATAGAAACCTTTTTAAAGGAAATTAAAAAGTTACAAACTGAGACACCATGGTGAGGATTTAAGGTTCAGTCAAAGGCAGTGCAGAACAAGTTTTTAACCTGGATCTGAAGGTGTTCAAAGTTGGTACATGTCTAATATCCTCCTCTGCTTGTTCCAGCTCTGTGCTAACTAAATTAGATTAGATTATATTCAACTTTATTGTCACTGCAAAGAGTACAGGTACTGAGACAACAAAATGCAGAAGTGCATCTCAGAAAGTTCAGGCACTTCCAATCGTTCAATGCCAGAGAGAATCTATTGGGCTGTAGTTGCTTGGTGATAGAGCAAGGTAAATTTGTGTGTCATCTGCATAATTATGATAGTTATTGTTTTGTATAATGTGGTCCACTGGAAGCATGTAAATGTTAAATAGAACAGGTCCAAGGACGGAGCCTTGGGGCTTTACATTAAGTACACTAGTACAAGTTCTCTTTCAATGGTACATGTGCTCTATTCACTTGAGACTATCTTAAGTTTGAGATAAGGTCAAATTGGCTTAGTCTAGATAATGAGAGGTACCTTAGGTGCTCACACACTCACATTGTCCACGCTGAGATTCTCAGTGTGTGACTGCATCAATGTGTATCTATGAGCTAGTCAGTGCTGTCTCCCGCCAGAGAAGCACAATGTTAGTGCAGTCACTTATTCTCACCAGGACACACACTCACACACACATGCAAGAAGCACATGCAAGCACATGCACACAGGGGCCCACAAACCCATCACAGAAGCATATAACTCACTGCCTAAGCCTCTCTCTCACACACAGTGTTGAATCCACCTATATCCTCATTTTCGCATCTAGATAGAGTAACGCTACAGTAGCCTCCAATTCCATTTTCTGCACTGACTCTCGCCCAACCCCTCCCTTACTCGCTGTCCCCGTCTCTCACTCCTTTCCACTTTCTCTCCCTTTCCCTCCCTACATCTCTTCCTCCTCCTCTGAATTCCCTCCGCCTCCTCCCGTCTCGTAGGCCACCTCTTATTTTCTTTTTTCACTCTCAATCCCAGTCTGTTAACAGCTCCCTTGTTGCGTTCACTCCCTATCTCGCTCACTCTTCTCTTTCTGTACGGTGCAGCGGGGCTGCTGACAGTAACCACAGTACAGTAGGTTGCAATTAATCTTTCAAATAATTCTTTCTAACCACAGACAGTGGACACACACACAGAGAGAGAGAGAGAAGGAGAGAGCTGAGGGAAGGAGGATGAACGGAAGCATGAGTCAAGATAGACAGCAAAACAAAGGAGACACCAGAGAGAGCAAGTTCTATTCTTACAGTATAAATATGATGAATAAATAAACTTGCTGCCCATGTGTAAATGTAAGCCCATTTATTTTCTTCTCTTCTCATAATATTCAGAAACTAGCTCGCTGAGGAGGAGTGGAGGTGGTGCAGTCGCTGGCTGCCAAATCTGTTTCAACACGTCACAATCTCAGAAGGGATAATTAATCAGAGATTGATGCATTAAACATGAAGACCACATTTTTAATATACCCTACGCCTCCATTTTGACATTCATTGTTTAATACAGTGGCAGCCAATATATTTTTTTGAGCTGTTGGTGAAATAAGACATTCAAAACTGCTTAAATTTGAAAAGCCATTTCCTGCAGTTGAGACAGGAGTGTACTGATTGACAATGACTCAAGGTTTGAAGGAACAAAAGAATCTCTGCTTTAGCTCTCTTTTTAGTATTTACTTTATTTTTACAGCATTGTGAGCAATTCTTTGCAATCATTATTTAAGGGGTCAGATAGTTGTTAGAGTAACCTTTTCTTTGCTTGTCATGTAAGTATTCTGGGTGAAGCGATTGAAGGTTATTCTATTCTTATACACATTCTACATCTCCCTGAATATCAGGTAAATGTCTACACGGTGAAGTAGTGTAATTCTACGGTAAGTGAGGCATTTAAATGACATTGTGGTTAGCTGTGTCAGCTCACGTAATCGCAGAATGGTTCATGTTAGCCCTGAGTTCATGCGGGTTACCTCTGCTTTTTGACTCTATTTTAACTCATTTGACCCTAAAACTGTCAATGTTATGAGGTTCAAAGTCATCACCACTCACTCACCACCCACTACAAGGTCCATTCAGTTGCTTTTCTGGAGCTTTCAATCATATAACATGAATTTCATCAGTAGAATCTACCATATCTGGCCAAGAATGACGTTTAAACTTAAACTAAAAAAACTCATATTTATCTTTAGGATGTGCATACACCACCAATGCTGTTTTGACCACATGTAAGAAAACACAGAAGGCCAAATAAAAGTTATTGATGATGGTATTGTGTATGTGTATTTATATATACTGCATCTGCAGTTTTGCCTGTTAAGGTGCAACTGTACATGAAATCTAATGTAATTTTCTAAGACAGGCATTAATTTATAGCAAATATTTCTCTTTGCAAATAATACGACTAATATCTGTGTGGTGATCCAGCTTCTCTGGAACTTGTAACAAGTCACAGCAACTAAAAAACAGTCAATGTTATACCAAATAAAATGATTCGTATCAATGTCATTCACAGAAACTACAAACAAACCTGTCAAACTGGGGTTCAGTAGCATGCTGAGCTGTGCTAAATTGTGCATGACCATCTTCCCGACTTTGCAGTGGCTTTTAATCACACTATTTAATTAGTGTTTATCCATTTAGACATATTGCCTGTGTGTCTTGGCTTTTTGTTACACGAGTGAAATATGCCCTTGTAACATTAAGTCATTTTCCATGCTTGCCAGTAAAGGAAGAGTAATTAACACTAATTTTGATTCATTTAATTTAATTGAAGAGGTAAACATACAGCCAAGAGTGGATCTTGTAAAAGGAAAGAAGAGAAGAAATGAAAGGGCAGAGGGATGATGAATGGTGAACTAGCTCCAGAGGAATGGAGCATGGGGAGACAAACCAGCATGTTTGGTAGAAGAGAAAACCAGAGATAAAACAAGGAGAGCAAGCATGAAAAAAGAGGAGAGACAATAAAATAAGAAAGAGAAAAACAGGGAACAAAGAAGAGAGAGGGAGGGGCGAAAAAACAAGAAAACAGATTAGCAAAGAAAAGACTGCAAACAAAGAAATCAACTATAGGGAACAGAGCAGAACAAGACAGGAACAGTGGAAGCGAGCAGTGTGAGGAGAAGCAGGTGTAGATGAGGAGAGGAAGAGATAAGGGATTACAGAGAGATAGTGTGAGACACAAGAGATGCTGCAAGAGGTCACTCTTCGCTCTTATTGTCTGCAGAAGACAATCATGGCTCACAGTGAGTCTGTATGTGTGATGGTGTAATGTGTAAACATCTGTGTAAATGTGTGTGCTGACAGCTCCTTTCTCACTACAAGGAATAGTAGGCGTGAGGTTGCGCAGAAGGGAAAGGCTAAGAAACCATGACGGCAACAGGCAAGGAAAAGAACAATATGGTGTTGTACATCGGCTGTGAATCAAGGAAAGACACACAAAAAGATGCATTTACATTTTAGGCATCTGATGAAGGCTCTTGTTCAGAGTAACTTACAGTGAGTACACGTAGCTTGCCAAAATTCAAAACATCCAAGTATAATCCGATGGAAGAAGGCCAACAGAGCGAGACAGACACATTGTTTCCTCTGGGTGCCACAAATTTGGCGAAAATAGGCAAAATTTCAACTCAAGCAGGATTTTTGTCTGGTGCAATAAAGTGAAAGACAGTCAGTGCCAAGCAGGAAGCTTTCCAGGCATCCATAAATTTCCTCCCTCCAGTTAGTATTGTGTATAGCAGACATTTTCAAACAGTGAGGACCACCTCTCTTGGGGGGTGCAGGAGAGTTGAAGGGGGGTGCAGAGGGAGAGACATGAGGCATGAGGTGAGAGGGTTGTGTGCATGCCAGTGTTCTGAAAACAATGGGAAGTTAGTTATTGTAGTTTGGCCAGCTGATTTCGTCCACATACCGACATGGTCAGCAGTTGGAGCCGCAGCAGTGGCTGTGACACACAGCTTATGGAGGCAACTAAGGTACTTTAAAACACTTATGCCTGGCTACCACAATTTGTGTCAAATATTGCACTCCTTCTGAGTCATAACTTACACAGAACACACAGACATGATGCATTTTTGTATTCGGTGCGACTTATACTTCTTTAGGATATCATTATCTCCAATGTCCATCGGGAACAAACATCCTATAAATCCGCTTAGAAACCACAGAAAAAAGATTATCCTTATAACTCAAGAACTTGCCTGAGAATGATTAGATTTTTAAGTTTTCTTCAGGATGAAAGTTATCCAGTGATAGTTTCCTGTACATCCATGAGTACATTGCAAACAGGAACTGCTAATAGCTTATTTGGCATACTTTTACTGGTGCCACATAGATGTTGTTGCTGCTCATGGGTGGATTACAGATCAGGCTTATGGGACACTGGCCCCAGGAGTCCAAGGGCTGAGGGGGCCCCTAAAGTACAAATTATACTTTCCATGTATAGCATCGAGAGTCAATGTGACATAAATTTTGTCGTCAACTTAATAAAAGCTGAATCTCCTGAAAAAGGAGACTTTTAATGATGACTGCCCAACCTGACATGAGATAATTAAATTGCACAACTGAATGAAAACTCTAAGATTGAAGCTTAATTTCAAGTAGTTCTTCTTAACCTGACATAAAAAAAGATGTCACAAAAGACATCAACTATTTTTTAATTCAGATTCATAATGCAAGTAAACTCTCACCCTACTTCCTTTGCAAATGCTCAGTCAGGTGTGCAAAGGTCAGAGCCACACTGACCTCACAAAATATGGAAAAATATATTCTTGTATTCTTAGACCGAGGATGAATTATAGAAAAGGTGGAAAAGGTCTTTTTTTTTTCAGCAGCAGAGCCAGAGACACAAGACAGAGAGACAGTGTCGGCAACAGTATGTGGATTGATTAATTAAAGATCTTTATCTTTCATTCCACTGACAGAAAGAGAAAGAGGAGACTGCGCTCCAGAAAAAGAGAGACGATTGGATAAAGTGAGAGGGAGAGATGAGGAGAGCTGGGAGCTAAACCAATAGAGTAATAGAGAGAAAAAAAAGATGTAGAGATGGTTGTTCTGGAGGGCTAGATAGATAGAAAGATAGTGGCAAAAAAAAAACAACCAAAAAACGTGACGGTGATGTGGAAGCGAGGAGGGCAGATGTGAGTGGAGGTAGGAGGAAATGAGGCAAGATGTGAGGATGAAGGAGACTGTAAAAAGACGGAACGAAGGTGTGAAGAGGAGGGGGGAGTGAGGGTGAGGAGAATTTTTTCCTCTTTCCCATGACGGAGTGATGAGAGGTGGGAGGCAGAGAAGAGAGCAGTAACTGTAATTAATGGAGGAGACAGGGAAGGAGGAGGTGGGTTGAGGGCCGGCGTCGCTAAAAAAAGAATAGCGAGTGTACAAATCTTCGCCCCCTCTCGATGGATTTTAAGGCTGTCTATTGTATGTGAATTTTAAAATTATACCACCTTATTCCAATTATACAAATACAACCTGCATGGTTGCTTGCGTTTACATCATCATGTAACAAGTGGCTACAAATTATCCTCATTTGCACGGCACTTTAAGTGTACACTGTAATTCTGTTTGCATTAAAGTAAGCTGGTGTTCCTATGCAGTCAGGTAAATAGCTCTATGAGCACAAACACACCATATCATTGCTACAATTATCCCCTTCATTACGCTGAGATATTATTCCACTCTTTTGCTTTGTAGAGTGAGCGTATACAGTATTTCCCTCAGCTTATTTATATAAACACCTGTTAATGGCCGGCTCCTCATTCTGGCTCACAATCCTCAAAGCTTTTACCCACAGTTTAAATTTTTGCCGGGTTTGTGTGATAGAAGCGATGCGCTAATTGCAATACACAGGATGTAATGTAGCCCAACACCTCCTTATGTCATTATCTAAGCCAAGCGTTTAAACAGCAATCTGGCTTAGATGACAAAATAAAAGGTAAGCCATGCTGGTTTTCACGCTGCCGTCACCCATTACAGATATTCCTCCTGCACAAACATGCAATTCCAATACTCACTAAACACTCTACAAACACTGCGAACACTCTTTATCCGCTCTCAGTCAGCACTTGTCAAATTTACACTTACCTGAGCCTCAGCCCACATGACTGCAAAAGATATTTCTGAGCATCAACATCATGACTCTCTGTGCTACTACTGGCTGACTTTGCTGCCTCAGAAGCGCTCACTCAGCAGCTGAAAAAAAAACACATTTGTACCAACAATCAATGTCCAAACTGATGTTTGACCCTGCTGGCTTGAAAGAGCTCACCTATCAGCTCAGAGATGTACAGTAACTCTGCAAACTGTAGCATCTTTCTACAAGCATCTTATATTTTATGAATAACCTGCAGCTACAGTATGTTTCCCTAAGCTGAATTATATGAATACAGAGCTGAGGGCATCCAATCGCTCTCCATCACCCCTGAGCTCTCAGTGGGCTTGTTAATGAATGACTTTGTGAAATGGGTCCAGAGGTGCTACAAGGTACTTAGGATTCAGGTCAACATCACTTGACCCACATGGGCAGGCTGGCTGAATAGCCCTGGTAATAAGACTTGAGGTTGAATGAAAAAAGTCATTATAAAGAAGTAACTGCCAGGCAGAGGGAGATATTTTGATACTAAGACTCTGAACTTTCTCTCCTCTCACTCTCCTGTCTTGCAGCTCCTCCTTCCTCAGTCACACTCCATCCACTTCTGGCATCACTCGACTCTCTTTCGTCATTTAATCCCACTCCATTTTTGCTTTTCCTCTCTAACTCTTTGCTCCTCAGGTTATCTCATTTGCTCCTGTTCTGTTTGCGCCTGGAAAAGATCACTCGTTTACATGCCTCTTCATCTTTATTTTCATCTTTATTTTTCATCTTTCATCTTCTTATTTCTCTTTCTGCCATTCATCAATCTCTTTCTCCCTCTCGCTCTCATTATACTTCTCTCTCATCATTTCATTTTCTCCTCCTCTCTCTCAATCAACTTCTAGCCTTGAGCCATTTTTTTCCCCATCTGCAACTGCGCCGCTGACTCCTTCTCTCCTTCTCTCCTTTCCTTCTACCCCCCTGCCTTTCCTCAACAATGATTCTCACAGGAAAATACTAAATTTGAAAGTTGAAATGAAAGAGGTGGAAAATGAATTGCAATTGCATAATCAAATAGAATACCTCACTGCCCTCCCTTATGTCTCCCTTCTTGAGTCCCCTCCTCCCCTCCTTCTTTTTCTATCCCTCCCTCCCTCCTTGCTGCAGGGCAGGTGCCAGGTCTCATTAGAAAGTGTTGGCTGACATAGCTTTCTCACTCAGCTCCCCCACTGTTTCCCTCTCTCTCCCTTGTTCTATCATGTCCTGACCTCTCACCTGTCACAGTGAGAGAAAACACTGCACACATGACACGCACTACATTGCCCACGAGCTCCAATACCCATGTATAAAAATGTACAGGATGGTCCCAAACACACAAAACCTACTCATAATTCATCTCAAACCACTGCTTGAACCCTCAGGTTCAGATAAAACCCCACACAACCCAGCAGCATCACCTGCACGCGCACAAACATTAAATCGCACGTGAACAGACCACTGATCCAAGATCACATAAACACATGTGCAATCCGCTCTGCACGCAAACACACACAAAATCTCTCTATACACCCTGTGACCACAGCTAATGGTCGACCCCTCAGGCTCAGACAGTGCACCACCAACAACCTCATTCGGAAAACTACTCTCAGATTCCTGCGCTCCTGCCTCTCTCCTTACACACCCTCACTGTGGGCCACCTACTCAAATTGGAAGCCTGCCAGCAGCAAGGTCAGGATGGGTGTAACATGATTACACAGGCGCAACATAAACACACCATATCAGCCCATTACAGCCAGCCAACCCTTAACTTTTTTTCCCCGGTGAGCTTCATTTTAGCTCTGGGTTCCTTAAATGCATCCTTGTCCACTTCACTGTCAAGATTTTAAAGGTCACAGTAGGATTAGGACAGGATTAGTATCTACTCGCCTGTGCTTCGGAAACTATGAGATCATCTCTCTTGAGATGCTGCCTGGCAAACGGAAGGTCGTTGGTTTGATTCCCCAGATCAGACTTGCTTCTATATCTCCCTGAGTTAGGACGGAGTAGAGCAAAGAAGCTTCCCCTGCCAGTTCTCCTGGAACAATTGTCAGACGCGTTTATTTTTGGTGAATTTGAGTCAGTTTTAAAAGATCTGGACAATAGCTGTCTTGGCCAGTGTCTTTGTCTCTAAATGTATTGTTTTTACTTTATTTTGAGAGTTTTGTATACTCATCCTAACTGGATATTGTCTACACTCTTTTGTATTGTGACAGTTGTCTTAGGCTGCATTCAGACCAAATCAGGTGCTGTAGCGAAAAGGCCAGTCCTCCCATTCATTTGGGTGGGGACTGCAGGGGGGTGCCAAAAAAGAAATGCAGCGGCCCTGTGGCAAAAATTTAAAACAGAATCTTTTTGGAGAAACGCGACCGACGTCATGCTGCAGTGGCCAGTCACACCGGCGGTCAGATCAGCAGACGCCCAGGTTAAAAAGAAATGTATTTACCATGTAGCATTCCGCTATTTACCTGGGCAACTGTGAAGAGAGACTGATTGATCGGTGCCATGATGACTGTTCAACCTTGCCATGAGGGAGTACAAAGATGTTAATTGCCGTGCAGTCGCGTGGCATTGATATATAAAGAAGCACCATCTCATAGGGTAGTTTTTTTGTTTGTTTGTTTTTTTTACTCAAAGGTCGCTCTTGCTGTTTCCCTCTCCCATAAAAAAAAAAAAGCCTCCCATAAAAATATTTCAAATATTAACAATGTGGCAAGGTTTGAGCTCTTCTCTCCAGGCTTACCAAGAGCTGGAATCAGGTGCGTGTAGCCAAGCTAAAGAGGCCTGCACTCGGACCTAGGAGAGGCTCTTTAGATGTACAAAAGTATCTATTTATTTCATGTACAAAATGTGACAATATGTGAAAAAAAAACATGAATGAAAGGTGAACATTTTAGTTGTAAGACCACAAGAGATTAGGCCAGCAGACAAACAGCAAGGGCCAATCAAAAGAAAGATGGTAAGAGGCGTAGAAGGTGTATAAAAACCTTTTTGCCTCTTACCACATCTCTCTTCCAATCTCTTCCCTTTTTGCACCTTTTCTAGTTTTTGTCAGAGCATGTGCCTTTTGATTGGACAATTCTCCTAAGTATCATTTATTTATTTTTTCACAATGTAAATTTTACTTGTATTTCAGTTTGACAGTGTTTTTCAACTTCCTAATGTTTTTATTTTCCTTTTATATGATAACCTTGGTCTGTTGATAACATCATATGCTCTACAACTTCATAAGTCCTTTTTGATTTCTTAATTACTACCTTTCATGCATTCTTGGTTTTTGATTATGCACAACATCATTCCAGAAAACAGATTACAGTCTTTGAGTCTTGCGACTGTTGAAAAGAAAAATAAATGGGTAATTTTTCAAAGAATCTATTTCAGTGGCACAGTGAGCGCAGGAGTGAGATTTCTAGTGTATGATAATTACATCTGGATAAAGGCCTGGGGCGTCAGTGTTAGAGACTTGGTTATAATGTGATGTGGTGCTGGGGTTAGGCACATAGGCAGGGTTTGGGTCTATGAGCTTGTTTCAACCAGAGGACTGGGTGGCAGCTCTTTCATGTCATCCTCTAGCTGTCATCGTCTTGCACCCACTCACGCGGAGCCCAAATTATAACAGCATGAAGCCATGTGAATGCATGGATTTGTGCTGTCTGTGTGCGTGTGTGTGTGTGTGTGTGTGTGTGTGTGTGTGTGTGTGTGTGTGTGTGTGTGTGTGTGTGTGTGTATGTATGAGAGAGAGAGAGAAAGGAGAGAGAGGGAGATGACGAAAGGTTAGGGCTAAACCGCATCTCTAAATTTGGCATGAGCTCAGATCAAAGGACTGCGATGGTGGAGAAAGAGAGAAAGAGGAGGGAAAACGATACCCGAGCAACAAAGCTCCAGAGTTCTCTGCTCCCCTTTTCCATCTTTTCTGTACTATCATTCGTTTCTCCTTTAAAATGTCTTGTTCCCTTCTTTCAGAGGACTCCCACACTAGGCCAAATTTTTTTCTCTTGGAGTATGGAGTATTTCACACCTGAAAAAGAGAAGCTCTTTGAAAACGGCCACCAGAGTGGACAGATGAAAAAGGCTGGAGCATAAGTAAAATGTGCACAGAGGTCATGTTTGCGTGGCTGTTTAACACGTTCTTTTCTGTTTCAAAAACCCACCACCTAACAGGATTTGGATCAGCAATTCAGCCTGCTTGACGTTCAGGTTCGCACAATATATTGTTGACATTTGGGAAGTGTGGTACAACCTGGATCCGCAGTGATGTTTCTTCAGATCCAGCCTTAGTGTGGACAGGGAAAACTGAGCTTTTACATGTTTCAGAGTGAACGGAGATATTCACGAAAACGAGCTGACCTAACACATGTACTGTACATGTTTTCAAATTCAGCTGGCGTCGTCGTCACAATTTGTCTCTTTCCTCTTTTTTCTCTGTCTGCCTCCCTCCATCATCTCTCTTCTCTCTTCCCTTCCAACCCTTCTGCCCCATCCCAACTCCCAAACGGTTATGTAATTCATCACGCTCCCTCTGTCTCTCCGTTTCCCTCTTTTTCTCTCACTCGCTCTCCGTCTGACTCTCTCTACAAGGGTGGAACAAATGGAGATCAGTCGGACTAATGCTGAGTTAGGCCCCTCGTCGCTCTGACAAAGCTACAGCATTACCCCTCTCATTTAACCAGCACTCTGATCCACAGGCTTACACACACACACGCACGCACACACACACACACACACACACACACACACACACACACACACTTGAAAGGGCACACTTTATCTCCATTTTTCTCTTGAGCACTCTTACACACCCACATACATACACACAATGCGCATGTACACACATGTCCAAAGCTTTTCATGCATTCTTTTCATGCATAAGTGACATTTCAGCCCTAGAACGGTGTTGCCAGCAGTGTTTCCATTGCTCAGGTCAACTGTGGTACTCTTTAACAAAAGGTCCTCAGAGCCAAGTGTGTCAGAGTCTGGCTGCTGTCTGTCACCTTAGTAGGAGATCTTGGATCACGTTCTCAAAGGATAATTATGGTTTTGGTACTTATTTTCATATCTTTGGCGATTGTCTCTATTAGTAATAATAACATTGTACTCACCAAGTTAATTGCTGAGATCTGGAAAAAAAAATAATTCTGACAAATTTTTGATGAATTTAGCGAATTTAAAGATGAACAGTAAAATTATAATCCAAACTGGATGCACTAAATGCAACAAAAAAGTGATCCAAACTGTCCATTTTAAATATCACAGTTTTACTTTTAGTACAGTACTTGCCACAGTTGTGCGCACACCTGTACAATGATGGATTATTAGCAACATTTCAGGTGCGCTTACTTTGCCTCCAAATAAAGTGCTATAAATAAGTTAAACTTATTTAAGGCTTGTTTCTTAACACTTCGTTGTAGCAATATCGCCATGTTCCCAGATCTCAGCAGTTACTTTGTTGAGTACAATGTTTTCATAACCAGTAGAAACTACAAAAATGAGACCCAAGTTGTAATAAATTATTGTTTAAGAGCATTCAGTGTGTCGGCACACACGTAACAGGATTTACCCTCATTATCACCTCTAGTGCTGCTTTTCTTTGTTTTAGCAAAAATCGTGTCCTTTTCTAACACAGTAAAAGTGTAGGAAAAGGCACACACCCACACAAACTCACCCACAAACACACTCACACTTCACACTTCACACATTACAGCACAATAAAGCATTAGTAGGAGTCTTGTACTTCAATCAGCCAATTAACCTGGAGCAGAGCAGAACAAAACATTTGGCATTTGCCAATAGGGCAGCAACCTTCCAGTGATAATTACTCTTTGAGTGAGCACACACACATACACATACACATACACATATACATACACACACACACACACACACACACACACACACACCCCCAGCGCAGCATCCATCACAAGACATGTTGGAGACAATGGCAGGTATACTTCCAGCGTAATCAATTATTTATCCTTGTCCACACATGAGCGATCTTGAAATGCCGTGTCCACACATAAACACACACAAATACAGACATACACACACACACAAAGTGATTGTTGTCAAAGTTGACAACAGCATGCAGACAATTTGAATGGCGTGATTCTGAGCAACGCCTAAGGGCATCAGAATACTTCACGAAATGGAAGGCCTACACACATTCTTGAATAAAGGCAGGGTAAGACACACACACTCAAGCACATGAATAAGCCCAACATCATGTGTACAATTGAGACATTTTTCCTGGAGAGACAGCGCCTCGGTTTTGAAATGTCAAGATAAAATGCTGTGACAGTGGTGGAAGAAAACATGAGAGAATGTTTGAAAGAGAGAAAAGAGAGAAAGAGAGGGAGGCCTGCAAAAGCCCATGTATATTTGATTGAGAAAGGAAATGCAGGGAGATGAAAAAGGAAAATGAGGAAAGAGAGAAAAGATGACGGAGAGTTACAGTAAATTGGCATGGCCGCTTCTGAAAGCACGCTCTGGGGGAGAGGGAGGGAAATAGAGTGAAAGACAGAATAAGAGGCAGAGGCTAGGGAGTCGGAGAGAAGTGCAGCAGCAAGAATGGATTGTTAGCTGGTAAACGACTGTCACTTTCTTTAGGGAGATAAACAGATTTGACACCTCCGCATTCTTCCTCTCTCCTCTTGTCCCTTCTTTTCTCTGACTCGACACGGCCTGACAACCCTTCAAAAAAAAAAAAAAACTTTCTGACTCTCTCTCCCTCTCTGTTCCCTGCTGTTCTGTACCATCTCTCACTCCTCCGTGGCATTTTCTTTTCTCTTTTCTCCTCTCAGATATGTGCGTCAAACTCGCCCTTCTGGCAAAAAAAGCGGCATATAAGAAGAAGAAAGGGGAGAACTACATGAATAAAGACCCCATTTTCCATACGCTCCTTTTCTCTTCCTCACTTGCCAGGGCCTTGTGACAAGATTAGATGAGGAAGGAGGGGGGGGAATAAAAATCAAATGAAAGAGAGATTTCTTTCCCGACATCTGGAAGAGGTAGAAAGGGATAGAGAATAGAGCACGAGCAGGCGAGATGGAGAGTGTAAACGACACAAAGAGGAGGATCAGAGAGGAGGTACGCGTGGAGAGTCGGGAGATCAGTGGAGAGATGAAGAACAGAGGACTTAAAGGAAGGCATGCGTCGATACAGAATGCTTGTGATCAGCTGTCACTTGGGATCTGTGGGCCGAGCATGCGTGCGCACCTGCCCACACACACACACACACACGTTGTCTTCGCTCGCAAAAAAACGTAAACACTAAAAGAGAGCTTAGAGATACAAACACATAAAGTGAGGTGTTAATCATTACCATCATGACTGCTGACTTCAGAGTGAAAGCAGTGTTGTGGAATGGCACTGACCGAAGAGACAAAAACACCAAAATAGATATGAGGAATAAACAAGAGTCTTGTTTTACCAGCATGAAAGAAAAAAGATAGGAGAAAAGAGGGGAGGAGAAACAAAGACAGCAAGGGCGAAAAGATGGAACAGCAGCAATCATTGGAATAAATAAGAAGGCAAGAAAAGATGGAATAAAGAAGGTCTGAATGCATTAGAGTGGTATGGTTTCTCTCCCTGTGATAAAGGAAGTTGTTCTGCTGTGATAGTGAGGCCTCTGGAGGAAAGATGGGAAAATCTAAACAATGTGAAAATTAGGCCATGCAAACACTCACAGACACACGCGTACAAACACATTCACGTGTGCTCTTATACCCTGCACAACACGTTACCCACTCAAAGGGGATCGCAAGAAGCACAAAGCCAGCCTCCACTTGTCAGCAAGTATCTCCACTCCAAACAGTCTCACAAACACACACATTCCCACTCGGGCTGTTTATGTAGGCAGGGGTAGGAATAAATAAAAGGCAAGCATCTAACAAATAAAATGAATTTTTAATCAATGGAGCCATTTAAATTAGCTCTGTCATTAAGTAAACAGGAACAAGGCAGAGTTTGAAATATTCATGTTGGGCCCTGAATTCATTAGGCTGTTAGGAGGTGTAGTCCCCCAGGGGCCCCATTCAGATCTGGGACAACACCAAGGGCAGATGATATATATAAATATATATACAGTACACATACTGTTATAATGGAGGGGGGAGAGGGGTGAAGAGGAAGCAAGACGGAGAAAAGAGAAAAAGGAAGCAAAAATCCAAACTGTTCTAATACACTCAGAGGGCTTTTTATAGATTTATATAGATTAGGGAGAGGGGGTGGTTAGCAGGAAGATGAAGGGAGAGCATAGTGGAAGCCTGGAGAAGCTGAAAGAATGACAGAGAGGAGAATGAGGGATTAAAAGAGGAAAAGAAACCGAGGAGGAGAGGAGGGGGATTAAAAAAACCACGAGAAACAAAGTTAGTTGAAAGGGAGGAGGAAGCACAGAGGAGGGACGGGTGAAGCAGAACACAGCAAACAGCCAGCAAAAATCAAAGTAGCAGGTACAGGGGGTGAAAATGGGAAGAAAAACAGCCAGAGAGAGAGAGGTAATTCATAGTGAGATTATAGGAGGTATGGATAATGGATAGAAAACAGAGGTGGGGATGGTGCACCGTGGCTTAATCTGCGGAGAACAGTAAGGAATTTACATGTACATCCCATGTTATGAAGGCAAGCCGTGCACCAGGAGGGAAAGGTAGATAAGAGAGGAGATGGAGAGATTATAATGTGAAGCAGAGGGGGGTAGAGAGAAAAGGAGAAAGAGACAGAAGCATCAGAGAAATAGAAAGTGAACAGAAAGGGAGGCTGCGAGACAGTTGAGAGTGATGGAAACAGATTGAAACAAGAATAAAGATGAGATGAGAGGGGGAAACTGAAGCAAGTGAGTGTGAGAAAACCAGAAAGACCGAGGCAAAAACAGAGGAGGAAATAAATATATTAATCTCCCATATTTTTCTTTCAACATGTGACAGACAGCAGTGAGGAAGAGAGTGTGGCAGAAGAGAAGGAGAGAGGGAGAGGGGGATGGAAAGGAAAGAGCAAACGATTGGGGAAAGGAGGGAGCATGGGCGATTGCGTAATGACTTTAATGAAAGCACTGAATCCCCAACGGACACTTTAGATATGACTCCTGGGAACTGACAACGAAAAAAAAAAGACAGAGGGAGGGGTAGGAAGAGAGAAGAAGGAGGAGGAGGAGGTGGAGGAAGCAGGAAGGAAGGAAGGAAGGAGAGAAGGTCGTGTGAATAGCAGGGAATAAGAAAAAAGCTGCAAACACAAAAGCAGATTTTAGGTTGCATTTTTAGAATAACAATTTGAACAGTGCTGGAAATACATGGTGCATGTGTGTGTGTGTTTATGAGAGTGTGTGTGTGTGCGTGTGTGTGTGTGTGTCAGGGAGGGATTGGCGAATGCAACAAAACATATTATAGAATTTTAATATGATGAAAGCTCCAGGAGGTTTGGCACTGTGTCTTACAAATAAATCTTCCATAGCCTCAAGCATTTATGGGAGTGTGTAAGGTATTCTATTTTACCTCTGCTTTCAATTCCAAAAGGGAAAAAAGAAGTCTTTTTGTGTCCCTGTGTGTGTGTGCATTTTGGGGATGGAGTGACAAAAACCATCTTGTCATCTTATTTCTAATCTCCTGACAGCTCTCTATTGACAGCATAATTCCCCACACCTGACCTATCAGGCCTCATTCTTAACACTAAACACTTGTCCTCACCTAAAGCCATTTCTACCACCGCAGTCCTCATCTTGCATTAAAAGGGTACTCCATGGATTTAGCATTGCACTCCAATAGCATTGTCGGACTCAGGATGGGCAGTGTAAAAAGAAGTGATATTGTCTCTTTTAATCCAAGCATTTATCTTATCAAAACCTGGTGCTGACATTACCCACAATGCAACTGGACTGCTGACAGTTCAGTCTGAGATTTGGGTGTGTTATGCTAGTAGTGCTTGATGTAGCCTTGAGTCGCTAGCCTCAAGCAGAGATGAGGAGCGGGCTACAGAGGTCTGGTAAGCTCACTTCTTTCTAACTCCACACCCACAGATTTTTTTCATTTGCAGACTTGAAGTCTTCAGACCCAACCGACTCTGACGCAAGTGACATCACTTGAGGCAATTTATCAGCCTTCACGCAGTCCCCTCTGGAGCCACAAAAGGCTTTATACAACTTTTTTCACATATGCAGTAGTACTCCCAAAGACCCTTAAACAGACTTTGATGAGTAAAATCCAGTTAAAACCCAAAGTAGACAAATGCATTTTCTCACTTTCTCCTGGTGGCAGATATCTTTGGGTTTATCTTCTAATGTTTTAAATATCTACCTGTGAGATTTCTGCCTCCTGCCCTTTACACTGGAGCTGAATGGACTTTCTTATGTGGTGTTCACAGCATTGAAAAAATTCCATTAAAACCATTCAAGAGGTAGAGTGAGTCATCCTTTAATCACAGGTTTGGAGGTTCAGTTCCAGGCTACTCCTGACCACAATGTCCAAGTGTCCTTGAGCTGGACACAGAACCGCAATTGCTCCTGATGGTTACGCAAGTGCCTTGCATGGAAGCTCCACAGCCATAGGTGTGTGTGTGTGTGTGTGTGTGTGTGTGTGTGTGTGTGTGTGTGTGTGTGTGTGTGTTTACAATAAAAACGCACAGTATAAAGTGCTTTGGGTAAAAACTATCCACTTCTAAAATCAATTTCCATCCATTTACTCT
Source organism: Macquaria ambigua (assembly GCA_008360985.2). Classification (NCBI taxonomy): domain Eukaryota; kingdom Metazoa; phylum Chordata; class Actinopteri; order Centrarchiformes; family Percichthyidae; genus Macquaria; species Macquaria ambigua. The sequence continues at coordinate 322,932 of VMKM01000484.1, forward strand.
GCATGATCCACACAACACACTTTTTTTTAATGTTAGTTTTCAGAGCTGTTAGCATCACAAACCTCCATTGTATTGAAGTGGAGGCTGAAATCTCAAAGATAGATATCTCAAAATCTGGGCAAATAAAATCTAAACTACCTGCATGGCTAGATACCACTAAAGTTTGTATTGTTTTTGGTGTTTTCTAAATTGGCTGAACTGACCCTTTAACTGAGTTTGGACCAAACTATCCTCACTTGCCTGAGACGTCCTCGCTCCTAAGGTCTAGAGCTCAGAGTGGTTCTCACAAGGAAAGAGGCAAGGGAACACACACCCACATACACACATTCACACTTGCGCCGAAACCCCTGTGCAATACAATAACATGGTTTGAAATCTTCGGTGTGTCTGTCTCCCTCTCTGTCTCTTCCTCCCCTTTGCCTCCCTCCCCTCCACTGCCTGAGGGAACAAGACAGACTGAGGCAGACAGAGGAAGGCTGGAGGTTAGACGGGGGTTAATTTAGTCTTTTTAACAGGACAACCGATTGGATTACCGGCCCGGCAGACCAGGCAGCCACTCTAAGAATTAAAAAGGACACACCTCAAAAACATGAACAACCCGTATTAGACTCCCACCCTCTCACACTCCAATCACTATGCAGATCATGGAGCCAAGTGTTTGCAGGGGCGCGTAGGGAGGCCAAACTGGGGTTGCTTTGTTTTATCGTCCCCCTCCAACTTAAGCAAATACCAAGTGATTTGTTTTTAAAGTGGATAGGATTGAGCCTCCCAAAAAGAACAAGGGAGAGCACAAAAGAGGAAGGTTGAAAGAACCACCCCCCCACCCACCACACTCCGAAAAAACGCGTCACGACAAGATGAAAGAGGGGTGGACGGGACGGAGGGAGTGATTGATTTTCATGCCGCTCTAAAGCGGATCCCTCTGGAGGCCTGGATAACGTGAGAGAGCGAGAAGGAGACAGAGAAAAGAGAGGAAATTGAGAAACAGAGAGAAAAAGAGAATAAAGGAGATAATAAAGAACAAGATACTTTGCCCTACTCCAGTTACCAGCAAGCCTTTTTCTTCTCCTTTCACTCCTTCGATCTGTCTTCATTTAGTTTTTCTATTCTTCCACTTTTGAATTACAGAGGGTTGTCTTTATTTTGACTGGAACCCTAATGGAACCTGAGCGCTTGCTGAGAGAAAAAGAAGAGAGAGAAAAAGGACGAAAATGACTGACAGAGAGAGAGAGAGACAGATTTAAAAGTGGGATGAATGACTGCATGGATGGAGAGAAAGAGATGGGGCGGAGAGTGAGAGAAGAGGTGAGGTGAGTGAAGTGAAAAGTTGGTGGATGAAAGAAAAAAAAAAAGCAGATCAGAGGGTCTGAAAATCACCACCGAGATTGGAAAGGAGGTGTGTATGTAGGTGTTTGGCTGCCTATCACTCTGTCAGCGTGTGTGGTGGAGTTTTTGTGAGTGTGTGTGTGTGTGTGTGTGTGTGTGTGTGTGTGTGTGTGCGCGCGCGTGCAAGAGAGGACAGCTACAGAGAGGAAGAGAGAGGTGGGGGGGCCAGACTGGGATAAAGGGCTTTGCAGCCATGAATGTCATACTAATAAAGCCCAGTCGGATATTGAGGTTCAGCCTGTGAGGTGAGGAACGACAGGAGGGAAGGAAGAATGGGAGAAGGAAAGATAAGAGAGACGGGGGAATATAAGAAATGGGAGCGAGAAAGATGGAGGTAATGGTGAGAGAGAAAAAAATGACATCGCTCAGCCTGACACATTCACACAGCTGCTAAAACTTCCTCAGGAAAAGAAAGAACAGGCCATTACAAAGGAGGTGAGAAAGTGAGACAGAGGGGTACGGAGGGATAAGGAAGGTGTGAGGAATGAAGAGGGGAAAAAAGTGAG